>JAJAVP010000033.1:0-81613 GCA_020740425.3 Heterorhabditis indica | reverse complement strand
AATTTAATAAAAGTAGAAGAAAAAGAAGTTGTGGTATTAGCAGATGAAGGTACACATAATGTGGTCAGTAAGCCTTCCAAAGGTAGCCTTATAGGCTAATTTCTGGAATCATAACACATTATTAATCAATAGTAATCAAGATTCTATAAATATTAGTTCAAATCTAGAACCTACAATTAAAATATATGTATGATAACTTAAAAAAGATATTTCTGCAGATTTTAAAACCCAGAAACAGGAAAAGTCAAACAGGAATAATGGCAATGCCTTCAAATTGGCTAATGTGAGACCTAAATTTAGTATTTTAGTAATTAATCCCAATATACTACTACTAGTAGTAAATTTAGTATACTTCAGTAGTGTGTATGCTATCCCTGAACTGAAAAGTGGAAGTTCTTATGCCAGAATGTATCTCATTGACCAGAACCACTAATATTACAATGTAAAACAAAGTACGGAATAAGAAATTTACATCTCGTTGAATATTATTTTAAATTGTTCTTTGTCTTCATAGTGATGGTATTAAGCTTTTTTATGCAGTCTAATTATTCGCTCATTCATATGTTTGTACCTTTTAATATATTTCTAAATAACTAACTGTAAATTTGAATTATTAAAGCTTGATAGAATATTCAACTTCAAGTACCTTGAATCTTATATGAAAACGCCATGCCAGCTTTCATTGAGGCTCTTCCTTGCTCTATGTAGTCGAGAAATTACGCTCTTATATTGCTTAGTAGCTTTAGTTTCCTTCATTAGTGGTATTTCAGAACTACTTGATTTTTTACGAGTTTAAGCCTAAAATTTCTTCTAAAAAATAAATACTTTTCTAAAGAATATTTTCATCAAACATCTTTTGAAATGAACAAACTATAATATTACAGAACGAATATTTTAATTTCATAAGGTAACCGCTATAATTTAGCTAAATTACGAAATTCTCAGGATTTAAGCTTATATATTTTGTCGGTATAAGTTCTTATAAAAGGTTAGTTAACAAAATCCCATCACAAATAGTATACCATTAATAGAGCTAATTCAATGAAAATCGCTTTAAGAATAAAACACATTGCGAAGCTGAAGAAAAACAGAATGCAAATTGCCGGCACTCTATCACGGCTTTAATAAGTATTCATCGTATACATAAGAAATGGTACATAGAGGTGCTCAAAATAATTTTCAGGGAAAACGCTACATTTAGTGATTCTCATTTATGTTGTTCTTGGAATAGGATATGCGATGTGCTTGGTGATAAGCAGAAGAATTTCATTGTGAATTTGCGACCTTTGAGAGAGCATCTTATCAAGGTAAACTGTAAACATAAATCACTTAGATACGACATTAAAATATATTATGCATTATATTTACTTAATAGCACCAATACAGGTTCAACAGTCACTAAGAAGTTTCCAGTTTGAGCTAGAAAGAGCAATAAAAACGAAGAATTCCACACAGGAAACTGCACAAATGATCAAAATAGCAGTACAAAAAATCAATAAACTAACTAGTAAGCTTGCACATCACTAACAAAGTGAAAATAAATGGCCAAGTTGTTTATTCTAATTTAACTCTATAAGGTGTAGTGTTGTACCAAAAGATGGTTTAATTGTTGTTTTTTAAAGTATTTGCCAAATTGATTTCAAAGTTTTATCTAGAACTCCTCTACCGTACGATACATGACCTTACTTTATATCAAAACCGAGACATTTTAGTACTTAATTTTATTGTTTAGACAAACTAACTTTTTAAATAAAATAAGTTTACATGAAAGTTATTTAATAGAATTGCAGCCCATACTACATTGAATATTCCACCTGAAGAAAATATGTTTCTCCGACAAGTCTCCTGTGACCTTGCTATTCTATGCAGAGGTGTTGAGGAGGTTATTATATAATTTAAAGCCAGTTGTTTAGATTTTTTGTAGATACACTGAGCATATATTTTTTAGGTAGCTTTATATGCTCCAGAATTTGTTCGACACAGTTCGTATGGTGATATTAAAGAAAAAGAAGAAGCATGTAAAGAAGACTCTGAAAAGCAAGATAGCATGGATAACGCTTTTAATAATTTGACTGATGAAGTAGGCGAAAAATATAATAAAAGAAAGATAGTGGTTAGATTAATATTCATCATTTTTTTTACGCAGCATTGGTTGAAAGAGAACATTCAAGAAAACTGTTCTAACATTGAGAAACTTCTTAAATTTATTGATAATAAAACGGAAAGAAGATGGTGGTTAAAAGATGTTATCAATTTCCTGAAGGTTTGTACCACGGTAAAAATAGTAAAAGTTGGAGAAAAGAACGGTTAATATCGCAAAAATTAACTGCTTTCAGCTTTTCATAAAACTAGCTCTCTTCGTCTCAGCTACTATATCCGTTGCCTACCACGAAGAACAGATTGCTTCAATTATTACTCTCATTATTACTCTAATTCAGGTAAAAGCTTGAAAGATTTCATGGTGCGGAATTTAAGAAAAAATAAAGTTAAGGAGAGTAAGCGAAAGTTACTTTCTTAGACTTCGATAAGTGTAGATTTTTGAAATTAAATTGAAGTATATTCTTAATTTACCAATAGAATTCCGTGAAAATAACCAAATTTATGTTTTTAATCAAATGTCTAATTTATGAATATCCTAGCGATAAGTAGCTCGCTGCCAGGTTCTTTTTAATAAACAAAAATAGAGTTTATTTTGAAGTTAGTCGTTAAGGAAAAATATTTAATGGTAATATCCAAATTCTACTAGAATAATATAAGGAACTAAACGTTTTCAAATATGAAAGTAATAAAAAAATAAACATGCATCTTCCACACATCACTGGAAATAGCAATTCCAACGAATGATTAAAAATTATTGGTAGTTAAATAAAGAGAACCAATACACAAGTTAATCAGTTACAATATTAAATATCACTAAACAATTTATTTATCTTAATTTATTGGACTTTTATCTTTAAGAAATAAAATATCAAAACAACTATATTCATATGGAAAGTGACTATAAAGATAGTCTTCAAAGCTATTAATTAAATTAAAATTAACTATATTTTATTAAATTTTATATGGTTTTATTATCTATAGGGAATAGTGGAAATACTGGACCAGTACTTTCTAAAACATACTAAACTCGACGAAATCAAACAATCTGTAATCACAACATTGACTGGACTAGATCCGAAGAAATAATTTTATGGAGATACAAATTATAAAATTATCACACTAAATATGTGCATATATATGAATAAACCAAAATTAATTGTAGTCCAAGCTTGTTACATGTTATCGACGGAAAGTGTTTCCTAAATATTAATATATATACCAATATTAAGGATTTTTGGTAAGGTCAAGGTACGGACAATATTAAGGACTAAAAAACTATAAAGCCTAATAACAAGGTGATTAAGTTAACCTTGATTTTTGAATATTGACTCAAATATTGTTGGGAATACACTGGTATTCCCCGTGAAAGAAACTAGCTAAAATAGCTATTAACGCAATAGCAAGAAAGAATTAGAAATACTCGAGTGGGAAACGCTAATCATACATGTCAGCGCATGACTTCCTTCTTTTTCTAAAATATATAATGTAACATACAGCTTATTTTATGAAAGGTTAAAGACCAATAATAATGGATTAATAATGATGTAAATTTTATAAAAGCTCTTCTTATTACCTTTATTCCCCTTAAATTATTTTCATCTTCTTTTTCTTCAACACCATAATCGTCTACTTCCATGTGTATTACACCAGTCATTCGGAAGGTTTCCATCGACGTAGAAGACTCAATCCTCTTTTCCCATTCCCGAAGAAAACCGAAGGTACTCAAGTCAGAATGCATACCATTCATCATAATTATATAGAAGTTTCAAATTTTACAGCCAATAATGTTTAAAACGTGAATTAATATAGTGACTCCAGCTTTATCTAAGATATTCCCCACTATAAACCCAGTGGGAAAATACATGGCTTATTATTTACCAGAGTAATCTTACGAAACGAAACTTCCACCTCTATTCAGGGAAACCTGTTTTGTCCTCATCTCGAAGTATTCACTTATCGCAACACTTGTCCTTACCAAACGACTAACCATGACCGCCTACCTAATTGATATAAAGTGAACTAAACGAACAAACAAAGGAATTATCTACAACTCTCGGAGTACTGGATGCGATTAATAATCATCCTCCATCTCTATACGAATGTACATTCTCAATATATCATAGATTCTTGCGGATGCAAGTAAGTTTATGTAAAGAATCTTAATAAATTCAATCGAACGTAATTTAATGCGGTCTAAATCAGAACTTGGTCTCTTCAAATAGATTAAATAATATTATTAAGCACAATGGATACGAAACCATGTGGATGTATGCCACCATCTTCAGTCATCTATTCGCCACCTCAAGTTATGGCCCCTCCACGCGATATTCCTTTTGCCAGAAATTCTGACTCTCTATACACTCCATTGCCACAGCAGATAATACTCCCACATCAGGCACAATACCCTCCAGCCCTTATCTACGGTACACCAACACCTAACTACGGTATAGGAACCATTCCACTAGTACCTCAACTACCCCAACCGCCTAATACTGTTCTTCCTTCAACCTTGATTTATGGTGGATATGGTATACAATATAAGCCTTACTTAAGAACATGATGTAATCTTTATATATACCGTGTTGAAATTGATTCTTAGAATCAAAAAGTATTTCATGTTTAATTTTTACTTACCCTAAATTCAATAACAAAACGAAAACTCAACAAAATATTACCAATTTACGTATCGTATCCTAGGTTACAAAGGTTTTTATGAAACTCATTATATCTAAATTTACACATTGTAATACAAACAATATTATCGCGACATAATAAAATAATTGAAATGCTCTCTAGCTAAGTAGTTGAAAATTTATAAAACATCCGGTTTAAGATTAAGTAAAAAAAATGCTTCAGATTAAAATATTATTTCTAAACATGCACTTAAATATTGACCTTTATTCTACTCAGTAAAGGAGCATAATTAGAAAAAGCATCTTTGGCAGTCCGAAATGCTCGTCGAATGCGTTCCATCGTAAAATCCTTGGAAACACATCTGAAGGTATAGAAAGGATAAATGCTAGAATAAGACTAACGAATATAATAATATACGAAACCAGGAACATGCCTAGCAGTATTTTTCCCATCAAATGGCTCCTCGATATAAATTTGGAAGTGACTAGTCTCTAATGGAAGAGCACTTCTAAAATCACTACGTATGATTGCAAACGAAAATTCACTACAAATTAAAAACTAATCTTCAACAAAGCAGATAATTCTAACCTAGGATATCGTTTTGCATTCCTAACGGAGATGGCGTGATGAGCAAAATCGAAAGATGCATAATAGTAAAAAAATCCAATCAGGAGTTCGCCCAAAGTTTGGATGTTTTGCGGTCTTTCTAAGTTATGAGATTATTTATAAACTTTACAATAAACAGATAATAGAATGATACGAAATATTATTTTATATTAATACTGTAGCTACATACCAGGTAGATCGTCCAGTGTCCCGAAGAGCTTTAATTCACACAATGATGGCATTGAACCAAATCTTTCTGGGTAGAGAAACTGGAAAAACCAGCGTATGCTGTGGTGAAACAAATTTGAATTATTTCTATATAAATAATATAACGTGAAAAAATATACCAGTGTAACAGAGTTATAAATTTAACCTGCAAGTTGGGCAGTACAGCGGGTCGGACTCCACATTGCATATAATGCAAAACGAGTAGAATGAGTGAGTAACTATAAATATAATTTTAAGATAATAGATATAGTTTAGTTTCTAAAGCAGTAGAATATTTTAACCATACCTAACATTTAACATTGAACAATAAAACGACCAAGAATATTATATATATATATATAATCATGAACAAAATAAACTTGATCACATACCTATTTAGTGTACCATTCATAGCATCATTAATATCATTGTTAATAGCCCAATGCTTAATGAGCAAACATAGAGCAGGGAACCTTGGATCGACTCTAAAAATCAAACTTTATAATTGTTATAATAAAGAACTACTTAAGGTGATAGCTATATGGCAAAAACTGAACAATATTCTTACAGAATCCTTTGAGATATATCACAGAACCTTCACGAAAATAAATACTAAAGTACAATAGTAATCAGTCACTGAGTAGCTAACCTTGAGTAATAATGTATAAGGTGTGAATTGTATATTCCAGGTGTATTATTAACATTGATATCTAAGTCCAATTCCTCATTCGGCGGGTGCATCTCCATTTTAATAATTGGAACCTAAAGATAATACAATTTATTGATATCATTTGTAACTGTTATATGATAACTGCCCTCTTGAAATCTAGTAAAACATAAGTACAGCAAACATAAAAACCTTGGCAGGAACAACTTGGCTAAATTTAACTAGACGACGAAGTGCAGGTTTTCCTTTAATCATTCCATTCAGTTTCCTCAAAATGCGCATTGCCGCACTAAAACTATATTATCTTAGAATTTAATCGCTCATTGGTGAGATAAATTAACTTCGACGCAAATTACCCCCTATCAAAATTATATTCATCCGTAGTACCCTTGTTGGGTATACAAAGACACATATCCATATCTGAATTATAACTACCACAACCATTGATCGTAGAACCAACAGCAAACATCTGAACATGTTGACGAGGAAAACCCTGCATGTGTGAATACATATAAACAATTTTCTAATTCTAAAATTTTGTGAAAGAGCAAAATAAACTAAAGAAAAATCAAGCTACCTTCTGAAACTCAGACAACAGGATTTCTCTGACACCCATCTTCCATGCATAGATTTCATCTGTCTGAATAAAACTGAATAATAATTCGTCAAGATTTTAGTAGTATGGTAATTCACCTGAACATTATACTGATAGTGCCTCCAAATATCTTCATTTAATAAGTCGAATTCTTTTGCATACTTCAGACGATACGCTTGTATTTTGATTATGTTTGATAATGCTTCCGTATTGCATTCTACTCCTATCAAATCTTTTTCATAGTTGATAGGGATGTTACGGGCTACACACCAACTTGCCAAATCTTGGTACCCTTCAAAAATCGCAATACAAATCCAAAACCAAGATGTTTAGATGTAGTCAGATTATTACCATCACAATTATAAATCTAAGAACTAATAAAGTAAAACCCACAGAAAAATTTGAGCCATTTACTATAAGTAAAAACATCACTTTACATAGATGATCAAACATTTTTCCAATGCACCTCTTTCGTAAGTCAAACAGTCACAAATATTATAACTTAGGAAAGAAGAAGAATAGATTTTTACCTCCAAACATGTCTAAATAACCATTTGGTTTCTGTTCTTCAGACAAAGATTTTCCAGGCGAAGAATTTGTGGCTCCATCATTGCACGAATTATCAGAAATATTAAATGATACATCCACTTTAGAAATCTAAAAAAAAACCCACCATTTAATGAATGGAATTTTTAAAAAAAGTGATACCTTGCTCAAAATTTGCACATCATCGTCTTCATATTCCTCATCACTGTCACCTAAGCAAATAGGGCCCGAATCAATAAATGATGCTGAATCTTTGAAATTAAATCTGAGAGAGTTCCTAGTTAAAACTTCCATGGTTTTAACAGTTTAAAATAACAGTATTTTTTCTAACTAACTCGAAGTTCCTGGAACATCACTCGGTTTCTCACGAGAATTTATTTTCCTGTTAGTCCTAAATTCATTTGGTGGTAGTGAATCATCCACCTTAGTACGTTTTTGATTGGAACTATCTTCACAAGATTTAAGTAATTTTAACTTCCTTTTCATTGCTTGCTGAAATACCTTTTCTACTAAATAATGTTAGAAATGTCATAATGATGTATGCAAAATTACTAATTACCAGTGGGTTCAGAGACAAAAAATTGCCTTCTGCGCTTCTTATGTTAACAGATAGCAGGAAAAAAAATAGAATATCAGAATTATTTGTTAATGGAAAACAGGAAAAACATAAAACTACAACTTCATATTTCTCTGGACAACATTACTATGAGTCCGAGGCATACATCTGATGAGCAAAATATTTTCACTTCTTTATGGTTCAGTGGATTAAATGTTGACTTAGAAGAGAGCATATACACAATACAGAAATACAAGTAATTTATACGACAATTATAAAAATATGGACGGCTAAGTATAACAACTATATAGCTAAAATGTTTAATTGGAGACTGAACAGTTAAGTAGACCAATCAGAAGACGAGTTGTCCAATTGTCGAGCTGGCAGAATCAACAAGTTATATTAAGCTGCGGAACTGAAGTGTTAATGTTCTCAAGTGGTTAAAAAGCAGGCTGATATGAATGTGGGAATTTCTTTAAAATCAAATATGCAGGAAATGCTAAAGCTACTAAAATAATATTGCTAAAAGCATTAATATTAGATAACTCACACTTTTGATAGTTGCTTGAATGCAGTGTAGCAATTAAATAAAGACTGTTTGTGATATGGATTTCAAAGTAAATACCTTGTTGTAGTATCAAAAGATAATGTATTTTATAAGAAATAACTACAAAAACTAAGAGTTGTGATTAACCGAAAGAATACTAATATTCTCACTAGCAGCGGTTAAAAGATTAAACAAATTTAAAAGAACAACGTGACATCAAATATTATTGTCTAAATTGCCATTTTAGATGGTTAAATATCGAGAAAATTGCTATTTAGTTTTTCTGTTCCCTTAAATTGAATCGTCCTATTTCAATCCATCTAGTATTCCCTTAATATTGTTCATACATTACACCAGCAAGCGGCTCACTTTAAAATGAAAAATAGAATGCTAGAGGATTTACCGCATGATTATTGTGGAAATTGCATAAGGAATTAATAATATAATTTAAACATCAAATAATGATTGTATACATAATTTATCCTCTTAAAATGTGTGCACATGTCTTTGTAGCTGTTTCGAAGCGAAGAAGATAAGCCATTTCGCAATATTGCGTGAAAAACGATCATATGCTTGAGATAGTAATAGTAGTCGAATCCGTATAATTGATTGATCTGACAATCGTTTGTGGTACAGTAGTGCATAATTTTCTATAAAGAACTAACACAGAAATATTAAGTTGATTTCTTTGTAGAAATTTTATACATGTATAAATTGGGTGATCACTGGTTTAATATTAGTATCTAAAATCTATTCGTTATTGCCTTTCCAAAATTTCATATACTTGTGGTTTGCGAAGCACTACTATATTTTCACCCTAAGAAACATTTAAAATATAACAAACAGATGATGTTGCCACTGAAGTCTTGAAAATACAGGTTCTACCCGTATTCGGGAGACCAGATTGAATGTGATATTAAATTTAATATATAGTATTTTGAATCAATGTCACTAAACTAAGTCATGGAATGAAAAGAAAAGGCATTTTAGGATGGGAACCACTCATTAGGAACATAATTTGACCTGGTTCAATTTATTCATATACGCACGAACCTAACAAAGGATCGAAATGTCACTACTCAGTGTCTATTTGTGAGATTTGCATGACCCGTGATTTCTAATTGTCCGGTCCCTCACATGGTATGCCAATCAATGCATATTGTTTGGAACGCTACCATTTATTAGAATTAGTTGTAAATAACGTGATATTAGCATTATTTATAAGTAACCAAAATTATAAGTTGGAAGACATTGTATATGCGTACTTTAATAGAAACAATTAATGAGGTTTGATTGCTGTAGGATAGAAAAGTTAAAAATAAGTAAGTACAATAATGTTATAGTAGTTCTCAATTAAATTCTTACGCTTAGAATAAACTAATTCTAATGAAAGGTATGATAACTCAAAACTATGTAAAACTAGGTATCTCGTATCTATGTATTCAGCAAATTGCGTTCCTTTATTTACTCTACTATTAAATATTTTCTTATTATTTCTATTATTTCTGAATATTTAGTATTATTTATATATGAATATATTTTACTGTGCAAAGCCTCCAAAGGATGTGAATATTCAACCATCTTTTCTGCTTTTCTGGTGTCTCTTGTGCTGACACAGTATATAACAACGATCTGTCTTCAAATAACCGACGATTATTGTTTGCGTGCTTCTCACATATGAGAGGGAGCCCCGATCATTCACTTATTTCAGCGGAGAAACCGATATCTTTATAAATATAAATTCTCTTTAGAGTTTATTCTTCTTCATGATAGCTGTAACAGTCCGAATCTTTTATCTTTTTACTTGAATTTTGGTGGGAAAAGCCAAATTTCATATTTTCCATAAATAATTGGTTTCCAAGAAGTGCTATCAATATTTTCAGTTTTAAGTAATTTTTCATGGTGGAACAGTAAATAAGTCTTTAAGGTTGAAAGTAAGAATACATTTGCTGAAGCATAATTTCCATTTGATTAACTCAATAACACACTTATGTAATAAACATGATATTTGCTGGAATACTTTTCGTGTTGTTCAATAGGCTTTAGTGAGATTTTAAATATATTACACGCTTTATCGTCATGGTCTAGGAATAGTGAAGAAGAGGTTTATTGATCTGTTATGTTTAAATAGTAAGATTAGATATCATTGTTGTACTAGCCAACTATATCACATCGTGAATATATTAACTAATGTTTCAAGATTTCCGCTTAGTTTTTGCGATGTCAATTTTTAGAAATGATTTCATTCATGCTTTTATCTTCTTTTATTTGCCTTAACCTGTATTAATTGTAATGACAGCATTTTCTAGATGCTATCGTTTATTCTGTTCTTGCCACAGATATACGCGTCGATGTGTTACCAGTGCGCGTCGGAAAGGGCAATAATGGTGAGTTCAGGGCGAAAACTTAGGGTTACACTTAAAACACTTTATGCCTCCAAAAAATAGCTATTAATTTTCAGCCATTTTAAAATAAAATACGTATTGATACTTTGATACAATTTTGTTTTTTGTTAGAATTTTTCTCTTGTTAGTCAATGTCCCAGCGATATTTTTTGATTACAATGATAATTTATAAGAAAACGTAGTTTTCGAGCCAAAATCAGTGGTCAAAAAAATTAACTTTCTATATAATTATATATTCTTGTGAACCAATTTAATATTTGGTTTTCATAAATTGAATAATGGTTTTCTAATGATCAACAATTTCTTTACATAAAACTTTCACAGATAAGAATAGTGATTGATGAATAGCGTCTTCTATATCACTTCTCGTTAAATATTAAGGTTTAAATAATGGTTTACAGAGTGGAATAACATTAACATTTTTCATATTAATTGATTTTAACGGCATTTATTTGTGCACTATTCATGCTAATATTAGCTTTCAAGACACACTTCCACTGAATAAGTTATAAGGGTTTGGATATAATAATTAATTTGTAAGAATACTTGAGAACACCATGTCTCACTATGGTGGACAAAATATGAAATGAAGATGGATATTTCATCGGAACTGCGACCTGAAACAATCTCTCTGAACGTCTTTCGGGAAATTCCTGCTAACATAAGCCTTGACAATTACACAATAAGGTACCAAAAATGACTAATCGAATAGCAGTACTAAATTAACGTACATCCTACAGAACTGGTCTCGTTACCGTCTTCCACTGAGCCAAGATGATTCCATAGTAGCACATGATTCATGTCTTCAAGACGACCGTATCCAGGGCCACGCCTCTTGCAATGGATTATGCATGACTATCAACATCACGTCTGTTGAAAGTGAAAATAATGGTAAAGTACTAGGTAAATAAAATGTATTTATTTCACTAGAATCGAATTAACATTAATTGGTGAATACATGAAACAAATAATTTCCAGGGATTGTCAGAGATTGTCAGACGTATTTTCGAGAGCCTAAAACACTACCTGAAGGAACAACGCGACTTTGTCGTAAGAAGGAACTTAAACATCGTACACAAACGTAAGCTTTTTGTATGCCTTTCCTTCCTGTATTATTCTTTTATAGCTTTAGTATATCCAGTATGGAGGGAATTAATTCACTAAAATATATAAGATGAATTAGAAGCATTATATGAAAAAATGACGAGTAGTATTAATTAGCATCATATTATTGAGACTTATTGGTATGTAGTAATGATTTTAAGAAAATTTCATATCGGATAATTGTAGGATAAACGTCACATATTGCTACTGTAGTGGAGATTTTTGTAATGGACTGAATAGTTCTATCCAAAAAAATAAGCAAATTGTAAAGAACAGACGAACTAATCCAAAAGAACCTTCTGCTGCACGGTCCCTTTATCTTTCTATATCTATATTATCATCATTGATACTATATTGAGGAATAGAGGATGCGATAAATCCTGAAGAACGTTTTTCTTCCAAGTTCTTTTAGATCTTTAGTTACTTTTTTATCTAATCTATTGGCAGGTATTAATGTAAAGTATAATGAATGTAGACTTCTATATAGATATTGTATCTACTAATGTACCTAACCAAATTTGCCTTGATTGTTAAAGTTTTTGAATATTTCAGGTTGATTTATTGATAATTTACTTATTATGTTGTTGATTATCATGTACATTTGTCGCTGCATATGTTTGTAAAGTTTCATCACTAACACTATTTTGTAATCACATGGTAGTATGAGACTTAACTACGAGTAACTTATGTTTAGGACATTTTTAGTGTAAAATGTTTATATTTATTATTTATTGAGTCAATTTTATGCAATGAACTGATTATGTAGAAACATATAAATGACAATAGCATGTACAGTTAAATTGCATCTAAATAATTTCGGATATAGCAATAAAGTGGAAATGAGCTTAGTGAAAACATTAAGTTAGGGATTTCACTCAGTAGCATTAAGAAAAATTAATAAATAGACAAGTTTCTAAAAATAACAATTAGTTGGGAATTTCACTTTGCATAAATGAGGTTTTGAAATGACCTATTGAGTTGATCGCTGTAAATAACGTCACAGTAAGATGGCAAGGGTGATGCACGTGATGCTTCAGCGTATTCTACATAAAAATACTTTTTAAGAGTCCATTAATATACCACTTTTCTGTAAATAATAATAAGTAAAAACCCCATTTAATCCCGTTTGAAAATAGTTTACCAAGTATAGAACGTTATCATCGTCATGTATAATATATTTTACAGAGTTATATTTGAGAAAATCGTACCAGGGGGACTTTCGTTACATTCGCAAAGAATGAGGGGAGGAGCCAGCGTTGAGGTCGAGGAAATTATATCTGTAAAAATGTAATAAAGGAAATTTGCAACATTGTTCATTTCTTTATTTAAATAACATTAAAAGTAATCTAAGAGATGTATATTGTTTTCACAAATTTTGAAAATGTTTTATGGTTGGTATTTTAGTAAATTAACATAACCTGGTAGATCTAAGTATCCTTCCGAAATCTCCCTATTCTTTGATCTGGTGCATATTTTATTGTGACTATCGTAGTAGCTATACTTGCATATGATAAGTATTAGTACACTCATAATGAAAGAAATAATTAGCAATATAAATAGAGAACATATAGCTAGAGTACTTGAAATGAGCACCATGGGTAGTTATGAACATGTGATTATGGAAGGGTGTGAAAGATAGTCTTGTGACGATAGAGGAATTGCTGTAGCTTAGAAGGTTTCCGACGGATTAGCGCCTTAGGTGCTAAAGTGGAAATCCGCATTTTGACGCGTTGTTGCTCAGGTTTATAAGGGTCATATTAATACGCTAAATACTTCTGCAGAGTAAAAACTGAATAAAGTGACGAATTTGAAGAACTAGATGGAATAAATATTGTGTGCTCAGCAATTTGCTTAGATTTTAGTCTAGGTGTAGTAGAGCAAGTTATTTTCCTACTTATGCTTACTTCCTTGCGGGATTTCAATTACTCAGCCGATCTTCGCCATATGCAGCCAAGTAGTTATGAGGTAAGCAGATGATTACCCACAAGTCGTTCCCTTAACTAATCCTATTAGGCTTCTGAAAGGCCTACCAAGGAAGAACCATGAAGTTAGTTAATCATTCTTTTTGCCTTTGGTCTGTTGATATTCTATAGTTGTAAGTGTTTGTAATTATTGCTCTCTGTTCATGACCAAACTTATATTACTCTTTCAAATAAATCTTACCTAACTTTTCAAGTCTTCTAAACGTTTTTAAGACTTGATAATCATGACATCTTAGCAGTGCCTAAAGATTCCAGCTGTTAATAGATAATAAGGAAATTAACAGTAATAATAAAGATAAAGATATAGCACATTCACTATGAAATACGACTATAGCCTTATTATTCATCAATGCGTTCACAATATTTAAATATTAAGTAAGTTCAAATTTGTATGTTTATGGCTTAATTTGAGGCTGAGTTTGGATCAATAGGAAAATCATGCACTTATAGGATCAGTTAAATACTTCAAGCACTCTATTTATTAAATATTTCTTCAATTTAATGATTTTTTTGTTTTTTATGAATCTCTTACTTTGCTTGTTATATAAATGACATGCTCATACTGAGATGTTAAAAATCCATTCGAAATTCTGGTACGCAGTAAATAATATTACGAGAATTCCATCTCGATAATTATTTTTGCAGTGTAAGATTTACCTCAGAAGTTTTAATAATAAAAAATTGCGGAATATCGTTCTTTTTTTAACTTATAAACCATATTTGATCATCTTAAGAACCCTTAGAGATTATATATGCAGAATGACGACAACTATTTAATTACACTTGATGAAAGTTGTAAAACTTTTGGCAGAAATTGTTGGTTATAGAAGTAGAAAACAAAGATGTGAATAAGAGGAATTAAAATACTTAGAGTTCTCTTTATAGCCGAATCTGTTTGCTACGATAACAAATAAGTCTCATGAGCTGTTATTATATTTAAACGAATTTTCACAGTTCTAAAATTGAGAAAAAAAAACCTATTTTAACGAGGAAAATCTAATATACGCCTGATAGAAAATTCAAAGCTAATACATTTTGAGATTTTTAAAATTCTCACTTTAAAAGAAGTTATGGGTAAAAGAGCATAAAATAAGATTCAATTGCTTTCCTGTTCAGCTTGTGCCATCGTTGCACGACCACACTATCTGTTGCTTAGAATCTATTTGGATCATATTCCAATTATTCATTTTTAAACTTTTCTGTGACATCATATATTCTAAGAATTACCATTATTCATCTGTACAACCAGAGCAAAATGCTACAATTGCTAAGCAGCTCTCAATCACTTGGAAAGAGATTGATAGGAAAGATGGATTCCATCGGTATTAATCTACCAACTCATAGAATCATAGAACTGAACGTTTCAACAGAATAGAACACTTTCGATTGTGGAACCAAAATAACTGTTTATTTGTGCAGGCAACAATTTTCAGACTTCTAGGAAAATCTAGATGTCTCACTATCATCTAAATCCTACAATGGTCAATCTTGGAAAATAAAACGAGTAAAATATTCTATGCCAATTTGAATTATTTTAAGGTCCTGAAAATTTGGAACGAAATTAACCAAGCTGCGTCGTGAGTGAATTCTAGGCTTACAAGTTTTAGAGACCGAAGGATGAACTTAAGATCTAGTAAAGTATTGCCATGTCATATAGTAGATATGTTTAGATAAAGTTTTATCTCTAATGCTGTTTTAATCATGAAATTATCAGACTTGGTTTTGATGAAGAACTATTCGCTTCTGCTTCTAATAAAGGAAATGTTTTGTGTATTAATTGAATTAAATTTGTGACAAATGAAATGGGTATTAAGCGTATTTAGAGTGTGCTTAGCCATGGACAAAACTAATTTTGAGTTTTATAATTTATGAGAAATACAATAAAAACTGATTTTTTAAACTTTAGTTGAATTACCAAATTGTTAGATTTAAAATATTATGAATCCCTTGGAGGTGGTGACAGTGCACAGTAAAATCTTTACAGATAATTACTCAAGCACTCAAATATCTTAATGCCCAATTTACTAGATAAACTATTTGTTAGTATTAGTAAAGTGAAGTAAATTGTTTTATGAAACAATAAACATATTTTTAAAATTCCGAAGCCGAAGATTAATGTATTGCTTGCAATGCATGTTGGGCAGATATTACTTTATTATTTTCTCATTATATAGGTGATGAACTATGAGTATTTTTATAACAAAAAACCCTTTAATTTCAGCTCTCGGATGTCCTTTTCGATTCCCTATAATACTTTCGATGTCGGCTATGATCCAAAAGGTAAATTTTATTTCTAATTAAAATGTTAATAAATCACCTTAGAATTACAAACTAACACAAGTTTCCTATTTAAAAAACTAAGAATATATTTAAGACCAACGTGTTATTGTTGGTCATTGATCATGAGGTCTGCTTATATCATGGGGGCGGTAGATTTGTTTGTTTCACTAGGGCAAAAAATATACTAAACTAACAGCTCAAGGCTTTATAGAATAGAGATTGTCTCGTGCATCTTCCTCATTGTAAAAAAACCAATATTAAGTCGGTTAACCAATTTTATTTTTGCCAAATTACATAAATCTGAGATCTAAGAGTTGTTATGCTCAAACACACATTCCAATCTAGATTCCGTTCTGCCTCAAATTTTCTTTCATAATTATCAAATTAACACCTAATTCTACAGGATTTATATGTAATTTATTTATAACATTTACTTATTACTTAGTTTTTCCATAAACTTCAAATCTTAGCCAACTGTTCGAAAGTGTATCAATGTAATATATGAACCCAATATTCTTTTCGCTTAGATAAATTCGCTGGGTCGTGAAATACGATAACTGGCACTCTAGCACTTGTATAAAGCGCATCTATTCTTTTTCAGAAGTCGAGATTTTTATCAACCAGTCGAACTGGAATATATATCAGTCACGCACATGATATTTATGCCTCTCATATCTTCTACACGTAACTGCGTCTAATTCTATATTAAATCGCTTTTCTTGACCTATAACGATGACTTGATTTGAGACCAATTTGATATCCTAGTCCGTATTCAATGCTGTAAGTGGATTGACAAGCAGTTGCAGAATTCTTCCCCGTCTAACCCTATTTTGGCTGGCTATTCAGAAGTTACGCATAAGTATCTGATAACAAACTTTACTGAAGCTGCATCAATAATCACAGCTACTTTCTGTATTCGTCATAATGTTTACAGGCAAAAATGTTTTTACGAATGTTGGAAGTGAGAAAATTAAGCGAAGACCCAGCCAGGTGAGTTTTTCTTATTTCATTATTAATGTATTTCTTCTCTTATTCCAATTCTACTTTCACATTTTTCTTATTACTTGTATATCCTATTATTACTTTATGAATACCAGTAAAATTTATTTTCCAATTCATTAGGCATCGTTTTGAATAATTATTATCCAAAACAACATTATTCATGAACAACATCTCCATGACCTTCACCCTTCGCATAGTTATTTTGCTTCCTTAAATATACATTCCAGGACTGAATATAATCTTTTGCAAGATTATTACCATATAGATCTAACGTACACTGGATTTGCTGCATATGTATATATTTGAAAATATAAATAACTACTCCATTTTTGGGAATAACCCTATATTTTCATTTCTCTATACCAAATTTCCTGCTAATGATTTTCTAGCCGTATAAGAATACCAATTTTATTTTGTTTGCATCCTAGTAGTAATTGGTTTTCTGGAAATTCGCTGTTTGGCTTCTTTTCAGGTTATTTCTTATAATGGCTCCAAGCATAAGTAGCATTTTAATTCTTTTCAGTAGTTTCAATTTTAAATTATCCTATTGACTGGTCTATCGTTAAGTTATCAAAGACAAACCTTGGATAACAACGGCAAAATAAAAATAATTATGTGCAACAAATCAATCTCTTATGAGTTTTCATTCTCACAAAAACTTTAAAATTAAAGTATTCTTGTTTTTATGTCCATTTTTTTATAAGGTGATCCCATATAGTGCGAGATTTTGCACTTATAAACGGATGAACTGACAGAATATGTACGTATGAACATCGAAAAATTTACAACTTCTATTCATTGCCACTGATCATTTGAACATATAATCATCTTCTTAAGGTATCTTAAAATAGATTTGGGATTATCTATCTATAATTTTGTCTAATTTATTTGACCATGGCGCAAATAGACAAAAATTCTTGCAAATAATATGCATATCCTAAAAGTGATTTTTAAATAAAACCGCTATATCCACTATATATTACATAGAATGGTTAAAACCATTTAGTGAAATGATTTTATTGGAAACAAATTTTTAAAATGCTATATCACTAGCATCTGTTATTTTCTGAGACGCAAATTACATGAAGTACTTGTTCTCCACATGAAATCGCGATGCCTATCAGCTGTTGTAGTAAGTGTGGACAATGGTTTTGTTATTGATGTTCTATAAGTGAGGGTTAGTACGAGTGGATTACACTTGTTTCTTTCTAAGTGGATGGGTAGTCCTGCTTTGAAACACAGAAAGTTATCCAAGAGAACCTACGCGTACATAGAGGATGAAGAGTACGCTTTGGTACGTCTCTCTAGTGGCTTTAGCTAAATAACAGTATATGTAAAATTCACCAAGTGTGAAAATGTAAACTATTTAAAATCCAAAATACTAAAAATATTGCATGGAAAGCATAAACCCATTTGAGTTCGACACAGCGTTTTTAGTGCTTATTTACATTAGATATGATAGATTTGGTTAAATGTTATATCACAATCATTTATATCATTAAATTCTATTTTCCTACTTTGATATTTGATGGATAGTAAATTGTACCTTTTGGTAATATTTGCAAGTATTTCCTATAGATTTTCCATGTCTTCAGTTCGACCGTGTTCTCCATCGTGTATACGCTGAACCTCGTAACGTAAGCTCGAATCAGTTTGCTAATCGGGTTTTTCATCGTCTTTACTGGACCCTCAGGGCAATACAATTCAAAATTTTCTACAGTAACGAAGGTTGGAATAATTTCATACATTACTTTTAGTAATACACTTTTAATTTTCTTTTAACACATTTTCTAAATAAGATGCTTACTCAAACACCAATTTAATTACGTACATTTAGCAATGAAATTTTTTTAGCTATTATTCTAGATTATTTAATTTAGTTGAAACTAGCTTGTTGAATGTCAAAACTAAGCATGATTTAAGGGAAAGAAAAACAATGTTTTTAAACCATGCTGTATATTTAAAACTTTCAAGCATCCAATTTTACGGAAAACTCATTAAATTCCTTGGGAGCTAATTTATTTAATGAATTGTATGCATGAGGGTTCCTGAAAATGCTTATATGAATGTCTAGACGAAGGAAACTCATTTAGGTGCTCTTATAACGCCTATACTTGAATTTTATAAAGTGTCCGAAAGTAAAACTAAAACTATCTTCCTAAGTATTGGTATGGTTTTTGGAACTGATTATTGATTAAATAATCTTTATATAATAATGGTTTTAATTAAACTGTTATAGAATTAGACGTTGATGATCTATCGGATAGGTGGGAAGTAGGTATTCAACCACCATCTCTCGATGAGATGGTAAAGAGTAGTCATTTTGATCCCCAATGGATCAAATATATGTATGCTCGATTCAAGAATGTGAGACACTTTGTTAAATACTTGAAAAACTGCTTAAAATTTGAACTACTTTATTTGTTAAATTTATTCCGTTCCGCTTTTATCTTAACTACTAAAATTCAAATTCTATCAGGAATGTCCAACTGGTCGAATGCGCGAACCCGATTTTCGCAGATTACTTTCCTCCATTATAGCATCAGAGAAAGCGACTGATCAGTATATATCGAGGCTATTCCATGCATTTTCTAGCAGTGAACAAAAAATGATTACGTTTCAGGTAAACTACAGATGATAATTTTTAGCAACAACCGAAGGAATTTTAATTTATTTGTTTATTTAGAACCTTGTTGAATGTCTTTCACTTATTCATCCACAAACACCTGAGACAAATGCTCAGTGGACCATTCGTCTCATAACAGGATCTGAACAAAATTGTTTTGCTTTTCCGGTAAATTTATCCTTATATAAGCTATATCTACCAAATTGATTCCAGTAAGATTACTTTTAAAAATAAAGAAAGTTGGTAAAGATTATCAAGAATTTATACCCAAAGCAATGAAACAGTTATCACCATAATTAAGACTTAGGAGTTCATACCTAATTTTATGTGGTATTAAAACAACGATAATACGTGTCAATTTCAGGAGTTCCTTTCTTTTACCCAATCAGTTTTCGGTCTGAATGAGGGTAAAAAAGAATTTCAAGATTTGAACAAAGAGACCGTGCATCAAAGGGCATCGACAATATTTAGAGTGAGTCCATACCTAAGTGCAGTGACATTTACAAAGTATGAAAACAGGATAAAAGATAAAAATGGAACTACTAAGGAACTGGATTGTAATGATGATGGGCACGTCACAACGGAAGATATGGTCCGATTTTTCAAGGTAAGTTAATACTTTTTTCTAATAAGAGAATGGTCTTACAGTAATTGGCTTAAATTTATGAACAGTTTATTTCAGACTTTTGAAAGAACAACTATGAAGAACGCTTCATGCAATCAAATGAAGCAATCAAACTCATTGTCTGTTTGATTTAAAAGAATACTATTATCACATTAACCTATTCGCCCATAAATTCACTTATAAAAATTCATAATTTCATATATATATATACTAAACAATACCTGATGATACTGAGCAATGACTACACAAATAAACTCTTTGGACTACTGATAAAGAGATTGTAGATGTTTCGAAAACAAAGTAATTTACAAACAAAAACTCAATAAATTAATGAATAACAGTTATTTCATATATAAAAAACAAATAAACAATAAAACAACATTTAAATTTTATGTGAAATAGGTAATAAGAACTTAAACTGATCGACAAGGCGGGGAAGGTGTAAATACATTCATCACATTTACAAGTGGAAACATAACAGCAGAACCGATGAAGGATCCTATCTGTAAAATAATAGTTAACTAGTACGCTTAGATTTTGCGAACATAATTAAACTAGGTTATAGTAATGGAATATATCGGTAAAATAAGCTAATATTATACGCAAAACATGCATATATCGAAATGTCTCAAATGGATTTTACGACCTCTATAAACACATTACCTGGCGTATTGTTATCTAATGTGCTTAAGATATCAATGGTACAAAGTATTAACTATTTGCAATTAATAATACGGACATAATTCGCAATGACAAAAACATAACTATTCAAAGTGAATGATCTATCATTATTTAACCTACTGTTAATTGAAAATAAAGTACTTGCCTGAATAAAAACTCCACACCAAAATAATCTACTCTCGCTTTGATGTCCCTCTCTTAACAAAGATGCAAATACAATACGGAGATATGAATGAAGACCAGCAGCTATTAGAACACTAATTATCTAAAAAGGTCAAGTTAAATAATACTTATAATAAAATATGTAGATTCTTCTAGTATGGCATACTATGAAATTATATTAACATTAAATTTTAAAAAAAACGTACAGATAATGCACTCCCTCCAGCCGAGGAATTAAAAATCAGGTCGGGGCTCAACGATGCTAGATAGATTATGAATGCAGTAAAACAAGATGACAAAACGGTAAGCACAGCTAGAAGATAATTGGACCTAAATAAATGAGATCATAAAGTATGAAAACAGAACAACAAAAAATTGACAAGGTTTTTAAGTGAATATATTTATGATATGTTCTGACCTAATTGAAATAAAGAACGGCAAAAATGATGCTAGAGGAGATATTATGTTTGAAAACGTTAATCCATAGTGGTAAGTCGCCTAGAATTCAAGTTTGACAATGCAGACAACAAATTCCATATAGTACCCAATAAGACAAATAAGAATAGAGAAAATATTTCAAAATATTACCTGTGAATATGGGAGCGCTGCATAGCTCTGGATACTAGGGATAACCCCATTCATCTGGGCATTAACAAGCGCAGTGGCTACTAGTACGAATATATATGATGTTCCAGTTACATAGGAGCTAGAGGGGTGCAGTACACTACCAGACTAAAAAGCTGGATAGAATAATAACTCTATAAGTACTAGAAACAAGAATAGGATAATTTATAATTCAAATGAAATACAATATTCCAACCTGAGCTGTTTCTTTAATCGGATTCCTTGGATCTTCAATTTCTAGAGGTTGTACTGCTGCAGGAATGCTTATAGATCCATTTAAGGGAGTATTCTCGTTTGCGTCATCCCTATAAATTCCTTTGTATGAAATGTGAGCGCTTAAGAAAATATAGTAAAGGATAACTGACGATTTATGTGCTCCTTCTCGGTACAGAATAATGAAACAAACAGTGGCCAGGCATGTCCAAATAAAAACTATGAAGAAAAATACCGATACGCTAAATCTAGGTGGAAAATAGTGCGGAGAATTACCATTGCATTCATAGTTGGTAGTTCCTAAAATGAATGAAATAACAGTGAATCGATGCCATTTACATAATAGTAAAACCTTAAATTAACCTTGAACTATGGAAAGTAAGCTCGGTACAAGTGCACTGAATCCCATCCCAATGAAGTAGGCATTTAGATATGCATGGTGAAACTGTGACATGAAGGGCATGAAAAGCACATTTGAAATGGCATTGACGAGAGCTAATCCGAAGAGAAGAATGTAGAGTACAACTGAATAACGCTTCTCCCCCAACCAAGCAGTTGTGTTCCAGAAAAAAACAAGACCTAAAGAGTGATTTCTGCACTATAATTCGAAATTTACTATGCCATACATTATCCTAATAATGAATACTTCACATACTTAGAAACTTAAATGAGGAAAGTAGCTTGACTGTTTCATCCTGCAATTTCTTATGATTCCAAACTATAAAGTGTTCATGTAATTATCGAAATTAATTACGTTAAAAAACCCACCAAGCTGACAAACGCAAGCCAGAAGAAGAAATGATATTATAAGGGGAACTGTTGGTATAGTAAATGAAGAACACCCTTTATGAAGAATAGTATAAATAAGAGGTCCAATACATGCAATCTGAACCATAAAAACATTTCCTTTTACAGTTATATTGAACTATTTTCCCTGTCAAAAGAAAGTTTGATATAAATCAACTTATAGATACGATCTAATTAAGTTGAACCTGCACAACAGCAGCTAAATAACTAGGCAATCCCCATCCTTCAGGTAAATCAGTAGTGAGTAGAGGTAACTGCATCCAAACAGAATTCGTTCCCATCCATGAACTTGAACCGAAGATGACCACTAAGAGGAAAACCACCTTCGAAATAGTCATTGTCTAAATATAAGGGATTTGTATTTCATATGATGGAATAATGCTTCACTGTTTAACAGCAAATTAACGTACAAAGCGTTTAGAACTACTTCAATTAATTACATGAAAGATTCTATAACATAGGAAAAGCTGTTTAATGTAAAAACATTTTAAAAACAAGCATAGAAGTACTATTTTAGTCTAAGTGACTACTATTTAATTCACTTAAATTCCAACGTAAAATATCACTTATCTAACTTATCCGAAAAAATAAGAGCGAAATTTTTGAGTAAATATCACTGCGTCCGACTTCCTACCACTGTAGTCAGGGCAGACACGATAGAGACGCATAGTTTGTTGCATTGACCAAAGAAACGAAATTTTTATCGTTTGTGTGATAATGTCATAGTTAAATTCAGAAACTAAAAATATTTGTTTCAAATGTGAGAAAAGGATGAGAGAAGTAATATTGCTAATAAAATTATGCCTATTACGTAAAAATAACTTATTATTTATGTAATGGATCCTTTAATACTATAATGAGTTTTGCTTGATTTTCGTTACCTATTTAATGACGAATCTAAATGACTATAATATTTAAACAATTAATCTACTTTAAGGTATTTAGGTCTATTCGGAAAGACAATTATAAAACAATGTTTTTTAAGAGGAGATGATCAGATACATCCCTCTTCTAATGTAGCAAGGTTTTAGCAAAAAGTCAATATTATTTCAAAGCGCAGAGAAGTTTAATTTTTCTCAATTATATGAAAAATATTTTAAAAAACATGTTTTGGAATTGACAGAGCACCTAAGACTTAAATCAAAAATTCATTCTATTCGTTTCCAATATTTGACGAGTGACAATCAACTTTTGTAGTTTTAACTGAATGCTTTGGGTCTCAAATTTTCGAAATACACTTGAACTCAAATTTCGATTAGTAGAAAATTTTCCTTGGATATTTTTTATGTAGGAAATACTATTCATAATACGTTCTATATTATAAAGAGATCTCAATCTATGCCAAAAGACGACCCATGAAATAAGTGAACTACCACCATGCGGTTGATCCCATTGGTTGCTTTCTGCTTCGTCGGAGTAGTATTCTGAACGTATTAATGTTTAACAGAATTCTGAATTATATACGAAACGAATTTTAGCTTCTATGGAATTTCCCTAACTCAAGTTTTAGTCCAGGAAAACTTCAATCATTGCTTGTTGATTTGGGTTTATATTTTTCGCTATTTGTCTGCACTAATTTTAGAAGTACTTAAGTATATTATATAAGAAAGTTCATTTGAAAATAAGTTCAATTATTTGTTTTTAAGAATCTGGTCGTCACTGTATATTCGTTAACTTATTTCGTATATGATTAATAGTCAATCTTATTATTTAGTAGTTTTAACAAACAGTTAAATATATCTATGAGTTCTTGCTTAATTATAACATAACTCTTTACCTTATGGAGAACTGAAACTAAACTGCATTAATATAAATAAGAATTATTTTTTATTGTTTACTGGGTCTGCTATGTATTTAGCGGAGCAGTAATTCTCTGACAACTTCACCAACAATTTTAACCTGCATTTATCTCTCTCATTCAACGTCGAGTATTAAAATCCATAGCTTTTGCTTAACTTCACAATATAACCCCTAATAGTTAACACCTTATGCACTGTTCAAACTTGGAAAAATTCTAAAAATAATTTCATATTCAAAGAATTCTCAAAAAAGTAGCCTGATCCTCCATGGAGAGTGTGCCTAATGTAGTTCCACTGTCATAACATATACTAAATAGATCACATATTCAGTAAATAAAACGCAACAGATGCTGATATCGCTAGACTTCTAACATCTTATTTACAATTATTTTCTTCGGTTTAGGTTATTCATATTCTTTATTCGCATTTATTTGAACATACCCCAGTTTCAGTGAAACGTAAAATACCCTAAAGTTATGTCAAAATAGCTCTCAATAAAAACTACATGCAATCACCACAGTGTACTTTCTAGGAACAAGTACACTCTTGAAATCGCAAAAATGACTACAGAACGAGTAAAAATAATAAATATAAATCTCTTATTTTGACTTCCTCGTTTTGCGTGTTATGAATTTCGTGGCTGAAAGAAAAAGAAATCAATTAATGATTGCAAAAAATATTGTAACTATATAGCTTTTTACAAATAACTATAATCTGGAGTGGTCCTTTTCTATTTTAATTTGTTTTAGTAATATATATGGTTAAAAAATGTTTGGAAAGGTTGCATTCAATAAATGCCGAATAACGCAAAATTTGGCTTTCTACAATTAAATATTTGTTATCTAGGTTTTAGACCTTTATAAGCAATTTTCTAATCTGCATTATAAATAAAGATGGAAAAATATTTTGATTCCATGTTGTCAGTTGCAAGCTCCCTTCAGAATTAGACTAATCTATCTAATTTAATATACCTCTGTAAGTGAGTTGTTTAGGTTAACTTCTTGCAGGGAAATCTAGTTGATCGTAGAAATGAACAATCCTTGAAAACCATGTATAATACAGAAAAATTAAGTAGATTCTAAGTGTACATCATTCGCTTTACTACCTTTGGATCTCGTAATCTTGCTATTGGCGTTCTAGTTCTTGCTAAGTGCAGTCCGTGTCAAAGTTGTTGAATTACTAAATATGAATGAAACATGAATTTCGTGCTGAATCAAAGCCTATCGAATTTTGAGATCGTTTTATGATTATCTAGCATGTTTTCTTCAAACTTTTGCTTTTTATTTATAAGCAATAAAATATGTATTAGTAGAGATAAAAGTGTTATTGGGGGACTAAAGTGAATTCGCTGCATAGAACTGCCAAAATTTCAGAGCCATATATACTTAATTGAATCCAGTAAGCCAGACACATCCCCAATGCACGATATTCTCAACCGTCACAATTGTAGAAGGTAAGTGATTAAATTGTATGTAATAATTTTTGTAAGCCGTATATTTAAAACTCTTTTGCAATCACTATTTGTTAGTTAATATTTACTATGATGAGTTCTAATGATTCATGAGCACTTAATTTTACAGATGTTCAATAATAGTATTTTTAAATAATCATCTTTTTCATAAGGTTTGCCGTATTTTAAATTAGTATTTTCTTTAAATATATAAATATTTTGTTCAATTATGAACACAACCCGTTCGCTGAGATATTAGAAAATACGTATAAGACATATTATATTCAAAGATTCGGTAATATTTGTGACTACTATTTTTGCTTTTTGCACCTACATTTTTGTTGCCAAATTGTATCTTTGTACTTTTGAAAAAATTACATTTGAGACGCTAAATTGAAGCGTATTATCTCAATTCACTTCCTATGAAATCTCTAGTAAAACCTTGGAAACTAAATTTTTCTGTCTTTAACCGAAAATTCATAAAATATATAAGCAACGATTAATGGATCTTTTTCTAGGCTCAACTTGTTTTTTCGCTAAGCTAATTAGTTTGTTTTGCATACGAGCTCACCAGAGTGGATCCGCTCTAGAGTGACATGATATTGAATAATTTGCATTATTCTACCATCTTCTCGGCTAAAATGCGACAAATCCTCTCCAATTAAAGTTTTGCGTTCGCCGAATCAGCAACCATTTCCGCACTCGTCTGCGTTTTCCCACTGTTCTTATTTATTACTCACTTGCAACGTTCTCAATTCAGAACATTCCTTTGAAGGCGTATGGCTATGTTTCTAAACAACGAGTCCCGGCTTACATGAATATTATATCGTAATGATTTCATGCCCCTCTACTTTTGTGTTCTCTCATGATGTGAATCTATCGGATACTAACTGAGATAAATAAGAAGGCGATAGCAATGTTTCATCAGTGAGAACAGTATAAATATGTTGACGTAAAGAAATAGCGTTAAGATGCATAGTGAAGTCAAATTTTTACTGCTAGTAAAAATTATTTATAAAAAAGAACATCGTGACAACAACGAAACATCTATCTATTTTAGTTTCAATTACTAATAGATTAACAAATATATGTTACACTTTGTGAATAATGTTTATTTTTAAATAATTAGTATCATATGCATAGTGTCAGTCTATATAATCTACTTTTATAATTCTAGCAAACGTAATCAATTAGAGCATTAAGAATTTTGAATACTGGAGACTGTGGCATCCATGATGTGGAACCGCATCGTGGTCCCTTCTACGAATTAACTCCGCCTCCCGAGAGAGCGCCCGCTACTCGCTATCGATCCAACCCCAGTCCGCTTCTTTATATTATCTATTATAAATTCTTCATGATTGCTTTAATGTTTTCCCTTCACAGTATCAAGTATTTATAATTTGTTTTCTGAAACCTTACCTTTTATGATCATAACGATTACATTTTTGATGGTCGGAAATTCCATTGCGTATGCTGATAACTTCTGATACTATATGTTTGTACAACAATATGGTAATTATATGCAAGTCTTGCTACATTATTTAAGATGGAATATTCTGGTTTATGAAAATTACCCTTGTAATAAATCAAAAAGCTTATATTAAGTCCTGATTAAGCTACACCTACTCATATTCATGTATCCTTATGTTAACAGTAGTAATAATAGCACTAATAGTTGAGTTTCTCATTAGTTACTCTTATTTTAGTTGCCAACGATCTTGGTTTTTTTAAAGACATTGAAATTGATAATTTCTATAGTGAATGACTTGAGTAAGCATCTGAGTCGTATTTTCTCCAGATAACACGCTGTTTTCGGCGGTGTTGCCGGCGATAGATTAGCTTCTCACGGATATTCTCGCCGTTTGTTCTTGCTTTACTTGAAATGAAAGCGCCTTGAGAATTTTGGTATTAGCATTGATTCCGCGATTAAGCAACCCGGAAGAAACTGATTCAAGTTCATGCCAATGCTATTTATCTATCTTCTCAAGAAATATTCCGTGTTATAAGTCTCAATTATGACATTTTCCTAAGTGCTGGTAATGCGTTTTGAAGTTATTCTTTTAAGAGGTTTGTATTTATGTCGCAAGCTGGTCAGAATAACATTATTCTTTAAATTTTCTTCTGATGTGTTCTGTTATATAAACTATTGATTGCTTATTTAACTCATTGCTTGTTTATCTTCTTTATCTACTAATTATGAATCCACAAGGGGTTACCATGAACAGTAATTACTAGTCGCTGAGCTAGTCGTTTATCTGAACTGCATTAATTTAATGAACCACTTTTGCTTTAAAATCACTTCTCACTGCAGAAATTAACTACTTCTATTTAATTATTAATGTAGCTAATATAAATTATTCATACTATTATTTTATACCTTTCAGTATGTCGATTTCAAAGAAAAAGGAGGAAGAAAAAGAAAAAAAATTTCTAGGAAGACTGTCGTATAAGTTAGATTACGACTTCGATAAGAATGCGGTGAGTAACATTTATTGAACACAATATATTTGCTATAGTTAAAAATTATTTTGTCGCTCATTCTCAGCTTAAAAGATCCATTTAACGTTATCTTTTACGTGTTAGAGGATCAGTTAAATTTTAGGTAGCTTTAATTAAGCTTTGTTAATCAACAAATAATATCATACATTACGTCATGTCACTTGGGAAATGCTTTGTTGGATAGTTTATACTGAAAATCACTTAATTTGATGTTAAAAAATAATAGCTTATAATTGAAGACATTTGGATAGAAGCTGTATGTTTAATGGTGTACAGCATGAATCATCCAACAATAGGTAACACAATATTTTCTCAATGCATTCTTCACTGTCTCTTTATTTGAATATTATTCATGTCAAATGTTCAGTCCTTTCTACATATTATCGAATAAGCTTTAAGCCAAAAATATTCAAATTTCCCAATGTTATTTTTTCTTCTTTCTTGTTGGAATTCGAGAATAAGAAATACTGGTACTTAGTAATTTAACTAAGTGCACTTTACTTGGTAAGTAGGCACTTGAAATTATCTTAGCATTTCAGGTCCATATAGAAGGCTCTGAATAATTGACAATTTTATTAAGAGAAATACCATTACTCTTAACTTTAGACTTCACTAAGTATGTTATGGCAATTATTTGTTGACCAAAGTGTGATGCTTCACTCGGGATCGAGTTAGCCCAAGGGATTCGTCATATGAAACTCCATTACGGCAAGGCTATGAGCTAGACCTTTGCCTTTATTATATAGAATGGAAATGAAGAAATTACAAATGATCTTTGTCATGTATAAGTTCAATTTGTTATTAGGGATTCAGTAGTGGCGAAAAAACTGTTCTATTATAATAAATATATATTGTCACTTCATCAAATATTCATGAAATTTTTCTCCCTAAAAGTTGATAGTTTGATATAAAAGCTATAGATATGTAAATAGGTTATTGTTAACCACTTTTCCCTTATTATCCTTTTATTCAATGCATCACAATCCCTACATTCAAATCTAATCTTCTTCTTTGCTCCTCTTGCTATCGTTTTGATTGCTGCCTTCATTCGCCGATAATGATATGTTCCTGAGAGTTGAACACAATCGGCTCCTAATTTGTCGCTCCGTCTCGTTTGTCAAACAACATGATAGAGAGCCTGGAGAATGCATAAGAGTGGTTAGGCCCTGAGTGGGCGGAGCAAAAGAGAAATCAAGCATGAATATCATTATTCAGCCCAATAAAACTGTTGATTCTAAATCAGTCATAAATATAACAACAACAATATCCAGCTAGGTTTAATTTTCTTAAACAAGATTAAAAGAAATATTATGGACGTAAAATGCACTATATGGCCACTTTACATCCACACTTAGTTTGCCTGCATTAAAAGAAAACTCTGAGAAAGAAAAAAGTTCTTAAATTTTAGCTCTAATATTAGAAGAAAAATCCATAATATTTTATAAACTCAATGGATATATTTCAGCTCACGGTGGTGATTATCCAAGCTGAAGAGCTCCCTGCAATGGACCTCGGGGGTACATCTGACCCTTATGTAAAGCTGTTTCTCCTTCCAGACAAAAAGAAGAAATTCCAGACTAAAGTGCAGCGGAAGTCTCTCAATCCTGTTTTCAACGAGAGTTTCACATTTAAGGTGAAATGATTATAACAAAAATTAAGATTTCAACTTATTAAACATAATTATTACAAAGTCCTATTATTTACATATATATATATTCCACATATTAGAGACAAGCTGGTGAGATTTTTGCTTGATATGACATCTTGTTTTACAGGTGACATATTTTGCTCCAAAATACTGTAGATATATTCATAGTATAAAATGGAAGCGTGCGAAAGTGCTGAGAGATTAATTTAAATATAGATCAAAAAATGCTTATAATTATCACTTTCCAAAATATTTACGGCACTTAATATTTTTCACTCACATTGATATAGACTACTAACTAAATGCGAAAATTTTAAAAATAAGGTGTCCGGAAAGAAATATTTTTTCATTTCTATATTTTTCGGCCAAACGTCTCCTATATTACTGGGTATCATCCCATTTATGGTTTTGATCTGTCTAGAGATTAAAATCAATGAAAAACAGCAAAGAAGTTAGTACCCATTTATGTTTAGTCACTCTCAGAGAATGAAATTAAGTTATACCAATCTATCTAAGGGTCAATGTGATCAAGTTTGAAATTTATTTGAAGAACATTGAAGGCCATTTCTAACATTAAATTCACTGTAAATTATATGATTAAGATTTTATTTTAACATTAATAGGAGAAAGATGTCTTTTCTGAGACATTTTAGAATCCATTTATTACGAGGACTTTCCATCAATATCCATACAGCGAACGTATATTGCGCCCATTTTTCGTATATGGAGGCAATATCGTTGAAGTGCTAGGATATTCACAATAAATGCAAAATACCGGGATATCCTATAAAATACTATACATGTTCAGCAAATTCTTGTCATCATTTTCGTCTCATCCAGTGCTACTCGTATCATGCCATTAGGATCACGTTCAAGTGATGCAAAAAGCGTATCTACTTTATATTAAAAAAGCCGATTAGCTAAGCCAAAAATTACTTAAATAACCTATTACCTTCGACTAAAATACTTGGCAAGACAAACATTGGCGGATTACTATGGCGGGATAAGCACCACCTCTCCAGTTGTCCACTATAATTGAAATACTGATTTACACGATTTGTCAGCACGCTATTCCTCAACTTTGATGCTCCATAAATCAGCACAAATACCAACTGATATATTTTAAAAACGAATAATTATTAAATGTTTGAGTATTTTCTTATTGTAGTTGCTGAGTAGCCAGATAAGTTCCAATGTAATATCTTACATGCAGCTCTTAATAAATAAAGGAAGTCCTTGATAAACTTATCCTCCGTTAAGAATAGTTCAATTAGTTGCGATGAATCTCAATTTTGCGTAGAACTTTTAAAATGCTTTGAAATCTAAGCAAATGTTAAAGAAATTTGCCGAAACATTCGTAATAATGGATAAGGCTTCATTTGAGTTAATGACTCCCAAAGACTTTCATTAAAAGATATGAAAAGTATAAATGTAATTAGCTATTTGTTAATTCGTTTCGTCCTACTTTATCTGTCCGTATATAACGCTTCATGAAATAATCGGAAAAATATTAAGAAAATCTAAAGTACAATTAAACAAGAGGAACTAAAAGAAGAACGTTGTGAATAATTGATTTCAAGCACAATTACACTGCGGATAGTATTATTTAATTGAGGAAATAAGTAAGCGAATCACAAGTACAAATAAGTCATAGAAAGGATATACTTCCCACTATCATTTGAATGCTTGAATATTAAGCAGTTAAAATTCCAAAAATTCGATAGTATTCAGATTTTTTATGCACATGTATATAAGAACCTTCTTAATAGTAATATATTTTTTATCATAATTCAGATTCCATATAACGAGATTGGTGGCCAAACCTTAGTGCTCAACGTATTTGATTTTGATAGGTTCGGAAAACATGATCAGGTTTGCGTGTGGTTTTCTTACAAGTCCAGTAATAGAAAAATATCTAACTTATAAAATCATTTGCAATTAATTTTCAATTGTAGGACTATATTTCAGCAGTCAGGTACAAGTGTTTTACACTTAAATTAGCACATTTATTTAGATAGGACAAGTGTCTATACCTCTGGGCAAAATTGACTTGGCGGCAACGATTGAGCGCACCGACTTAATTGAAAGTCCACCTGTAAGTCAATCCATTTTTCCTTAAACATAATCATTTTAAACATTCTTGAATTTTAAATAAATTAGTGTTATGACCACTATTTTGCAGGAAAATCGTCTGGGCGAAGTTTGCCTAGCCTTGAGATATGTTCCAAATAAAAATAAATTATCTGTAGTCGTCATGGAATGTAAAAACTTAAAGAAAATGGATGTGCTTGGATTATCGGGTATAGATTTATACCTTCAAAAGTTTCAATTTCAATTTTAGTCTATATTTTTTGTTCTTCTACACTAGCTTAATGATACTTTGCAAGCAGTCTGATTCATATATACCGGCTACGCCAAAAGTTTTGATACAGAGATGAGGTCGCATAATGTCGTGATAAAACAGTATTCGACGTGAAAACTTATCTGGACATACGTAAGATGCCAACCAATCATTTAGTNTGGGTGTTTAAAGTTTCCTCCTTTACCGGCCACACAAGCTCGTAGACGTCTCTCGAAGCTATCCACGATAGGCCGTCGCTCGTTTTGACCAATCAGGTGAATTTGGTGGCCAAATCTCTTTGCCCCCAAAGTCTGGAATACTGTGCCCAGTTCCTGGAATCGTTTCACAATTCGGTGAACAGCCATTCTCGAGACACAAAACTTCTTAGCAATCGCAACACTTTTCTCTTTGTGCTCGAGCAAGTGGTACCACCATCGCGCATCTCGAAACCTGTAGTCTATCGTCAAGTCTCTGTTCTATTAACTTACTTTAGAATTTGTATCAAGTTCCTCCATTTAACTAACACATACTCATTAGCATAGCGAATTGCTATGTCATATATGCTAATTTAACAGCACTTGAATTTTGTATCAGAACTTGTGGCGCACCCGGTATATAGTCCAGCAAGTTATTTTATGTAATTTAGTATATCCGTTGAGTATTTTTATTTTTTATCCACGGATTTAGCTAGATATGAGTAAGGCTTACACTATAAACATTTTATTTCACAAATATATTGGACTGTTCTAAAGCATTTACGTTAACGTTCAAAGCTGATCAATTAAAGTCTTCATGCCTTTAATTGAATGTCAGAATGAACACATAAATACCATAGACTTTTCATGACAACATTATCATATTTGCGTGGAATTTTAAAATTAAAACGTCTGGAGGGAAGGGAATTGCTACTTCTTCACATTTATTTAAAGTATTGGTATAAGCCAAATGTGCATTCAAAGTAGTTTGCTTTCAGTGATCCCTTGAGTAACATATCTCTTGAAGATCCTCACTTTATATGCAAATCTATTCGATGAAAAAGTGCATTAATATATAATTTAGGCAGAACAGTCTAGTAATTACTGGAAAATAGTGTATTATTAAACTCTATTATGTGTTTTAAAAGAAGATACGAGAATTTACCTCACACTAAATTCTAGAGTGGTACTTACAGATCCATACGTTAAAATCTACCTCATGATGCAGAATAAGCGGTTAGAAAAAAAGAAAACAACTATCAAGATGAAAACCTTAAATCCATACTATAACGAATCCTTCAGCTTTGATGTCACACCTGAGAAGATGCAGGTTAGAATAAGTTATTTACCATGTTGGTTAATACATGTATATTTTTGGATAAATACTCACTATTTGTTAATTTGCTGCAGCAATTGTTCTACTAGTCATAGAACTGCAATTAGCCATAGCGATTTTAAAAAGCTAAAAACTTCATCGCATGCTTCTGGTAAGGGAGTCAATATCTCAATACTACAATAAATTTTTTCAAGGCACTTTTTATAGATCACAAATACGTAGTCATTTTGTTTTTAGCATATGCATATCAATAATAGTAGGACATGCTAAACTAAGACTCATCTCAGTTCAGTCAAAAATTAGCTGAGTATCCGATTAACTGCGGGGCTTCTGGTGAATTTCGCGGTTACATCAGACGGTTAATTAGATTTATACGGTCGCAATAACAACAGTGGGAACAAAAATACAAAGAGAATGTCGCTACTCATGCCAACGTCTATGTAGCATATTCTGTCATCTTGGAGATCAAGACTTTCTGAATATTCCGAAAATCTAACCAATATTTTGTACAATAATACGCTATCTAAAACCGTAGGCTACATTAGTGTCGAGAATTAATTGTGTGTCTGAAGACGAATATAATTCCCTACGTAATTCAACAAATATAGTGTATATTAGGAAAGGGTCCTTCAATATGTATACGTAAATCATTGTCTAGTATATTTTCAGCGAGTTCACCTACACATAACGGTTTCAGACTATGATCGCGTTGGATCGAATGAACGAATAGGACAGGTGCACTTTTTTATTTTTATAGAAAAATGTAAATATATTCTACCAACCGTCCAAATTATAGTGAGAAATTATTCTAATAAAAAATTCGTGAAGGTATTAATATTTTGGGTATAAATTTTGCATTCAACTTAGAATGGTTGAATTTTAGAAAACATGTGGGCAGTAACACATGTGTTGATATAATTTCCTTATTAAATATAGTCGTTTCTGATTTGTTTCTAAAATCACAAAATAGGAAGCTGTCGGTGGTGGAAATTGGCGATATGAGCGTAGGTCCTTCACCCCTGCAGCCATCCCTACTGAGACATTAGTTACTAAGAAGAAAGAATTACAGGTGATTATTGGAAATAGCGCTTCGGGCGTCGCGCTAAAACAGTGGTCGGATATGTTGGCTACTCCACGAAGATCGGTCGCCCAATGGCACACTCTGGTCCCTTTCAACGATGATTAGGACTAGTATTTCGCATAGTTATTTGTTTTTCGTTAAATATACTTATTCACTATAACCACATCGCTACATCTAATGTTAGCTTAATAAAATAGTCATATATGTCATTTAAAAAGGGTGATACCTAAATTTTCAAAAATGCTACTAAAAAATTTAGTGAAATTAATTGCAATTTGCCGGCTATTCACTGTTTATGTTTATTAACTCATTGTCTGGTATCACATTTCAGTTGAATCAATCTCTGTGAGATTTTTCATCACACTTTCATCTATTTTATCAAATGTATTTCCAAATATAAACATATGCCTATTTTTTTTGTGTTGTAACACAGTATTTTTTATGAAAAATATATAGTCTTTATCGGTCTTATTCTAAACGCTTGCTCTCTTACATATTTTAAGTTTATGTTTTTCGAATTTTAAAATTATGCCAATACCATGCATATATATACATATGTTTATTTACTTAATTTTTTATGACGTTATTTTCTCGGTGATTTACTATATTTGTACTATATTTTTATTTGTTAATTTAATGAAACATTGAATCTGTATTTTTTGAAATACCAATATTTTACTTTACATTGTGTATGTGTAGAAATAGGTAGATGAAAAAATGATTTTACTTACTGATAAATAACGTAATTAACATAAGAGGCTAGTAAATTATAATTAAGATATATAACAGTATTTGTTTTTGTTCTGCAAATGTGTGCTAGAGATTAAATATGCAATGACAACCTTATGTTTCTCAGAGAGGTAACACTTTTGGAGTGAGCTGCGTCCATTTTATGATAACTTCATTTGTACAGCAAATCGCTATTGTCTGACTACTGGGATCCAGTTCTCCCACGTGCATATTCTAGGTACGCATCAGGACAACACTGGAGTAACTTCAGGATTTAAATTCAAATAATGTCCGTTTTGCTGTTTTTTTGGATTATTTATGTAATTAATGGAAGCACATTTGTATTTAATCCAAATAGTAGGATTAGCCATATAAAAAACTGGCTTAACAATGATTATCCTTGCCAAGGTAAGATAATTTCATGAATTAATAAACCTTTTATTCTAAAATTACTGTGAAAATAATTACACATAAGACATTAAGGAAAAATACTATAGTAACTAGCAGGAGAAATTTCCTGAAATTTAGTAATCTTTATTCTTATTGATTACGAAAATAAGAATATATTGCTCATTAATAATCAATTAGCCTCAGTAATTAAATACTACTAAACATAATAGAAGGAAATTTTTATTAGACTAAATGGTTAAAATTTTAGATGATCATATACGATTTGAGGAAAATAAAAAAACCGTAACCTTTTTTGACAATAATATCCAGGTTAGTTTAAATAGCGTTCATCAAATTGGTTTGTTATTTACAAGATATTTAGATGAGTAAAGTACTTTTAAGGAGCACTCACAAATGGTAAAAATATGCCCAATTCCTGAATAAATGAGAAACTGCAGAGATTTACGACTGAAATACAGTAATTTTTAAAATAATTTCAGGTTTCCTCCATAATACTTCCTTCGGATGGAGTTATAGTATTTAAAGATGACTTGACATTAGGAGAAAAGAGTAGATGGCAATGCTCCCGAAGAAGGAGTCCCGAAGGTTTTCTACTTGGTGTTTGATATATGATTGTAGGAGAATATGTAGAAATGAACCATGCATAGTGTAAAACAATTATTTTAGACGTGTTTTACGATCCAGAGTCAGAGTTTTCGGCATTCAGGTGAGCAAATATAGCTTAGGTTTGTAGTTAGATAGGTTATAGTTGTGTATCTTTATGTAAATAAGACTAATACATAAAAAATTCAAAGTTTCTCTGGATATAAATCAAATGTCGTTATTTGCTTATCAACAGTATAAGTTATTCTAGTGATCCTGCTAGTTGGATACTAGAAAAAGACACTGTTCTCCATGCAAATATGGTTCCTGGAGCTAACGTGAGCTTTGTTTAATCAGTCTTTCCTTTTTCCGCCATATATTATGAATAATTTTGGTGAAAAATAATTGTTTAACAGAATATTTATGAAAGAAGCTATAGCAAAATTTACAACTCATGAAATGGTATATATTAGTTTGCATGAATGCTAAATTTAATAACAATAGAGTGTAGTGCTAATTTGATATCCAGGACGACGTAGTCTTCCACGACAATGATGTCTTCCAAATGTCGATTGACGACCAAGTGACGGTTAATAGTCTCAAAATCGACTTTGATTGGGTGAGTTAATTGCATGTTTTACTTAAGTCATATGGGCAAGTTATACCGTGATTAATCTAAGGATTAGAACGACTTAATTTAGTTAGGAGTGTAATGTATATGCCTATTAGCAATCATCGAAGCAAACCTGAAATAACTAACATTTGCTTTCATTCTCTCTGTAAAGGACCTAATAATTGCAAAACAGTCGTGTGCAATAATAATATTACTGGTATTCTCCTAAAGATTCCGTCTGGAAACACTAAGTAGATCTAATGTTTGGTAGATGTTCGAATCAATGATATTGGACGTCTCTGGTAGAACAATGTGTTCTGTAAACTGTATGGAATATTTATTTTCGCCTTCAAGTGCAAAATGAGATACCTAACAAATACATGTGCAAACGTGTGGATCGGAAATCAGTACGAAAGGTATTAAAGCATAAACGCATTGGCAATACATTAAAAATACAGACCAGACTACTTGATAATATTCTAGGGTACTTAGACGATAAAGGCGCTACGAAACCCGTAAAGCGGAACGATGAAACGAGGAAGCTTGTCATGTGCGTTATCGATTTATTCCTGACTTAAGCACTGGCATAGTTTTAGCGAACTGATTTAGACAACTCGTTTTAAGTATCAGTAGAGTGAAAGTTGGCGATAGATTATCAAGTACTATAATGCATTCAAATAAAGACACGAAAAAAACGTTCGACTGTACATCATTAACCACCCATGTACAGATGAGCATTTTCATCTCTTGCAATTCAACATTACCATCCATCTCTTAGTGACTGTTTATATTTCTATCCATTTTGATGCAGACAAGAGAAAATCATGAGTAGTGAAGAAAACTAACTAGATGGAGACGCATTGTATTAGGTATAACATTTATGAATTTTTGCTTAGTGATTATGGAACTAGCTCATCCAATTGCTCCCAGTGTGTCTCCGATTGCCCAGGTGCCCATTTTCATCTCTCGGATTATGAAAGATACGAAAATATTCCATGCATCAAGAGCTGCATCCCGCTCCTGAACAAAAGTAGTTAGATTCATAATAAATCTCCATGGAGTATCTATCGTTTAGTTGAGGTAATTTAATGTTGTGTGAGCAAAGCTATTTTATTTCTGGATTGTAATATAAAGCTAAGTAGTGCAAGAGAGATTTAAAAGAAGGACTATATAAACGTACATCTTGAGTTTTGAATTCACATTCAGCAATAATGCTAATAGTGCTGGCTTTGAACTCTTTCCATACTGAAGAAGGAAACTGAATACCTTTGTCGTAGTGGATGGCACCCACTCTTCTAATTCTCATAATTATGTACTGCAAAAGAAAATCAGTTAAATGAGGCTTGTGGGTTGAAATAACAAGAAGGGTAAAATTGAACTGGGATAGCAGGTGTCAGTACTATCGTCATTTTGATGAATTGATCTTTATTGACGTTGAAAACAGATAACCCTGATACCTCCTCTGGTTTTCCAGTCCGCATTAAGTCCAAAAGTTCGGAAATAAATGAGGTTATTCGATCTGCTACTTCCTGATATCTAAAACAAATATAATTTCGGAATTTTATTAACTCGATGGTATTAACAGCGTGATATATTTTCATTTAAATTAAATTTTCCCTATATTAGTGAACTTATAAAAGGTATAGTAAGCAATAATAGAAAATACTATAAATCTCACTTTTTATTGGTAATAATGTCGAAACTTCTACGATTACCATTAGTAAGTAGTGAAACCAGTTCTGGCTCTGTTACCTTTAAATCAAACTTCATTTTCGAATATCAATTGTAAAAAATAATGGCTAATTTTTACAAAAAAAAATAACGCTGTTATTGACACACACAAAACATTTACCCTATCGCAATTAGTGTACATCATAGGATTGGTCACACAGAACACTCCAAAAAGAGAGGGATGTTTTCTAAGCATTGAGTACAGTACACGAAGACCAAGCTGCCCATTCGTCATTCGCATTGCTTGTTGCCATGATGAATGAAGAACGAATAATCGATCTCCAAAGAGTTGCCTATAAAATTATTTTCAAATCAGAGTGGTTAGTATTAGAATGAGAGTATATTTTTCTGTATTTATTACAATTTTTTTCTGGCAGTAAGTTACAATCACATCTAGATAGTATTCCTAACGTACCCTGCATCGCATACGGTTTTTTTTCTTTTCATTGTTTTTCTTTCAACCCATCGATTATTGAGCCATGATGTTGCCTTGAGAAATATCAAACAGTTAGTAGCGCTGTTGATGAGCACGAGGAAGTTACTGATATCGATGAGGTAATAGCTGTTCACGCCTATTGTCACCTCCATTATGTCTAACTGTAAAGCATATTTAGAATTGATATTACTATAATCATCATCACGTTAATTCAACAGCCTACTATCACTAATCTAGAGTTACTATTAAAAAGGCTTACCACAAAAGTGAGACTTCGGAACAATAAAAATTTGACGACTAGCATTATTGAGATCATAGTTTGCATGGTTTCCCTATAACATTTAATTGATAATTAACTGTCACTGTGCACAGTGATGCAAGCTTTAAAATTTTAAATAGAAACGTCAAATTTAATGACCTAGATGCATATCTTTCTAACAAGTTATCACTCATTTGGAATAGCTGTCGCCGAGAACGATTTGAACCTCGCAGGATATAGACAGTCAAAAGTGTGACAACTGAAAAAACATTCAGTTAATCAATACTTATTAAATAATGTTATTGTCACAAAACTTTTGTGCCTAAAATGTTTCCAGATTAATTCATGGATTAAAGCAAAGACAACTGGTCTTTGCTAATTCATATTTCATCGATTAAGTGCCCCCCTACGTAGTCGCTTATTATAAAGTATTGGATAAATCAACTTACACAAAATGAAAATGTTTGGTCCAATCGATATGACTAACATTCTAGACAACACTCTGTACATTGTGTAGGTAGCATTTACTCTCAGAGCAGTTGCTTTTAACTAAAGTAATAAAATAAAGTGAACAAATTGAAGCTAAAACAAAAATTGAAGTATTGTTTGGTCTCACCCCTATAGCTATTCGATGCTCCTTTACGTTGATACATTGTGTTGTTGCAATTTCGAAAAATGCTGGTAGGTTCAAAAAAATAGCTGCCAAAGAGAGGAAAAAAGGCATTCTTAGTAATCTGCGATAGGTTGAACAATACATGAAGGATATCCTGCGCTCACTACGAAACGACTGAACCAGAACTGCTGATCTGCAGAGAACATTTTGGAATATACTCTACCGAAACCTTCCATATTTTTTATTCACCTTGATGTTCGAAATGGATCTCTAGTGGCCATAAATCTCTGCCATGTTATTGCAACAACGCACCATATCTAAAAATAAAGTAAGATATGGTATTAAAATTTAAAGTAAATGAAAATTTGTTAAGTAGTTATGAATCTTTAAATGACACTCACCGATGCTGTATTAGCTATTTGCGAAAATGGGTGAAACCATGGCGTCAGAAGATTTAAAATGTCAGTATCAAGATTCAAAGGCAGTTTTTTTATCCCATAATAAACAAATGCACACCAAAGAAGAACAGTATCCCAAAATGCAAGAGCAAGCAAAGAAACGGCCAGTACTACACCACGGTTCTGAATAGTAAGAAATTATTTCTTTTTAGTATTAGAGCGCGTGTAGGTTTCTAGACCATTTTCTATATTTTGTTGCTATCTTCATTTTCTACAAGTTTTTAACGCTACATCATTGTTGCTGACAGTCTTAAACACTGTAGAACACCTTTTTTACACTTATTGTGAATTTTATTTCTACCTTATCGAGATTAGTCATATGCACACTCTTGACTCCATGCATGTTCCCAATCGTTCCCACAATAACACATACTGTAGTCAGATACCCATTCACGGTTTGTGAAAAAGTGCTGAAACAGAATTTTTTTGCCATTATATAAATTTTAAAATACCTAATTATTCTTGAAATTGCTATTTACCCTCATTACAGTGGACTCTTTCATTAGTATCCTAGCGATCATTTTAATTAATGCTCCATAGATTTTCTTATAATAGAGCAGAGTATTTTCTATAGAACCAAACAATGTATCATAGTTTTCTTTAATTTGTTTTATATTAACCAGGTTTGGCCATTAGCTAATAGTTTTTGGAACCGATATCGCTTGTCTACTATATTATCCACCCACACCATAGTGGACATATTTTTACAACTTTATTCGCAGTTATAGAAGGAAGTGCTACTTCCTCAATAGTTATTTTGCATAATCAAGTCTGGAAGCGTCAGCAGACAATTGTCACGCACTAGAAAAGGTTCCACAGTTGCCAATGGAGTGCAAATAAGATTAAGCTTGGAAGTGAAAGGACGAAAGTTAACAAGATCAAATTTAATGAGTCGTCTGTGAAACATCTAGATAAATGGGCGGATAGTGGGAGGAAATTATAGATAAACTATCGGATATGCAGGACATCTGATTTGCATTAAAAAATTACTGAATCCATATAACAGCTAATATTTGCAAGCTTAGACAGAATCTAAACAGTACTTGTTATGTGGATATTTATTAAAAGGAAAAGAAGAAACGCTAGATATACCTGTATGCATCCTCTGGTTGAACGAAGCATTCCCTGAGTGTTCCATTGATGAGATCAGTCATCGTCGCCAATTACCACCCATTACTTGGCTGAAACAGTCATTGCTAAAATTTTATTATTTTAGACTACGATAGACGATACATGAAGTGGCCGCACAATTATCAAAGAGAGCCACATTTAGATTAAGATGTTATATGTATATAAATATTAAATCGAATCACATCACTGTGATTGTGATTAAACTCAAATATAAAACAAACAAGATTATTCTTTGTTAGCACCACTGTCTGCACTAGTATAGTGAATATCAGCATAATATTTGCTGAGATTATATTTATATTTTGTCATATTTAAATGTGAAAAGAAGTAGCTGAAGTAATTAGTTGTTTTTTTTCATGAATCAAAATAAATGATCTGCGTACAAATAATCATAGAAGAAAGTTTATTTAATTATTAGCACTTAGTCTCATTCCACAGAACTTGTCATGTCTGGAGATCCAAGTAATAGCACTTTGGAAAACAAAACAAATAAAGTAATATTAAAATTTAGCTACAAAGATAAGTTTAGAATGAAAGTTAGACGTTTCTGTTCGTTTGAATTAATGTTGTTCTCTTTATCTATAGATCATTATTGTATTCCACAGCAACTGTTCAGTTTCCTATGCAAACAACATAATTTCGAACATTATGAAAGTGTTATGGACGTGAGTGAAAGTAAGTGGATATAATTTTCACGAAGTTCACGCGGCTGTCATTTCTCACTATTTTTAATCATCATAGTTATGCATAAACAGAGGAAAACATTATTCAAACACTACCAATGCTTTTGATGGGATATTCCAAGTGAGAAGGAATTTCAAAATATGATACCTTTTTAGTTAATTCTATGCCTATAGTTACTGGCTTCGTAAAATAAAAACGCTTGTGTGGTCACTGTAAATCCTTCTACTCCATGACGAGCAAAATCCGCCTTGTAAATTTTTTAAATCATTAACCTTTCAAAGCACTCTTGCTCTTAACAGATCACTTAGCGTGTTAATGGAATGTTGTTGTGAAAAGCTCAATGTTAAATATGTAAATGAGCGTATTTGTTTTTATTCTCGAAAAACCATACGAAAACCCTTTTTTGCACAAATCTGCAATGAAGAACATTATGTATTAGTAATGATAGGCTTACAAAATATGGTAAATGAATTCAACGGAGTGTTTAGCAAATATTTAACTATAAATACTTTCCTAAGCTGGACACCTTATGCGGCAATTCAGAAAACAATGTGTGTTAATATATGTAGAGGTGAAATCACAATGAAAATAGAAATCTTTTCACTAATAACTTTTAGATTCGACTCAAATTCTCTACATAAGATAATTTTATGTATATTATATACTATTATTTATTAGGCTTAATAGTTCAATCAATGAATGCGCCAATACATAAATAGTGATACTTCTTTCAGTCTCTATTAGTAGCTCCGAAAACATTATGCCGATGTAGTAACCCTTACGAGGTAGCAGCTATAATACAGAACTGGAAGCGCATATTCATAGATAGACTAAGTGGAACTAAATCTTTTAGCTTCCATAAACTTTATTATGAGACAAGTACATAATTACCATACTCTTCATAATTGATTTAGATGAGAATATATTAAGCAGAATGAGGAAATATGCTTATATGAAAATTTATTATCTTAGAAATATATCTACTATTTACGACTCAAACTCAAAAAAAGTTCTGGTTTCGATGAGAGGAAGCGCCGAAAATACTGAACAAACGGACAATGCGTGAAGTAGGTCGCTAGAGAACAACATAACAAGCAACACATGGCGCAATATTGGTATAAATATTGAATTTCTAGAAGTACAAGATGGTAGGATGCAATCGGCAAAATAATAAACCTTAGGTTGTATAAGTTTTGCTGATGAGTCAATTTAATTTCAACTTATTCATAAAAATAGCCTATTTCCTATATTGCATTTTCCTAAGCCTATCTATATCAGACTGAAATAGAGATAACAATAACCAAAGAAGACATCATAATATGTCCAATCATTTATCGAATAACATAACTATATGACAAATATAAATGTTCATTAGCATTGTCTGCCGTATCGATATAGAGTGCTATTTATTCTACTAAATCTTGGGGGTTCGGTGTTATTTTATATATCTGCAAGGATAACCTACAACTACTAACTTTATCTTTATTGTGATTGTTGGGATTCCCATAATGCAAAAAGTGTGTCTCGTATACAATTTACACTTTAGACAAAAATTGAGTGCTCCGTGGTATGAATGTAGTTCAGTGAACACGATGCCTGGGTGTTTTAGAATTAGGTATCAAATCAACACAACTAAAGGTGAAGCAGATCAAAGTACTGAATAATATAAATAAGTTGGGTAAGCTAGAAAAAAGAGTGTGGACGAAAATTAGTGATGATCACGCATTTAATGGGGATACATGCATATGTTTACACGCATACGTGATGCGTAATGCATGGGAATCGTCTAGTAGGAGATATCCATACTCTGTTTTTAACACTGAACCTAGATTATACCGTAATCTGGCTGGATAAGATTATATTTTATCAATATTATTATAGACATTATTTGTGTTTTGAAAACGGATATAGGGTACAAACGGTAATTACGATTATAAAATGGCATTATGTAAATTTGTGATGCCATTTTTGGGGTTACTGTACTGTGTGTGCTTTTTAGAAGATATACCACTTGAGTTATGCCAAACGATTTCTAATTTTATTCTTTAGTATCTTCAGATACTTCTGCTATTCAACTATTATTATTTAATTTCCGGTAACGAGAGAAAATCATTAGATATAGTGTTAGTCAAAAGTTTTCAAACTTTGTATATTTATTTAGTAACATAATATAAGTTGCATATATACTATTTCATATGTAATACAAAATTATATAATAGTCTTTTTGGTTATGTCTGCATAATATTTTTCAGAGTTACTTTTCTTATTCGCTATATTCTTCTATCATCAGATTTTGAGAATTTCAACGTAGATTTTCATGTTACATAGCTTTCTTTAGTGCCTTGATGTTTAGCAGTCATAGTTAATCTTTGTGCAACATAATAAGAGGAAAAGCTACTACTAACTCAATCAAGTTAACTATGCTTAGTGTGGTTCTAAAGGATCTACGGTCATATTATGAGGTCAGAAAAACTACAGTAACAGCATTTGTACATAAATTTCGGAAGAACGGGACCACGAAAATCAAACAGATGACTGGAAAACAATGAGTAACTACAAATCGTGATGATACACTCATCCATAGGATATTAAATCCACGTGTACTCTGAAGGAAATCTCTGTAAAGCATGGTGCATACATAAAATACTACTCAGCGTCATCTGAGAGCTACTGTTTTTTATTTGGTTGCCAATGAAGAAAGATCTCATCTCTTAAAAGAACCGGATCGCCAGGGTTAGATTTGCAATACACATAATAGCTGGACGAAAACGGCTGGAGTAGGAAAACTTACGACCAGATCTTTATTATATATATATATATATATATATATATATATATAAATGCATATAGGTTAGATTCAAAAAATTTAGTTGCCTACGATTATTAGCAACCTTCGGAATACACTAAGTAGCAGTATATCGTCTCATTGTCATATCTAGAAAATCAAAGTTATTCTCAACTATATTAAGCAAAATTTAAAAAACTAGGTGAAAAAATCTAGGAATTGGTTACTTCACTCTGGCCAGTATATCTCAAGTAAATAATGCAGCAATCATCACTTCCACTAGTATGATTTATAACCTTTGATATTTTGAAAGTAAACATTTGTGCAGTGAAGGAAACCTGGTGAGAAAAGTCAACTATAAAATCAGAAGGGCTTCTCGTAAAAGTTGTAACAGTGTGAGCTGGAAATAAGCTAACGTATTTTCGTGTTGAATTTTTGGCTGTATAATAACCCTATAACTAAATTAGTTAATCACACCTTGATTTTCACCTCAACTCAAATGCAAGCTTGCGTCTTCATATGTATAGGTATTCATTTAGCAGAATAGCAATGTTAAAAGGAAAGTGGTGCTAAGAGAGGAAGTAGACGTGAAGATCAAAAGGAATATCTGTATCGAGCAGTTTTCTTAGACTACAGAGGCTGCTGAGTGCGGATAATCAAGGGAAGAGAGACACAATTTGCACACTGCGCTACGTGCACGGGGGGAGGGGGGGGGGGGGAAAAGGNAAAGGAAGTTAGTGGGATTTTATATGGGAAAAAAATAATATTACAAACTAATGTTTGTAATTGAAATTATGCAAAGTATGTGTAGGTCATAGTAAGTCTTAAAAAATCGTTGCTTTGGGATGTTATATATTAAAAGGTGACAAATTTAAATAAGAAATTTACACTATATGAATATTTTATGATAACTAGTTGTTTAAAAACTATAATATTAATAGTAAAAACTTAATAATCTAAGGAAAATCCAAAAATAAACTTTGTATATAAATTTACGTTAAAATAGATTACGGAGAAAACAGCAGCAATGAGCAACCGCTTGCAAAACAAAACAATTGAATCCACAAATCCAATAGCTTATACATTAGGTTGTACAGATAATCATAGAACACTTTTGCAATATTCCCAGTATACTGTAACAAAGAACAACGCCAATCTTGTCTAAATGTGTTACCTTTATGTTATATGACTCCTATCACGTAGGCAAAAAAGCTTTCCCATCATTGATGCTCAAAGATGCTACGTAAACTAAGATTTAAACCGGCTAAAATTTTTTTAAAAGTGCCTAACGTTCATCTTTATATTTATTTTTATATCTGTTAATTTTGTACAAGACTTGGATTGGTAACATGGTTTTGTTCATATTTCGGTATCATCCCTTTTACATGAATTTCAAATCTGGAGGCCACCATATCAAATTACAAATAAGTATTTCTAGTGAATAATTGTAAGATGAACCTCTCAATGCCCTATTCAGTTAGCTCTTATTGGAACAAAGCTTTTAGTAGATAAACTGTATGACAAATGCACAGTAGATGCTAAGTCTACAGTACCCATAATGGATGTTAATGATAGCTTCAAAACAATGGTAACTAACAGTAGTCGTTCATATTAATTCTTGGTGAAGCCATACTTTCTTAGTGTGTACCATCACTTGTCATATTTTGAGGCTTTCTAAATAGAATTTCTTATGAAATTTTTGACTGAAAAACTTTTGGGTATTGCTCAGGTAACTAACATAATATTTTTTAAAATTTTTTTTCATTAACCAGTACTTGGATTTGTGCTATTGATTAGCATATTTGGATGTTATTTGCGAAAAATCAAATAAACCGTCTCAAATGGGGACGATATAACTTATAGGATCGAGATATTAAAAAAATGATTCAAGTAATTAAGTCAGTCAAGAAGAAGATACAGCGGAAGATCTTTTTGAGGTCATGCGTAACTGCGACGATCCTTACCTTTTCGCTATAAAAACAGTGACAAAATGAAAGGATGTAACGATTTATGACGATATTCCTATTAATAGCTTGAAGACTTGTAAAAATTCTTTCACCTTAAAAATCGTATCTTTTTTAATTCCAAAGTTTTCCACGAAAATCTATTATTTGTAAACTGTTTTATGATTATTCAAGTGACATTCAGTGAGCTGAATGCATTAAAAAACAGCGTGTCGTAGTAGCAACAGCAGTTGATGAGTAAAGCCTTAAGATTCGCAAGTAACATAAATAATTAAAAAAGTTGGTAATTTTTGCTGATTAATGAGTTTAAATGACTCTTTGAAAGTTAGCAATATTTGCACGATGCAAGGCTAAACATTTATATAGACAAACGTTCAATATAAATAACGTGAAGAGGAACGTGGATGTCATACGCGCGGCCAGAAGTCACTGAACAGTATTTAGCAAATAAATATTGAGTACCAACTTCACTTATTTTCGAAATATATGGTAACCATAATTAGGTTTTTTAATGAAAAATATCTACTAGTCACCAATTTATATACCTTAAATTTAATATGTAGAATACTGTCAAATTTTAGTTCTTAAAAATAGACAACCAGATCAGCTATGCCAGCATAAATACATATAAATTTACAATAATAAAAGCGTAGAGACAATAAAATACTTCTTCAGCAAACAATTAATCCACTTCAAGATCGTGCCGTTAAAACACATTTTCTTCGCTAGACATATTTTAGACACTCCTAATAAGAAATTTGGAATGCCAATTCAGAGTTACTTGGAACAGAATTTGGTTAGTTTGAAGCAATCCCGGTGGAAAGAAAACACGGAAACAGAAATACATTTGGACGCAATCTGGATAAGGTCACTTAACAAACGCTAGTGTAAAAGTTTTATAAAATTAACTAATGCCGACGAATAATATTTTCACTGAATTAAGACAGTATAATGTGAAACTTTTCAAATAGATATTACAAACAATATTAACAGCAGTTTAAATGAATTTCAGAATATTTATAAGGAAAGAGGGAGAGAGATAGAGAAACTTTAACCATCATTGGAAACTTATATAACAAGTTTGTGGTCATATAAATGAAGCAATTTCCATGTCTAAAGAAATGAAATTGTGACGTTGATTCAAAAGACGTAACCAAGGTCTCTGTGGTCGATAGGAATTTATGTTTATTAAGAGGTGAACATTCGATGAGAACACATTTATTGAGTTATTCAATATCATTAATACTATGGAGGTTTATGACCCTTGGAAATCATCGACTGTAGCATTGTATATATAAATCTAAGATAATTCGACATCAAGAAAAGTGTAAAGAAAGTTTCATTAATGAAACCTGATTCCCAGAAGACATGTTGAGTGTACTCATACATAGAAGTTTTCCTTGCGATATGTTTCACTAAGTCTATACACCAACTCGGGTCCTGTTAGACATAGTATCAGATGTCCTCTGAGCATCGGCAATGAACCTTATTTAGAAGCCGAAAGCGTCGCAATACCCAGCTTTTAACAAATGAAACTCACAATTTCGAGAAAAAGTAATATGCGCATAAATACTGTATGATAGACGCTAATAAAGCTGTTAAAATTTGCAATAGCTAAGAAATGCCCGAAATTGGAAGTGTAGCTAAAATATTTAATTTTATACAGGTCCATATACTTTTACTACTAATAGATATTTAGGTGATCAGACTAAAACTTAAATAAGGTCTGAACAAATATTACAGAAAAAAGTAGCGGAAAAAGTAGATAAAACACGAAGTAAGTGAGTGATATGCTGAACGATGTGCTCAATGAGTACTCTTTGCCCTCAAATGATTAGGGCAATGCTATTTAAGGATATCTACGCGCTTATTTTAGATCACTGTGAGAGAATAGAGAAAAATAAGCCAAGTAAGATAATGACATGGGTACGCAGGTCGAAATATTTCATGCGTCTCGTAAAGATATCTTAGAAACGAACTGTGCTCAACAAGGACAAGATAAGGTTTATAGCAGCTTACTAAATTGCACCGTAATTTCATCACATCAGTAGAAATCAGAGGCTATTATGTTCTAACCTATCTAATATTCCCTGATTTTGTTCACTCATATCACCCATAGCACTGCCGGTTATTGATATATGAATCTGCCACAAGATTAAATTGTTACTTCTCATGTTGTTCTAAAGAGTTATTGACTAATACACTGCGCATAACTAATAATTAGTTCTAAATGTACCGTTTTGTACTACTTCAGTTAATACACATAATTTTATAAATAAAGATCATATTTCTTTCATTTTATAGAAAAATTCCTGCAGTTATGGGCATAAACAGTCAAATACGTTTTTATGGTTCAATGGGTATTTTTCCATATTTAAGATATAGTGAATGGTTTCTCAACAAGTGATGGTTACGTCTTAAGTAATTTCGTGAATATTGACTTTTGGAGATTTACGTCTAGGCGCTATTCCTAATGAAAGTGGCAAACTTATGGCTACAATTAGCCTTTAAGTTATAATTATAAATCTTCTAAATAGAATCATATGCTTAATGAACATAATGTCATAGGTGAGCTGACATTCATAAATATTAACCAAATTGTTTTATAAACATTACAACGTAAGCATGTTGAAAAACTAGGCTAGTAATTAATGTTAAAGCAGCAGTACTACACTTTTCATATTAGATCATAGAATAGTAGTTAGTTTTAATCTTGTTTATTTGAAAATATGTTGTTTGTTTGCTTTTTATAGATAATTTAGTTGCCATAGCACTTATAATAATTCTCAAGCACAAGGGAAATTTTTATTGCAAAGTTTAAGGTACGTAGCGGCCCCATTTGTTTGACCATCGGTAAACTAACACCTATGCAGATCAGCAACTGATGAATAGATAAAATATTTATTAGTGAGGAAAGACCAAGCACAACGTGCAAGCATTATTCGGAGCAAAGACAAAGACATTACTAGAAGTTATATATCACCAATCAATGAGCCGTAATTCTAAGATTCAATCGTTTACATTGTCTGCGTATTATTTTGAAGTAGGTCACGAGATATCTAGAGAGACATAGTAGTAAAGAAAACATGGGGGCTCTGGAAATTTGGCCACTTTGAAGATAATTTTCAGTTAGACAGCAATTAACAATGAGTAGTAAAAGCAATAAATAAAATAATATGCAGCATTGTGAAATTAAGTGGGAAGCTCAATCAGTTCCTTATTGATCCTAAAACTAAGGAAAAAATATTGCGTGGGACGTTATATTTACTTAAGCAAACTAATAATTAGCGATGATTTGTCTGTCTACTTTATAGAACAGCTTACACGGAAATTCAGTGTTACCTTATGTTTATATCATAAACAGGTTGAGGGTTTTTATCTCTTAGCTAGTCAGTTAAAGACTATGATGGAATAAGACTTAATGTTATGAAGATTTTTAAATTACGAGCCACTGAGTAATTATTAGCCAGATAAATAATGTTGTCCTAAGGTGCTCTTAAATTAATGTCCTGTGTAATTTTAAACTCAAACTGCTTTCACATAATTTATATCTTACTATTACCAATAAACTCCTTATATTTCCTCCTAATTTCCAGTTTTGTTGTTACTCTTACGAAATTCTTTTCAGCGACACTCAACAGTGGCAACCATCTTCCTTTTAAGGTTTCACACTTTCTGATGGCTTTTTCTCTTTCTAAGCCTTATATACTTAGATAAGACTCATATTTAAAAGATATTTTATTCACTCTAGTTAATCAAGGCTTTTTAGTAGGCAAAACTACAAAACGTTTAGCTAGAATGAGGGAAAGGGGAAATTTAGAGTGACAGAAGACGCCTTATGAAGTTGGAGATGATAACTCAAAATTATAGACTACGAAGAGAACCAGAGTGGAGGATGTTCGTTGAGATGCAATGAAACTGCTAGTTTAATAAGATAGCTTCCGTGATGCAAACGCTGGGGAATTTCGGCATTCGGCTGAATAAACGGCCCTGAACATTCATGTTCCACACAATAGACCCTCCTAATTACAGCCAAATAGTAGTGCAGAATGTGCAAAATAAAGATTTCAACGATAGAAAAGGTATAGAAATTATTGCCACTTAGTACTAAATTGAACTAATAATTTATTCAATAAAGCATAAATTGAAGAAATGTAGAATCCATGATAGAAATTAAAATTAGCTTGAATTATAAACAGCTGAGTTTAATGAATTTAGTTAAATCAAATAACGACTATTAATGATAGTAATAATGACGCCTAAGCAGAGTGGATATATCAAAAGTTATCGCAGCTGAAATCTTTCGACAGAAAGCATCTGTTTGGTTATGACAAGTGCCTTGGACAGGCGCTTTTAGGAACATCAAATTACCCTCCTATCATCTTATCCCAATCTGCCATCTATTTAGTCTATCTCTTAATTAGATTTCTATGCGGTGAAAAGTTTAATTTATAGCAAATCTAATGAGAAATATCATATGAATATTGTATATATATATATAAGATTAATACCCACTTCCAAAGTGATGAGGAATAAAATGCTAAGTGGACGAAGAATAAATCTCATATTTTAAAATTTACAAATATTAAGGAATAAGTACAAATTACTAAGAGTTTAAAATTTTAGAAACTAGAATAAATATCTTTTTTTAACTTCTATTTAAAGTTATGCAATATTTCTACGTCAGTAACCTATTTTAATCAAATAGAGCGGTTAGAGAAATGAAAAATAAAGGGAACAAAATGTGTACTAGAGTTGAACTGGACTCAATAGTAAAATAGAAAGATTGCAAGTTTAAGATTCGTAGAAAAGTTTCAAATAAGCTAGGTCACTATTCTTAATAATAATAGTAGTAGGAATGTTTAACAGTCAATGCAAATATCGTGTTTAGGTAATAACACGACATTGAATGTCAGACAAATTGCTTATCCACATTATTCTTTTAGATTTAATTAGGAATTCAAAAAACTACTTGAGGTTCAATATAATTAAATGTACATATAACAGGACAATTAATGCAAAAGTAACATGAACTAAACTATCAATAAATTCACGGTGACGGCGCTGATAAACTACTGCAATTTAGCAGAAGTATACTCGCTGATTTACCGACTTAAAGCCTATACACCCATAATCTACGAGAACTTTCACTTATTTACAGTAATGTATTGTCTGTAATCAAAGTAGTTCCGAAATATATATTAGAGATGTTATTTGGGATACAAATGTAGAAGAAAAGGGACTGCTAGAATACCATGGAATTCTCCGATTTTGGGAATCAGGACATTCTTGAATAAGAACTCTAATTTATATATTCAGCTTGAAATGGAAGGTAGGGGTTTTCCAAAACCGATTAGAATATGTCTAGAGTTTTTCTGTTTTTTTTATATGAAACGCTGGCTAGACAAGATGGCTACAGATTGGCTTTCTCGCTGCTTCTTAAGCATTACTTTAAAAGCTGATTAGAACATGGAGATTAATAGTCATAAAATTACTAATATAGTATACGTGAATATGTGTAAAATGAAGTAATATGCTTACTAGATTATGTTATACATTTCCTAGCGGGAAAGAGAATGGTGCTCTTCAACATGAGGGAGAGCATGAGAATAGAAAGTCTACATTATAGGAAATATATTAACTGTATTCTTTGGCGTTCTGAGAAGTTTGAAGTGCAGTACATGTAACGGGGCAAACATCCAAGTGAGCAAAACATGCAGGTTGGGATTAATTGGATTGAACCACTTGTGACTAAATTCAATACTATGAACATTATTCAGATTAGAATCAGGAAATTTACTACATATTATTCTAAAATATCCATTTAAATTAGTTAACACAGTACGAACACTTTTTGCTAGTGCTTAGTGCCAGAATGAGTAGAAATTTGTGGGTGACAAATATTATTCTATTAATTGAGGATAGCATCATACTAATCATAGACTGTAATAGAAATTTAGGAAAAATGCGAAATTCGAATATAATTTATATTTAAATGAGATGATAAAGTAGAAACTAGAATCTTTCAGATATATCTGCCAAATTAGTCATCAATAGCAATCTACGTGGTTGTGTTAAATACTAAATGAAATCTCCTAACTCATGTGACTATTTTTGAAGTGCCATTAGCAAACATTACTCAAGAAACTAGAATATACAACCGTGAGATTGTTCTCGCTGTTGAAGTGGATAGGCGCTCTTGACACTGGGCATCTATAGAATTGGCATGCTGGTTAATAAAAAACTATTTCACTGGCTTTTTCTTCTTATCCATCGGCTTATTCATTAAGCATCATCATTTCAACGGCTAGATGCACTCATATACATCTACCTATAACATTCTCCTTCTTCGCTGCACAAAATGCATGACTCCTATTAACCAAGACTCGAAATAGAATATATATGTAGATGAAATCTCTATAGAATTTCACCCATTAGTTAAAAACATTACGTATCATTTTCTGTGCTGTTAAACTGTTTCTTGCCCACAAATCAAATATTCTTCAATGTACGGCGTAGGCGAATCTAGCTATATTTCTTTTTAAACACTACTCAAAGTCAATGCTTTTGTGACTAAATGATATTATCTATACTAGACAAGTATAAATTATAATCGAAGAGAATATTTAATAGAAGAAGATATGTGACCAACCGCTATATAATATGCTATATCTTCAACATGTTCGCCTGCTAAAGAGTATCTCAGGCAAATTGAATATTTTGATCGATAATATAATATCAAGCGATTAAATTTCTTGATTTTTTATTTATATGGTTGGGTAAATTAGTTATTGTTTTGTTGACATACAGTGTAGGAGTAGGAGAGGAGTAAGTCAACTCATTTGCTTACCACCAGTTTAGATATTAGAGCACATTCGTTATTTGCTTTAAACGTACCAGATTTAGAGCAGTTGAAAAACACTGGACCTTTATAGACACATTTTATAGATACATTGATATCTGTATATATAGCTGTTTCCAATTCGAGACAAATATTATAGATTGAAAACACGTCATTATCACATGGTCTACAGTGGAAAAGCAAGAAATATTTTGTATTTTATGGAAGTAAAATCTCGTCATTCCTAACAAGAGAGAAAGTTGCAACTGTTGAAGCAAAAATTAGCAGAATTTAATTACTACTTCTATATCTAAAAGTATACTAGCATGTATAATTGTAATTGACAGTTACTAGTATAGATCATATGGTACATTGACAATTCTCGTGAATGCAGGAAGATTTATCATAAAAGAGTACAAGATGTAAATGACCGAAAACAACTAAAATTTTCTAGAGATGAATTTCAAAAATTTGAAGAAACCAGATTGAACTCCCACTGGTTGAAGTTTAGTGCAAGAGTCTGCCTAGTTGAGACGACATCCTAAATAGTCCCTGAGAGATGCGCGCCTCAAATTACCCGAAGGAAAGTACTGCAATAGGAGAATCGCAAATGAAACTCAATAAGTGTTGTAAACCACACCTAGTCAATTAAAACTTACTCTAAAATAAGAAAACTTACAAAAATCTACTCTTATGTTGGGCGTACTGAGTAAGCTTGTTGAAAATTTTGATTACTACTTCATTATTAACTAAAAATCACTTGAAATCTTCACTAAATTTCTGTGGGAATCCACAAACTATTTCATCAAAAAATATTGTATAATAATCATTAAAACGAAAACTGGTGTTTTATGTGGCTGGAATTTTAAGATGGAATCTGGTGGATGAAAATCTTTTTCACTGGATGAACAGTCGTCCTTTCGATGATCAAGCATCAAGAAAACCAAAGAATCACACAAAGTCATAGTGTTTGGATATACTTTTTTGCATACCTATGAGCATACATCTAAATTTTTATTACGATACTATTCCATTTTGCGCAAAAATTAATTGCGTTCGTTAAAATGATAGTAAGACAACTGGTGACACTTAATATCCACTTTATCGGTATAACTTTCACTATGATACTAGGGCTTATTAGAGTTTGCTGTTATAATGAGTTGATACACTTTAATCATATTATTCATAGGTCTACTTCAAAACTAGATCCTCCTTAGGTCGACAAGTGGTTGCAATCATGTACACAATATAGGAAGAAATTATTTTCAATTCCCCGTTGTCAGGAAAAGCAGCGGTAGATTAACAATTATTCGGTGAAAGGTCATTCATCAAGAAGCTATTTCGGTTAACTGCCGCATGTGCCTAACCAAAACGCCAAAATAAACAACGTAATATGAAGAAAGCATTTTGACGAATTAATGTGAAGTATTAAATATACCTATATCTAGCACTATTCAAAGAAGACAAAGTAAGTTCAATGTGAATTTCAATAAATCTACCAAGGGTACTCTTCTATTGTTTATCTTCGTTCCATTACTTTTGGTACCACTCCTTCTTTGCTCAATCTCTCAGAGTATTCCAAATCACGATTGGATTCATGGGATGAACACTCAAAAAACGGAAGCAATTTCATTTGTTTGGACAAAGGTTCACAAACAAGGGAGTAAAGAATATATCAGACGAAAGATACTAAATAAACAGTTATCACTATCTGTTGCGATGACAATGCTACTAAAGTGCTAAACCAGCTTAGGCGGTTCAAAAAGCAGTACGAAAATATGTAAAGTGGAATCAGCAAATGCCTGCAAGTTGCCTACCTAAGAGATATATTGCCCACTGTTTTGACACCTGTCGACATTTTCTTTTCATACCTATTGATGAAGATGTGTTGCATCGCATTACTGAGTTCCATATTTACTTCAGGTCAATTGATTATCTAAACGTACGAGTTGTGATGCTTAATAAATAGCTTAAAATCAAACATAAGAGCTGCAAGTGTTTAATCACCATGTTATTATGCAATAGGGGAAGCACTATCATCGGAAATAACAGTGGCAACTAGATATTTTAATTCCAAATCATTTTAGGCATTATTTTGCTCTATCTAGGAAAATGAATAATACAGTACTAAAGAAATTATATATATGAAGATATTGAAAGGAGATGTTAAAAATTATGCTTAATTAATAATTAGCTCTGAATATTTTCGAGTGCTACCGTGTCCCGCGCTCTCTGACTTCTTTTTGACTGTCAGACATGTTTGGACAGGGTAAGAGCACTCCAAAATGCCAGCCACAGCTAGTCCTGATCAGAGAGCACATCCAGGATTAGATTTGGAAACAGATAGAAAAAGCCATTGGGCATTTTAGCAATGTAGATATGCATGCGTTCTTTACCGCCACTAGCATCCAGGTGGAATATTGAATCGTAGATTACTCACCACACCACTTTGATCAAAAATGCCTCTAAAATATGTTAGTACAACTATGCATGTGATTGCGTCTATATGTAGTAGGGAAGCCTCTACCACTAAATACAATATTTGTTTTAGATGGTCGCTAACATGCACTTCACACTGTAGCAACACGTGACAAGGCAAAATAAATCCTTCAATGCCTAAAAATAATTCTGAATTAAGCTTATGCTAAATCCACTATAGTATGACACTTATTGACATGATTACTATATTCGTACAGAATTTCTATTATAGGAAATGACAACTGCCTCATTCACACATTTTGTGAAAACAATGGAAGGACAGTATCAGGTATTAAAAATCTTAAATAAGGATGATTTTCTAATTATTCAAAACATGCGTGTGTACATTTATGATAAAGAAAACATCTAATTATCAATTCACAAGTGATCAGATATCTCTTGGTCACGCTTTGGCCCATGAATCCGTAGTGGATGGTGTGTCGAGAATGCTTCCCATAAAAGATCCGATTATAATAAAGAGGACAAATAAAAGTGAAGAAGCTAAAAACTATGGCGTCTTTAATCCGAATATTAAAAATGAGGTATGTTTCGAAAAATATATGGTTGACAAGAAGTGGTAATCTTCGTTGTCCTTCTTAAAGCGCAACAGAAATTATTTGATGGCTTAGTATTTATCTATTGACAGATAAATGCATAGATTATGTGTACTTTAGTAAGAAGAATTTTGCTTTTATTAGGTACTTAACTGGTATGCCGCATTCATAAGGCAAATAATCGCACTGACACATGCATATTACCATCGTAGTTATTATGACACTATTAAAACTCCAGCAGAGGAAAATAATAATAGGAAAGCTTTCTTCGTGCTTTAGGTTATGTCTAATGCGTCCTAGAACGACCTTGGATACGATATAATACATTTCTTCGAAAATGCATAGAAGTTAACTAGTGCTCAGGTAAAGCAAAACTGATATATAATAGTATCCTAGGCCTTATTTTGGAATTAGATTGGTAAAAGATCATAATTCATACTGAATAAGCAATTATTTTGAAAACTTAAAGCATTGTTTATATAGGTCAATTAAAATACTAATTCACCTGCCACTGTAACACCGCAGGTGATTGGCAGTAATGTAGAACCATATTCAGGCACTGGCATATTCCGATAGAAATTTGGTTATTGCATGGTTGAAACTAAAAGACGTGCAGATGACAGTTATGAAAATGAATCATGTGTTTCCCCCATTCACTTGTCTATCGTTTTCTTAGTCTAGATGGTTAATTAATTAAAGAAGAATTTATAAGTAAGCTTAGCTTAATTACTAGGAGCTTTTATTTAACTTTAGCCATTTCTTATGCAGAACGAAAAAACATTAAAATCATTTTAATTTTATAGATTATTAGTCAAGGAGAGCATATCTGAAAGTTGTTATAGACCCTCTCCCTGATTTGCATTTATGTACGTTGCTCATCGGTAGCCGCTTCCTGCATCAACACACTGAGACCAGTTGGACACTGCTGTGATGTGTGTGGTGAGAATCTACAGCTCTTGAGTAATCCTACATTCTTCTGTTCTTTAAACTAATGAGATTATTGCAAGTTTCATGCTACTAGCCAAAAAAAGCAAAAATATTAATGAAAATATTTGTAGACAAAGTAATCATAGCTTATTTTTTCAGTATCCGTTTAACTTAGGTAAAGTTTCCCTCATAGAAAATGCTAACATTGATAGGTCGGAAATGATTGACTAAATTACTGAAACTTTAAGTGCACCTAAATTAATCTATTTAAAATTATTATAAAAGCAAATCATGTTTATAGTTACAATATTATAATAATCGGTATCCTCGCTAAAAATTCATTATTTTAGGTGGAACAATAAATTTTTCCGGAATAAAAACCGATATTGGAAATGTTCGTGATCTAGTTAGCAATGTAATAATCCGTAACGGAATGACAGAACATATAAAGTATTCAGTGGAAAGGATAGATGACAACGAAGCTATTCCTCGATATCAGGTCTAGAACTATAGAAAAGATCAATTTTTAAATTAGCATACGTTTATATAATAGGTGAACATTTCACTCCTTCGAAAATTTTAAATATTTATAGCTTTCTTTATGTATAAAAAGTGAGATGAATTTATCCAAATAGATGTATGAAATGGAAAAATGGTTAATTTAGCTTTATTTTAAGATTAAACAATCTTATTTTGCGAACACCCTAAAGAAGATCCTGTTCTAGATTTCTTTGTTTCCAAAGAAGGAATATGGCGATCAGATGTTTAAAGCTCTTATTGCCCTAATTAATCAAGAAATGTCTGAGCAAAGTATGCTTTGAATATTAAATATATTCGCATAATTGAAAACTTATTTACTGTTTATATGCGTTATTTTGTGATTTAAGCATCACTATTTCGAAAAATCAGTGATTGTGACTAGATTATATTATAGGAAATATTCCCAACTTCTTCAGTGTGGAGACAGAATACAGCAAAAAGGACCACTCATATAGAACATGTTAATAATAAGTTTTACTAAGCTATAAGTATTGTTGTTGAATAATAATAGATAAATTTGAATAAGTTACTGTTTTCAGCATCAAAAGTAACTGGATCAATTGTTTTCTGTAGCTTAATTTTCTTTGGAGTTCTAATATATCTATGGAGAAATGTAAAAGATAGAGAGAGGTGCGTTACATTTTATTAATTGCAGTGGAAGAATTTCGTAAATAATTATAAATGAAAAAATCCTGTTTAATTTGAAACTCAGGCTTCGTTCATGGTTGTTTGCTGAGGATACAATCACATTCAATGCTATTTGGAGACATAGAAAGGGCACCGAGGACACAGTGGAACTAGTCATCCCGAATTTTCAAACTGTAGTTAGTTTTTGGCTACCTAGCTATAGTCAGGTCTTTTGGAGAGATATCAGTATTAAATTAGTGTTTAAAATATTGCACCTACTCAACAACTTCTTTACATCCAATTATTCTGAGGCCTTATCACACGTATGTAAGTAGATAATCAGAAGCATCATTCAATTGACATTTTTAAAATATGTATGGATTCATTAGTGCGGAAACGATAGAAAAACACTTCTCTTGTGCTAACTTTAGAATGGCCATTTTCAGAAATTTAATGCATGCATCAGCTAAATAATATACCAGTTCGTCTTGTCTAGAGGTACATACAATTAAATTTTTTTGTACTCACCTTGCTGATGGGCACGAAAGCAGTGGATCGCTGCTTGACTTCTAAGCCTAGGCATAAACTATTGGCGCTTTTCTAGTCACATCTATCTATGGCTTATTTTCCTAATTATTATAATAAGTTAATTTCACTTACATAGGTAATTACTTTTCATAACAGAATAAACCGATAATTTTTTAATGCTTAAAAATGGTGTGGAAAATGTGGAAAACAATATTTGAAAATTTATTTTCTTTGCATACAGTTATATCTATAGTTTAAATAGTATTGCGTAGTTATAATTCATTTTACGTTTAAGATATTAGCAAAAGATAATTCGAATATAATTTCTGTCGAGCATCTTGACAGAAATTAATTAATACTTTTTTTCAAATGTAACCAAAATTGAAAACCAATGATTCTTCTCTCATACTGCTAAATTTCAGTTAACAGCATATAATTATGAGTTTAGGAAACAGCAGAATATGAAGAAAAGGAAACTGAAGAAGGATTGGAAGAAATTTCTAATTCAGGAACTACTTCCTTAAATCTGGGGGAATCTACAATTTATTTTATAAAACAGGACAAATCTAGAGATCCTATTACACCATCTAAACAATGTATTTCTCGCCCACCACCAGAAGAATTGTCCCTCATTGAATTATAAATGTGGCACAAATATTTATAAGGTGATTTAATTATTCATATAAATTCACATAAATTCAAAGATCCTTACCTATATATAGTCCTATTCATGCAGATTTTCTACTATTATGAAGAGAGTAATAAATGGTAAATGAATATGAGTGAATAACTGTCTTAGTCAGCCTAGAGGTCTTAGGCTTACGTGTGTTCTATCAAAAATGCTTTTGTCTTCGTGAAAATAGATTCATATTATCTCTAGTTTAATACTAGGCTTTTCAAGCAAGAGTTATAAGTACGCTAGTCTAGATCTCTAATTATGGGACCAAGTGTAAATTATTGCCATTAGTTATGTTTATAGTGGTAGTAGTAGTTCTGCAGAATGTAATCTATGATTTGATGCGTACTGGAGACCTGGTTGTGGTTGATATAATTGATTTTTTTTCGATTTTACCAATTTTTACTTTTTTGAAGTTATTGAACTATAATCCCTATGTTATAAGCTAAGGTATCCCATTCCGAAATTCTACCTGATGTCCGATCTCGCCTGATGCTTTCGCAAAATATTTACTTTAGAGTACACACCTAGGTATTCCTCTATGTGCACTCCAAGTGCTTTATTCGTTTATATAGTCACAATTCGTAGAAGGAGCTTTCCTTATATATTCCGAAAGACATAATTGTCCGCTTAATTTAATCTCCTGCATTGTGTAGCCAATCTTCAGATAATATCTGTATTTTAGCTTATCTTGAGCTTCTGAGTCTCATTATTGGCACTCTACGAAATTAGAATTGCCATTAATTACCCTTCTTTTACTTACATATTCTGTTTTAAGAAAAAATTGTATATTTATTCCCGTCGAACACCATAATGAGCAAAGTTAATGGAAAATAGCATGGTCTTTGGCATTTGATCCTTAGGAAGATTGAATTCAAGAGTACAATGTAAATAAGAAGAGATCTTAGCTGCTGTTCATAAAAATATACCTGTCGTATAAAAGGGTAATAACACGTTGGAAATATATAGTAGCTGGACACCTATTTGAACCTAAGTTTAGAAATTAATTGTCTTATATTATGTGTACGATAAAATCACATAATACTACTATTAAGCATTTCTTCATTTTTTGGCTTTTGGAATATTCCGGAATCCTTCAGGTACTTCTGACAGAATGCTGTGCCATTGTCCAACGGGCTTCCGTTTCTGACAAGTAGATGTACACTTTGTCTTTATGTTATAATAATGTATTTTCCACTTTTGAACCTTTCAATCATGTGGAAATGTTTCATATCAATTTCAATATCTGGTAATCAAGCTGCAATTATGCTCTTAAAATAATTGTTTAGTTTTTTTAGAGTGACGATAAAAATGTGTTAACTGGAAAAGTGGGATATAAGTAAAAACTATGTAAATATTTTTGTTCTATATCTACTCACCTGTCCATTTGTATCAGTTTGTACATAATACATGAAACAGTTTTCCCACTGAGTTCGTCCTTCTTCGGTTGGGCTGTCTTTACCCAATACACAACAGCCGAGAAGATCGTCTTTACCAATTCTATAACATATGAACAGTGTTGGCAGTTCGAAACAACAAATCAGTGATTCATAGCATTTGGTATCCCAACACTAAGAAAAACATAAAGCATGAGTTACGAACCTATCCCAATCCATAACCTGTATGAGAAAGTTTGTCTCAGCCACTTGTTGAATGGGTAAATCAAACTCGAGGGTCTCATGATAGACGGGGTTTAAGTTAGCTCTCTTACACGTGGATTTCCTCAATTTCACTCTCTTACCACGGTAGACCTGCTCAACTTTCACATATGGATCTGAAATAAAATGATAATTTTCAAATTTTTATTTGAAAAGTTTGAGTGAATAAGCGTAATACTTCCAAATAATATTGTTGATTTTTAACAACTTGAAATAAAAATACTGGTAGTAAACTGAAATTAATTAAAAGCCATTAACCTGATGCACCCGTAATATCCATCGGCCTGAGATTATAAGCCTTAGCTACAGTAACGAATAATTTTTGTTCGGAATTCGAGTACATCAAATATAATAGAAGATCACCAAAATCATTTTTCTCCTGAACGAACTAGTTTGACTAAGTATAATAATATATAATACCGTATAGATGTCTGTGTTTTAACTTTTTTATAAATGTATTCGGAATATATATATTTTTCCATTCTGAATATTATCTTAGTTATTCTATTCCAAGTTTATCCCGAAAGAACCATGAGGCACAGTTTGCATACGCGCACACGTGTTCAACATCTGTTCCGTCTGAGAGTTTAGAAGAACATTCAGGACACATATCAAAGAGCTAGAAAGACAGCAAAAACGTTGCTTTTCGAGGAATATATATTCAGAAACAGTGTAACCAATATATTTATTTATTGAATGGCTTAAATATACTTGAGTGGCTATTAAAAGTATTATATATAGGCTTAGCAAAAAAGATTATGTATTTTTATAACGATAAAATATTATTTAGTTTCAATGAGATATATCAAACACTATCTTCAGTTATTAAATCAACGAAAACCCGAGGTGAACGAGGCTGAATAATTGCAAAAACACGAAAATTAATGCTGTTACAAAAGCGATAATCGTTGCGTTTGAAGGAAGTTATAAACTTTTTAAAATCAGTCCATTTTTTGTCCATCCTATTTACTACTTGTTTATTTATTATGGATATAATAAAAATATATGAGGCCTTGCCTATGAGTAGGCGGTGAATTTTATGTGCTTGCAACCCAATAAAATGCAGCGATGCAATAAATTGGCATTTTTTAAAGGAAAGGAAGAAGTAATACCTGGCTCCCGACTATCTGCATCGTGTACTCCGTCCATGTATATAAATCACTCTTGTCAAACAAATCTCTCATTATTACATTGCCCACCAATCCATGGCGAGTGAATCGGTCAAAATCATATACAGTGAACTGAAGGTAATCTTGCTGTTTTCATATAATTGCTTGAAACGTTTTGACTAAAAATTAATGAGCAATAACTCAATACCACCTAATATTTACTTAAGATAAATAATTTATAATGTAGCTGAAATCGTACCTGCAACATCCTATTCGACAGATTGTTAAACGAAACATCGAAAGAAAACATCTCATTAAACTCTGGATCCAAAGTCTTTTTGCAAATACGTGTTTTGCAGTGATTTCTTCGTTCGGGTAAGAGATACATCTTTACATATGGATCTACCGTCCTTACTTTATCCTATAAAATATAAAATCCATGACTTTATCTTCAAGATACTGTGCTGAAGTATTTCAGGTCAATGAAGTAACTACGCATGAAATTAAATTATCTATTTTACCTCCACAGGTAGATGGTTAGCTCTGAGTACATGTAGCATTAGTACCCTATGAATGAAATCATAGCGAAGAGCAAAAGTCAAAGTTCCCCTGAAGCAAGCACCGCCACTTTTTTCGTAGAAGCCTAGCTCATAATGCAAAACAGACCGCTCGTCCATATCCTCTAACTGAAATCCTCAATAAAGTCGAGTGGTTTTCCAGTCACTTAGTCAATATTGCACAATGTGCTGATCAGACTTTATAACAGCATTTTAGGTTATTTACACACGGATAATATGGTAAGCACTCTCAGGCGACAATTTTTTGAGAAAGATAGAAGAGTTCGTACATATAGCAGATTTTACGACACCAATAGAGATATTCATCTTGAACAAATGAGCACGGGTGAAGGTTACTAGAGATAAATTAATGATATAAAGACGTAGAAAGATAAACTACAATAATTGAAATAGAAATATCATAAATAGAAAATATTAGGACAAATAAACTACGTATTGCAACGTAAGTTTCAAGTACTACATGAAAGAGATCATTCATAGAACCGCAACAAAAAGCGCGAATAGATTTAGTACACTAATCTTTGGCTATTAAAGTTCAATTAACCGTCCTAAAATCCATAAATATTATTAATATTCTAAAAAATGCCATCAAATTGGTTATTAGCATTCTCGACCAAATTTTATTATTAAAGAATATAGATATAGTTGTAATTTACGAGAATAAGGGTCTTCCACACCTCGTTATTAATATCCGAGTCATCATTGAATAAGAATAAGCTATTTCTAGTTGAAGATGCTCGTCGGTCATCAATTAGTAAATCACAACTGTCCGATCTGAAACAATATTCATTCCTGTATATAGTACATCATCAATAAAAAACAGCTTAAATTTAGAGTAATAGTAACAAAGATTAATCAAAAGACGAATGCAACAAGAAATAACTAAAATCAGATATTCTTGATTGAGTATTGAATATCATATGGAGACTATAACTTAAGTACGCTACTCAGTGATGGTTCATCGATGAAGGTCTAACTCACATGGATATTTAGAATTCTGATGTCTCTTTTCTCGTAAAAGATCTATATATTTCGTAAATCCATCAGTGGATGTTTGAATCTCCGATAGTGCATGAAGCACTATCCCATTCCGCGATTATTGAATTTTTCACAATTGTGGTGCAAAAGAGGCACTTTCGTGATCTCAATAAACCGTAAACCCAAACTGCTACATTTTGATAAAACAAGGACTGGAGTTATTTGCTAACTAAGCTTAATCGAAAATATTAAGTGTCAGTATTGGTTTATTCGGATTTGAAAAATAAAACCAAATAAAGGTGTTGTATTACTGCATCATGTGCGTCACTTACGACTTTCCAATTAATATTAATAAGCACTTAAAATTTAGTAGTTATGAATGACAGTCCTTATAAGTCAATTCTGTTTTTAACCGATAATCAGTATATTGTATAACAATTCTTAGTGGCTAGTTAAAACACACTGTTTTAGAATATATTAATAGAACCCTTAAATATTTTACTTGGCATACTATAAACATCTCTACGATTGTTTTACGCTTGAAAAGCTGACGCTAAACTATTTATTTATATTCCTTTGTTTTTTGCAAATGATTGTTCAGATAGTAAAGTAATATTTTTTGATGAACTTACGTTGAGGCTACTGCGGGACTTGTACATGGTGTACTTCTAGAAGAGAGATGAGCTCTTGGATGGTCAGACATCCAAGGTGGAGAACAGCCATCTCGAGAAAAAACCCGCGCTTTATAGGAGCCGTTCATCTCTGCAACCATAAATAAGTTCTTTGGATAGCAGTATTGTCTAATTTATAGAATTCTGTGTACGCAGAAAATTGAATGAAAATTATACATTCATGATGTAATTGAAAATATTGAAGGTTAATTCCACCAAATGAAGATAAATCATAGGAAAACACTTCTTATAACCATTCTAGTTATAGCAAATTAAATGGGAATTACTTCTTATCATTATCTAGGAAAGTCATATTTCATCTCTTCGAAGTGAACTCTATGTAAAAGGAAACTGGTTGATTCGTGCTACTTTTCACATTTCTTATTAATATTTGATTTTGATGCTTAGGTGAAGTTTTACCCAGTTGTTTTTCTAAAATAATGTGGAATATGTGATAAGTTGAAAATAAGAAGCAAATGTCACTAAAGATATCTATGAATCTCAGTAATTAACTACAAATAACTAAAAAGTATGATAAAAAAAAGTCGACTGTTGTTTGTATCGGCAGATCTCCATCTGAAGTTAAATAAGTAAACATACTTAAGACGTGAAGTCATAGTTTTCGCATGAATTGGTAACATTTGATGTAAACAACTAAACTCAGAAAATAATTTCGTTCTGGGTGGTCCATTTGGCAAAGGAAATAGTTTAAAATACTCGATTGAATCATATGAATGCTTATGTTGTGTTTGGTACTCGATAATCTCTTGTCGAAATGTCATTTTCCCACATAACGGATTTAAAACTACGCTCTAACAAATATTGCAATTTAGATGGATAGAAAAATTATCCTTTTAAGAGAGTTAAACCATAGAACTATTCCTACTAAATCATGGTTTATCTATGTCAGATACTAAAACTAAGTGCTAGAAAAGATTATTTGTAAAAAGCAATCACAAACTGTTTCATGGATATGAATGGGATTTATTTAAGTCTGGTTCGATGTGTTATGTGGGTAATTCGAGATCAGAGACACTGCGCGACATATGTCTATCTGATTGGCGACAATGGGAAATTCGAAAAGTCTGATTACTGAAGATGACGACCTAATAGAATGCTGCAAATTGTGAACTTGAATTTCACTTCAAGTGCAGCTATATGACCTAAGCATTTAGGAATTAATTAGGCATTGGTCTAAAATGACTAATCCTTCACATTCTGCTCTTTAAATCAAAATATTAATTTGTTTCCTAGTAGAATCTTAGGCTAATTAAAATTCGCAAAAATTTTTAGGGGTTACCCGCTTCTAATTAGAATAATTAGTTGCATATTTACAAAATATTTCTTCGTTTACCCATCTATACTACAACTAATGCCTTTTTAGTAACATTAACTTCAAGTGATTCAAAAAATGTAAAACTACTTCTAAAGTATATTGTAAGTGAAAAAGTTTTCAACCACAATTTCATTTTAGCTCAAAACTTTTCCCTGTGTTCCTATGTATTTATATTTACGCCTATATTTATAGTTATAATTATCACATTCGAGAACTTGAACAAATATCTGAAGCAAACAACTTCCTTTATGATGTGTTTCTGAAACTAGAGATTATTGCAACGAAATATTCAAGTTTCAACAACAGCGTTTGTTCAAGCAGATATAATTATTATCGAGTGGGAAAGGAGATAATCATTGAACTACCACGACTGAACTAGAAATCATTGCAAAAGCCTATAATTCAGTAACAACACTATTAAAGTTATTGTGTAGGACAGTAAAAGCATGGCTGAAAACATCACAGGATTTATAATTTCACAACAAAATACGTTGGCTGCATTGAAGAATTTTACAGTTTAGAACATCTGCCTTCAGTTTTAAAGTCCAAATTAAGCTACTTTTTTAGGGTAGTTTAAAGCTCAGCTACCCACTGAAACATCAGAATTGCTTTGGCTTAGATACGGCACTCACAAACATAAGATTCTTGGACTTAGTACATTTAAACTTTATCATAATTTCATCAGAAACCATTTCTAGCAATCAAGCGTAGTTTTCAAGTTATATAATGTCAAGCTATTAACTGTTTTCGGAGGCTTTAATCACTTGTAGAGACCTAGTTTTTATTTTCTGCTAAATTGTCTAGCGTGAAGGTATTAAATGAGAAAATGTTAGGGAAGCTTGCATAAAATTTGGCATTATTTCTGGTCGTCATAAATAATTTTGGATAATTAGATAATCCATTATTAAACCAGAAGATAAACGTCAGAGAAAATAAAATAGAATATTCCTAATAAAAAATAATTAATAAATATATTAATTACTGTTATAATTCTAGTGTACGCAATAATGGAAGCAGTTGAACTAGGCAAAAAAGCTTAATAGGCTTAAATCAGAGACGAATGAGGAGTGACAAGAGCAGGAGAAGATGAAGCTTTGATGCGCTCAATTAGCACATATTGAGGGACGATGAAAAAACTTGTGGAAGAGAAAAACGGAGCGTTAGTTAATTGTGTGGCATTAAATTCTGTAGTAATTCCTTTAAAGAAATCAGTTTAAATAATGATTAATAAATTAATGCATTACGAGTATTCTTTGAAAGAAGAGATAGATAGATGAATCAAAATTTAGGTACAGCAGAAGAAGCTTTAAACAGATGCAAGTGCGAGAGAAGTGTTATCAGCTAAGAGGGCGGTGTCACTTCGGATTATTAGAAAGCATGCGACCAAATATATCTCACTAAGATGTAGAAAAGCTCAAGTCCAGAAGATAATCGTGAGAGATATTCTAAAAACTATAGAACTAAAATAGATAAAGGTCTCGATGAGAATCATGAAATGCACAATAATCGACTTCTACTGAATCAGGATAACACGACGAGCTAAGAGAAGCTCAAAACAATTATCCCATATCATATTAGTATTCATTCTTAACAATGGGCTGAGTAACACCAAAAAATTCAACAACAATGATGTGAAGTATCACGAACACTAGCAAAAGTGATGGGGTTTACATAAATATTTGTAGCAAAGGAACTTCTTGAATGCATACTAAGTGAGATCAATAATTTTCGTTTAAGCAGTTTTTTTCTGGCACTTGTGGAGATAAAATAATTATTCCCTTCTTTTTAATATAATTTTGCTAAATACAATGGCTAGAAAAACCGGAAATTATGAAATTATTTTGAACTTTAGACGCGCATAAGATCGTTACCACTTTATTCTTGACGACCAATTTTCTTTTTTTGGCATCAAAATTTTTGCTAATGATAAATAACGGTTTTTTCCTAGAATACACTGCAATTAGCTCTCATAAGTGTGATTTTTTTTACTAAAGAGCATTATGTTTGAAGAACAATGTTCCTATGACATGAAAAACATGCTTGAAGAAAAATAAATAGTTTATTGTACGAAATATGGGAGAGATGAAATATAATTGGCAGGAAAACTAAGCAAACAAATCCATTGAGTTTGGGTTTCCCGACAGGAACAACACTAGGCTATGCATGAAACTGAGAATAGCAGATCGCTGCCTTACACTCTATAGAGTTACCAACTTTTTTCTTATCGAAACCAAGTAGATTAGACGTAACTATAATAAGAGCTTTTATGACAAATTAAATATGTTCGCAATTCCATAACCTAGATGTTGCATATAAAAAGTACACAATAATAATTATTGAAAGAATAAATGCAAAATATTTTTCCCATTTACACCAAGAAATAGGTCTTCTCATCAGTAACTATAAACTGAGAGGACGAAGCGGACGAGGCACGATACATTCTGTTCGCCACAAATTGCAATATAATTGAGGCCCATACAAAACACTTATAAACAAGAAGATTTTAACGTCAACATCTAACTATTATTTAATACTACCTATTTAATACCTGTGCCACTCTAGACGGACATGCAGTAGATGTTCACCACATTACTGTTTTAAATTGATCATGAATGTACAACAAGATGAAAGTGAAAATATGAATCGAACTTTAAAGGTTCTCAGATAGTGCAACTATTTGACGAAAGAGTAAAGGTAAGCACATAAATCATAAATGATTGCACAATTTTGTTAGGCTTAAACTTTCGGATGAAATGGAATTGTAAATACAATTAATGTTATTTTTGACCATTACATGACGGAGTTGTATATGACATAATCTGCAAGGAAGGTTTAGCATGCTGAGCGGAGGAGCAGAATAGCATCATTAAAGAAGCCACGGGAAGCCGAATACTGACTAAGAGGAGGTAAATCCAGAATAATGTATCCATAGCAATTTCTATAACTGTTCCTGATTGTATAGTAAAATAGTAGAGCTACAAATTCATTTCTTAAAATGTTGTATTTTGGTTGAGTTCAGGTGAATTTTATCAGCTAATTATAACAGGCTTATGGATGGGGAAATGGGAAGAGAATATCCAGAAAAAACAAAATGGAATATCCAGAAAACAATTTGTAATCTTTCTCATCTATATATCAGTATTATTAGGACATCACTAGAGTATGCATTACGTAGAAAATCAGAAAATCCCAGTCCTCACTATATGTATTAAGCAGCTAGTTCCTCCTCCAAATAAATCTCACATAATTTGTAGAGCTTTTGGATTTAAACCACGGACTGATTCAAGATAGCTGGCCTAGAATTCACACATAAAAAGAAAGCATCTGTTGTGTCGCAACAATAATCGTCTCATTGGATAATAACTGAGAGGTAAAGGAGAGAAGGAGGGAAGAGATGAAATGTGAAGAAAATCAAGATGAGTGTGCTAAACACTAAAAACTAACTATTATAACTGCAATAAGAATAATAGTAACAATAACAACAGCAACATACAAAACATTAATAATATATAGAGATTAATGTGAATATCAAATACCACTGCTAAAAATAAAGACAATTATTATTGCTGTATAAATAGATATAGTAGAAAAGAGGAATAGAGATAGTGTGGTGAAAATATGATGCCCCCAAAGAGTTCTGGAAAATGAGGCCCAGAGGATTATGACTACATCGAAAGGGATGAGTCCCACCGAAGGCAGCGGGATACCTAGGATACCGACCAAATCAATGCACACATTATATGAGCTGAGAGATTAGATTACTCCACTATATAAGACGTGAAGATGCGTTAAGCCGCCCATCGAGTCGCGTCTTTGCTTATCTGATTATCACGTTATGCTTACACTGACCAAGAAACCAACATCTATAAAACAACCATAAAATGGGAATTGAAACTTATTTAAATGTATTTTCGTTAGCAATTACATCGCCTGAAAGAGGGAAATTAGGAAGAGGCGGCTGTGTAAACAATGAGCGATTAAACGTGTATGGCAAGAGAAATCGAGAGAAAAAATAAAAATAGAGACAGAGGTAGATGAAGAAAGAAATGAGAGTGAATAAAAGATAAAGTATAAAAGAGACAAAATTAGGATGATGACTCTGAGTATGATCCTCTAGCACATCTTAATGTGGATATAATTTATGAAAGATAAATAATAATAATGAGTGAAATCGATGGCGATGAAAAATTAAACTATTCTAGCTATAGCATATAAGAAATGGAGATCAAGAGAAATCAACTAACAAGATGACATATCGAAAATTGCAGAATTTTGCACGCTGACAGCATAGCTTATATTCAACTTATTCTATCAACAAAGGATTATCCATTCTGCGTTTCACCAATAGACATGCATGAGCATGGCCTTTTGTGTCATTGACTTAAAGGACAGTAATTCTATGGCTGAACTTAATACCAGGTTTCACTGTGTACCCTAACTATTTCATCTTGATACTGCTTATGCAAAATTACTTCCATTTGTTGTACACTTGTATAAATTATCATGTAAAAGAAATGACCAAAAGATAGAACGATATTAAGCTGAATTTATAAAGAAAATATAACCATAAAAAATTAGATATAGTAAATGGTTAAAGTTATCAAAGGCTCTTAAAAAGGTACAGTAATTTTCAGATATTGATATATAGATAACTAAAGTTCAACTAATAAAATTGAAAGTAAAAGATTGTCGAAAAACAAATCTCATAAACCAATAGTGAGAATTAAATGTATATGATAAAAATAAGTTATCAATATTAAATATACTCACTAGATATGCTCATAGATGACGTGCTAGGCGGTACAGTAATTTTGATCTGTGGAAGCGACGTAGGTACCTCTAAAAAAATCTCAATTTAGAATAAAGTCTACGCGATGTTTAAATCTGTAATAATCTCGTTTGATGGTAAATTTATATGTATTATCATACTCTTAACAAGAAAGTCGAGTTTTGAAATTATTTTGATAGTCTCTACCTGGAAAAGACGTTTTATTCCCGATGCTACAACATTAAGAAACCTCTAGTATTTTAAATACATCAGAGATAGTATAAAGTGCATCATTCCCTCTAAGAGTTTATATGGACTAGTCAAATCGTTGACAACTAATTCTAAACATTTTTCGAAGTGATAATTAGAACGAATTCAGAAATCAATAGTTTTTCTCAGCAGTAAACAAGTTCAATTTAGTTTTCAGATAACCACTATTATATGAAATGATAAGAATTTACACAGATATTAAATAATATCTGTCATTATTTATTAGTGATAGCTACGTGTGTATTATATGAGACGTGTCAGTTACAAACACTTTTTTGAGAGATCAATTCTAAACATGGATTAACTTTCTATACAGAAATGGGAAGTGATAGATGTTGAGAATGGTGTTAAGGAAGCAACAAGTTTATAAAATTCGAAATATGGCTGGATTCTACTCTTATACCTCTAATGTCAACCAAAAAGCAAAAATGAGGCGAAATAATTACACGCATTGAACATTAATTTCACTTCCATAAAGGGGTACACAGAGTTAGAGAGCATAGGGAAAAGACATACAAAGCGGCGAACATTAATGTAATCTTAAAGAAATCTTAATGTTCGTAGACGGTAATATTGCCGCAGACTCATCAGCCACGGAAACACGTATATTAAAACCAGGAATATAAATACCACAAAGCTACAATTAACAGAGAATTTCAAGAGGAAAAGAAAAGTATATTAAATTTCAAAAACCGTATAATATAATTTGTATAATATGTTGCATTTCTTGCTACTGCAACCACTACTTATATAAATATATTTTCTTGAGTCTCACCTCCCATGGTCATCCTCCGGAGCATTGTTGCTGGATAATATTATGTAAGTAGATTTTTGAAACGTTATTTGAATCAGCCGTCTGTTGGTATGACGAACAGTGAGTATAAATAAATAAGGACTTACAGAAACGCCCAATTGGTACAACAAAGTTCCGCAATTAGGTCCGATTCAGTGACAATTAACGCCTTAGAAAACCCTAAAACCGGAAGGAAGGATGGGTTAAGAATTAGATATTAGATGAAAAGGAAATTGTGAACAGTGAGGACAAAAAGTAGAGACAAAACTAAATAAAGGCCTCTGAACATGCAAAAAGATAAGGATGAAAATCGCTGATAACAAAAATTAGGACACATCTGTAAACAAATAAGAGATTTGTTTGTTAACTATGAATAGTCAAAGGGAAATGCACTATGTGCGGCTAGGCAAATTGCAGAGTAATCACATTGTGCATGTAGCTCAAGTTCTGTGACAATACTGATAACACCGAATTTTCTAGAAATAAAAATATTGCTGTTAGCGAATTATTAGCGGACCACGTATTCGTGATACTTTTTTCCATTTGTTATATTTGTAGCTGCTCACTAATAATTAAGGATTCGACATAAAATAATAGTTATATTTATTATTCTCCTAAATACATACTTTAGCTGTACTACAATTATGTGCAATCGTATTTGTAGCGATATGAGAAAGTGTTTCAAAAAAGTGGAAAAATATATCGTATTTAGATTGTGCACTTCCGCCTCCGCTGATATAAATATGGTGTGTGGTACTATGACTTGGGTAATGAAAGTAAAAACAAATACAGGTTACACAAATGCTTTGCACAAGTAAGCCATAAATATGAGGAGCCTCAAATTAAAGCATTTTAAAATTTGCGTTGTTGTGCGTTGGCGGGTGTGGACACCAAATAGTACAAAAATTCGATTAGTACAGCTTTCGCTTTTCTAACAGTTTTGGTGGGTGACAGAAATTTGGCACTGACTTCTTGAACAAATAAATCAAGTCTATGCTAAATATTCAATTCATGGACTGGTAGAAGTATACTGTTAGTTTAAATACTTCGTTCCTCAAGTTTATTGCGCGACTAATTCAATAGAGAGACACCAGTGAGGAAATTGGGAAAAAAGCATCGTAATTAGAAAATGTATCTACAGGATAGAATTTGTTCGCGAATGATCGATATGATTTGGAAATTCCACTCTCCTGATTATATTCATAGTATTTTGTAAATTTATAGGTAGTCAATTTTAGAAATATTCTGATCAAATATGGTCCTAATTTTATTTAATAATTAAATCTACATTCCGTGAAAATTTAAAGATCTATTCCTCACTACGTATACTTGTTTTTTTATTTAACAGTTTTGATTGTGTTTCTGATAAATAATAAATAACATGTTACATCAAAACTGTCAATCTGTTTGTAAGTTGCTCTGAAATGAAGTAGGTTAGTAATACCTTTTGCAATAACCTCCTGTTTATACAGATATATATCTTTTAATATACAAAATAGTTTAAGTAACAGGCTAAGGATGGTCGTAGGAACTATTCAATACGTATATTGATTGCGACATTATTTTCAGAAACTCTACAATCCTATGCTACATTTATCCTATTAGTTCTTACGATTGAAAGTTTTTATTTTACAATTTGGCTAAAGGAATGCGACTTTTCAGTTCAGTAGTTTTTTACTGAGTATGTGATGATATTTGATAAAATGAATGGATTGGAGGAATACGCCTGGTTTGAAACTTACGGTTATTCGCATCAGCTAGAGATAACCCTAGTAATATGCTCATATAAGGGTGAGATCGGCTAACTACCTGTGAGATATAAATTCCTCATTAAGTACATTTCAAACTATAAAAAGAGATAACCAATCTCAAGGCTAAGTGGGATTTAACCTTATGGGCAATGCTTCTAACATTGAAGAGATCAGAACATTGAAATTTACTTTAATCTGGCTTGTGTCGAAATACAGTGCTTCTCGTACTTGAGAAATAATACCGTAGTGTTATAATCTCAGTGGTGATCTTGACCGGAATCTTTTTTTGGGCTTTTTAAATGCAATGGCTTTGTAAACATCTCTTCATTTCACACATTGCAGAAACGTTTGTTTGCTGCAATATTTACGTTTGCTCTGCGTGTTTTGAACCTTATTCTACAAATTTATTCATTTTAATTAATTTATGTGGAAAAGATATGAAACTGATAGGCTACTCTACCTACTCGTATTGTTCCAAGAGATCAGTTATTCAGAATAACAACAATAGTAAAAACAAAATTATTAAACATTGCTTTATTTAGAAGATAAAAATAAACTCTTAGAGTTGCTAAACTGTATGTAGCTGACAGGTGAGCGAGAATTTGTTTACATTGCGCTGTTCAAACGAAAAGATGCTAGATTATAGGAAAGTAGCATAATAGCAAGAAATTTGTATAAAATCATTTATATACGTATAATACCATTTTAAGCTTAGGTTGTCAATGCACTCACCGGAGTACTTGATACTGGAGACGTCATGCAAGCGGCAGACGTGCAAAGTGTAATAAACACAAAGGGTGCTGAGCAGGACGACGCAGAGGAGCAGAACGAGGATGAGAATGAGCCACGCCCCCTCCATAAGAGAGGGCGCTGGCAGAGCCCTGATAGAGGAAATGATACGTAAAAGACACTGATTATGGCGACCGACGTGGGTTTCCATGAGAGCTGAGCGATAACAAGCGAAGTCAACTACATACATCACAGGAGATTGGATGAAGGACACGGAAGAAAAGTGAAGTATATCAGTAACTGGGAAACATGAACTGATACCATAAAACAGACGTATATTGAGCATAATATGGTTCACTAATGAAAAACAATCTTTAAGAGTAACACATACAGGACAAAAATTGGATTGCAAAAATTTGTTAATTGCAATGTGATTGTCAACAAAAATCTACTTGTTAATGAAACATGACTTTCTTTCCAATTAGATTAACTACAAATAAAAAAGAAAGCATTTCTAACTAATGATGGTTTTAACCACTCTTTAAAAAAGTATTAGTAGTAAAATATGATAATAAAATGGATTAAAAACAAGAGAATATCGTAAACGAGGAAATTAAATGAAAGTAAGCTAATTTTGACGAAAAAACATCTGCTACAGCGTGCTAAATTGAAGGATATAGAACGTTATTATTATTATTAGTTAATTCTTCATATCTTATAAAGGTTGGTTAGGCTCAGGCTGTCTTGCTGAGACTATCATGACGATAGAAGAGAATATCTCTGAAAACGGATGCAGGTGATATTTATTGAAAAAGGAAACAAACACGATATGGGAGGAGGCAGTAAGAGAACAATAATGTTTATAAAAGCAAATTTTAGAATTGATTTAGTACGGAATGAAATGTAATTGTTTTAAGAGAAAGCAAATGAATTATTTTTTTAGGAAGGCTTAGGTTTAGTAGATAATGCTAACCGATTTAACCGAATGCCAACATAATTGAGTGAATAATGGGTTTGTTCAGATTGTGAGAAAGGACCAAAAAGCAACGACTTAGGGTTCCACTTTGGCTTCCAGTTAAAAATAGGTCAAGGGTTGATAATTTGTATTGCATAGATATTTACACTTTAACTCATCGTGACATAGAAGATTCAAATCTTTCATCTTCATCTAAATTGCAGAGATTTATTTTCCTGCTCTCTCATGTGGATAAAATACCCGGAACTCTGTTAGTGCAGAAAATCCCGATTAACAGCGCTCATTGAGCAAATTGAGAAATAAACGAGAAAAATATTTCATAAATAATTAAAAAATGTTTTTTTCGAAAACATAACTGGAAAAATAGAAGCTCTACAAAATACGCGTCCTCCACGTATAGTATATGCACACTTTGATTTAATTCTTCAGTTTTCACCACATCTATTAAATTATACTTGATTCGCTTTGGTTTAAATTTTATGCGAAAGGCCACTATCACAATATTTTCAAAAGCCTTGCTTATACTACTTTTGTTTGGCAGGCTTATTCAATAACGTAAAAAATTACAGAAATAAAACGTTATATCAGTTAGCTTTCAAAAACTAAAATAAATAGAAAAATAGCAACTTAATTATCCACTAATTTCTTTAAACATTTTATTTGTGTTAATTAAATTTTAGCAATGTTTTATTAGAGATGAGAAGAATGCAGTTATTAGAAGAAAGCCATGGCCGAGCAACAATACTGGTACGACATGCATCACAAATTATTGTCCGCCGTAATAAGAATGCTGGGGAACGCCTAGGAAAATTAAATTAATAAAAAGATGTTTTCCTTTAAAAAAAATTTTAGGCTTATACATTGTTAATAATACTTAGTTACGATACTATTCTCATCCGGTGCGCTCGCTAGGCAATATTCAGAAAACACAGGCATTGTGTTCAGTTTTAAACGCTATTTCGTCGTGTTTGCAGAAACAAAACGGCCAGTTAAGAAATTAATTTGATTTTTAGTGATAATAAAAGATACTTATCCCAGTGTTTATCACTGTTTTTACTATACTTTATTAAACAATGGAGTACAGAAACATGGAGAGGTGTAGTTCATCCTTGCATTAATAACGATATCTATGGCAGCAAAAAAGTAGCTCATTAGTAAAACAGGTATCATTGGATTTAAACATCACTTAGTAAGTCTTAATAATTTATGGTGTCATGTGCCAGGAAAGTCACAAAAATTGACCATAAATGTAGACTAATATGAACAGGTAAGAAGTAATTAATAGTTTTCAATAATTGAGTTGATATAAGAAAATGGACTAATGTATAAAAGATAACTATAAAGAGGGATAATGAAAAACCACGAGAACAAGAGAGCTAAAGACAACAAATAATTTGCTAGAGTGGGCGAATAAACAGCTCGCCTAGACATTCCTGTCATAAAACGTCTATTCTTGTTATGCACAAAGTGGATCATAGGCATTGCTGAGAAAACAAAACCCTTAGAGGAATAAACCCCACCCAAATAAAAACTTCGCAGAATAGTTAAATTTACTGAAAAGTGGCATTTATGAGTTGATGGCTGTGAAGAAATAACAGGCATTTATTGAGATGGAAAAGTGAAAGTGCAGAGCGAGAACGGCAGTGGGAATTAAATGAATGAGTGATGCTATTGAATAAGGAATGATGACTAAAAGATGGATGAACTGAGAATATAATTCAATGGTCATAGATATATAATCGGAAGTCAGGTTTTTGTCTTGATATTAGCTATCTAATCATAAACTCATCATCTGATGTTTATCACTATTGTTTACATCGGAACGGGTGGTATTCATATATGCCATTTGCCCTTCTCCTTAAATCACTTCAAAGCTTGGTTTAAAAGCAGAAGCTGAAACAAAGTAATCCTCTGAAGGAGGTTGACTAGTTTACGTGAAAACAACTTCCCATATAACCAGCTTTAAAACAGATTAATTCTAATAGACAATAACTAAGCAATACTCAGTCTATGCTTTATAATACTTATAGAAAATGGAGCGTCTCTTTTATGTTTATTTTTTGTAATATGCGAATATGCGAATAAATCAATAAAAATCAAGCAGCTTATTATTTTGTTAGCGAACAATATTCATTTAACTATTATAAATTAAAAATGACATACAAATGAGCACTAAGATGTCATCAGTTCTTGTGATTACTCCATTCAACAACACGAAGGATTCAATAGGGAAATTCTGCTTATACCCTGTTTTCTTGAAATGTTAATTTCATAGTATACATAGTCTATACAGTTGGAGCGAAAATATATAATCTTGTATATTCTTAGACTCGCTAGAAATAGAAATTGTTAAGTGAAGCATATTTATTTGTCTCGGCATATCAGTAACGTAATAGTTCAGCTACTATACAGAGCCACAAAAGCTTAAAGGATTAGGACAGCAGAGTACTCGTTTTCTCCTCGCTGTGTCATATTTTGCATTAATCTCTTAGATCAATTATAAAATATCGTAGAGAAAATGTATTAAAACTGGAGTCTTACCGACCAATTTTTAAAATAAGTTTACCACTGGAAACAATAACAAGAAAATTGAATCAAAAAACAAGTAGAAGGCATTATTAAAGAGTTTACGATTCAGAAATTTTCAAATACTACATCATAAATAATACATATATATGATTATATTTAATTATTCCTTATGTGTAAAGCGAATTATGTGTAAGTGAATTCAGTTATAAATATATGCCGATATTATTTAAGCGCATGTAAAGATGGTGTCGAAGCGTTACCCAAGAAGAATATTAGGTGAGACATTAGATTTACAGACTACAAAAAAAGTGTTGTTAATAAAATTTTGAATTAGTCGCCTTTATGCAACTAAACTATGAGCAACAGAAAGACGCTTTTGTATTCTAAATGTACTTAAATAGATTTGAACTATCAACCTATCGTTGTACTCAGAAGTATACAAGATATATGAAGAACTGAAAGCGCTGTATGAGTCTTTTCATAATGACTAGTAAGAGCAATTGTTAGGTTGGTAGATCATCAACAGACTCAGGAATCGCTTCGGAGGTGGTCATAAAGCGCTCAATGCCGCTATTAATTTTGCTGTCGGGGCCTATTGCAAAACATCACGTATTCGATAGAAACGCAGACAAATGTTCTGGCATCTGAGATACCTAGAAAGAGAAGGTAGTCTGTAAAAGTAGGGAAACAAATATTAATACAAGCATAGTGGTTCGGTGTGGCAATAACATGCAAAATATGTAGATTAAGAGAGACTAACTTACTTGTTGCTATCTATTAATTTAATAAGACAGATCTTTGTAATTGCTGATATGGAAATACTAAGAACAACAGCAGTAGTAAATCTCAAACAAAATTCACACTTTATTATGTTGGTGTATGAATTGTCACAGCTGAATGTGCATTTATTGTCAACTTTTTCATCTTCCGAAAAATGGAATGCACGGGCCTATGACGTGTTTTCAAAATGAAAAAGTGTAGAAAAAGTAAAGTGCAGCATGTGATTTCAGAAAACTTGCAATAATCTAGTGAAAAAATTAAGTTAATAGGTAATTAATGAAAACCTATAATATATCCAGTGAAAGAACTGTGGAGGAGATGCAGTACTGTTTATTAAATAAGATAATATTGCATACCAGAGGACATAAATGTAGGAGTGGTAGGGACTAATGGGAATAATAATTGACATTACCATATCCTTGGAATAGAGCTTTAATTAAACAGGCGAAAGTGGTGTGCGTAGACTCTGAGGCACGCATATCCAATAGATTCTTTCTCGATAATGCAGCACCTGATTTAGATGCGTAGATTTCTTACGCTACCAATCAGACTGAAGTCCAAAAAATTGGGGAACATTTGATTAAATCATGACTAGTTGAATATTAATTAAGCGCACTACCCAAAAAAAGGATTCCGACTCCTTTATTTTTACATTTTTGATTTTATATGATTGCAATAAATATTTTCTAATTATTTCAAAATAACAACGTAACACGGTATTTATTTATCCAAAACGAATACTGTGATGGCTTCCATTTTCACAAATAATAACAAGTAAATGTTGGTAATTCCCATTTTATGTTTATTCACTTTATACCTTGCCAAATTTGTTATTTAGGTAATATTTATTATAAACAACTTTTATACCTTGATACATCGAGGTGTTTCAAGCGCAGGATTTAAATCAGTGGAAATTAAGAGTAAGAGGAAAGATCTGATTCAGATAATCCCCAACTTTGATTATTTTAAACTTGAATCAGCAGGTGGTTGTGGAATTTAAATGGGAATTATTTTCGATTAATTGTTATAATAACTTGTTGGATTATAATATTCGATAGTGATTATGCGAAGAGAGGTTCTTAAACAATTTAATTAATCTAAAGTGTTGATCCCTTGGTTATACCTTAGAAAGGGTTAGTGTAATATAAAACTGCCAATAACTCTTTTGTGTAAAGAGTTAGGTTGGGTGGCGAGAAGTAGTAGATAGGCGAAAACCAGAAAGGATTTGGAAATGTGTTATTCTCTCGGGAATGAACGAGAAGCATTTGGTTGGCACAAAACGGAATAAGGATGACAAACGAAAATATAAATGAATAATTTCTTTAGAGATACATGTATTTGTCCTTTAACTCATTAATCATTTTTTCGGATTGTCGATATTCTCTATACCAAAATATGTGTCTATATTCCTGAACTTGTAATGAACATATTTTTAGTTACTTGAGATTGAATGCTTATGAATTTCAGAATATTCAGTTATTACAGAATATTGGGAAAGGTTTGTTAATAAAGAAATTTACTATATGTAATAAGACTTGCTAAATTTTTACGAAATAATTTGCTTTAAATAAGTTATTTTAATGGCAAAAAGGAACTAACTTGACAGCACTTTAAATTAATACGAGTATTTTTATGATAACTACTTGATCACACAATTTATTGTAGAAATCCTTTTTAGCAGTGCATAGATAACATTTTCCTATCTAGGTTACATCGTTAAATTTCAATTATGAGTGTTCATTTTAGTCTGCAACGACAAGCTTCACTGAGTTTAACAAAAACTCTTAACATAGGGATAAGGATTGATTTTTACTCCCAAGGAACTACAACCACTTTACAGACTTTCTACCCAATTAAAGTTGAAAGATCTTTGACTATACCTTTAGACAAGTTATTGGAAAGTGGGTGACTAAAGAGTTTGACATCTTATAAAGAAGTTGGTTTGTGAGTGAAGCATTGTCACCTCCGTTATTAATTTGCGAGTTCCCGCTAAAATCCAAGCGTTTTCAAAGTTGTTCAGGC
>JAJAVP010000259.1:0-61554 GCA_020740425.3 Heterorhabditis indica | reverse complement strand
TCTAATCTAAAAGAGTAGCGTCCTCTTTGGCCATTACATGGAGCAACACTGTAGAATTCACTAAATGTTAGTCTTGTCTTTTTTGAAAATGCTGAATGCTAAAACTAGGTCTATGACTACTCTTCGCGGGAAAAGGCTTTGAAGGTTAAATTTCTTGCATCTACTCTCGTAGCTGGGCGTGACAGCAGGGTAGGTTGCGTTAAGAAAACATCTATAGTAAACTAACCTTGTAAAGACTTTCTGAATTCTTCCAGTCTTTTTGATTTCACAAGTTAAGAACAGATTCCAGACCACACTAGCATACTCGACGACAGGAAGTACATAAGTTTTAAAGCATAGGATTAAAATTCTTGGATCGTTGCTTTTAATTGTCCTCATTAAAATAAATAGTTTCTCTATGGTCTCGTTGTGTCTGATATTGATGTTGCAATGTTGTGAGAGGGAGAAGCTGACTTAAGGCAGTCGAGTAGATCATTATCTCCGGACACCACAATAACTTCTGTTAACAATTTTCTATCAAAATTATAGGTATCGTTATCGTCGATTTGCTCATAAATCCCTACCCACACTAGACTTTTAGCTTTATTATTAATAACTTTCTCATCGGTACGCAATTCTAACATTGTACTGTAGAGAGTTGCAGGGGGCAATGAGTTCCCATTCAATTCCAATTCTTCAACTCTTTGTTCTAAAAGCTTTATTGAATTATTTTGCGTGATGATCATATCGTTAAGTCCTCTGATGGCAGAATTTAACTCCATTGTGGAGTTCTTAAAGGTAAGAGGGAGTGTGGCTAGTGAGTGAGAGAAACTCTCCATAACGGCCTCTAATTTAGACGTTACCGAGATTGCAAAGTTTTCTAGAATTTGATTTAAGGAATCATCAGGTGAGGTGCATTCAGATGCTCTTTTCCTACTGGGAGGGGGAGCCATTATTTTAATAACTGGTATGATATTATCGAAGGTGAGTCCGCTGGGTGGAGGACGGATTGATAATACTAACTGATGTGAGGTAGAAAAAAATATTTCGCAATGCAAAAAGTTGAAGAAATCAATAATGAGGTGATAATAGCAGAACAAAACGTCATCATATACACAGTTATGACTTTACTTAACAATAGAAAAGTATATATGAGGCAGATCAAATAAGCTGAAAGATTAGCAGAAACAAAATATAAAATATATAGGAGAGGATAATGTAAGATATAAGTACACAAGTCACGATTTGGGACAGAGTATATATTGGAAAGATAATGTAGGGATTAAAGAATACAAGAAAACGAAAAGATACTTTTCGACCAGAACCGTAACAAAACAGCTAAAACAATAAAATAAAGAACGTAGTTAAATGAAGAACTTGGTAAAATACGACAAATGAGGTCGGAGATCAAAAAACGACACAGTTTCATCGTACATCTGGATTCTCAAATATTCGCCGCAATTCATGTATAGGACATGTTTTATAAATGAAAATACGCAGTTGAGGTTGTAATCGAAGAAGTAAGAATTTTGTTAGAGACGCAGAGCAAATCAAAAATGTATGGCGAGTGGTTTTGCAAAATGGTTATTTCAAAAAGGCGCATTTTAAATCTAGGTAACCGCTCACCCTAGATTGTAGTACTTTGTTGTTCCACTTCCCAACTTGTTATTGCAGTCGATTATCTGATATTATGTGAGTTGTGGTGGCTTCTTATATTTTGATTCCGATAAGAAATGCTTTTAAAAAGTTAACTTTTATTATGATTAGGATTTGTTTATTCTGCTATAAATTAGGTACCTTTAATTTATATTTCTAATCATTAAGAGTAATTTGCTTAATAAATACGTTAATTATTCTTTATCACGGAAAGGAACGCGCCTTATGAAGTAAAATATTTTTTGAATTTTGGAAGAAATATTTATAGTCAGTTTTAATTACATTCCTTGTAAGAATGCCAATTAATATAATTATATTTTTATAGGCTACTATCTAGTCTTTTTTAATAGATTGAATTGTAATCAGTAAGTGATTCACTTGGCGAAGGGAAAGTATTTGCAAAAATACAATTGTTATTCTATTTATTTTAATTAACTTATGATTACGTCCCGCAATATTTTCTTGTTATGTATGGATATAATACATTACTGTGATAGGTATCTGATCCAATATTTCAGCGTACTTTCTTCCTTCGGGAGTGATTTACGTTCGGTTGTATGGACGATTTTACTCTTGAATTTAAGCCAGCTGTTTCCAAGATGGTGGAAACATGTATAACATTCGAGCCGTCATATTGGGATATGCAGGACAATTCTATCATTGAGACGGATGGACCAATATTTCTTTTGGGAAAAGAATTTCGGAAGGAACTAGGTTAATGATACTTGGACGGGTCACCTGTTTTTCTTGGGGATTGTCCCATTTAATTTGCTAGTATTATTCTTAGTTTACTACAGGATTGAAGGCTATTAAGGACTACGTCAAATCCCGTTTATGGTTTACCTATAGAAAAAACTTTGCTCCAATTGGTAAATGTGCTATCATTTAAACGTTTCCACATAATTTGGATACAGAATCATTCTCTATTTAGGTGGTACAGGCCCGGAGAGTGATCAAGGTTGGGGATGTATGCTTCGTTGTGCCCAAATGGTATTGGGCGAAACATTGCTGAGGCGACATATTGGAAAACACTATGAGTGGAAGGCAGTACCACCTAAGGGTGACTATGAACGGATTCTGAGAATGTTTCTTGATGAAAAGACCGCGTTGTACTCAATCCATCAAATTGGTAATGCTTTCGTACTCCTTTAGTACCATACCATATATTGATCTTGTATGTATATAAAAATCCACATCTGCATTCAAAGAGCATATAAAATTTTTCAATTATAATACTATGCCTTATATTTCAATAATTAGCTTAAGTAGTTGGTGTTGAACTACATATAGTTATGTAATATTTAATTGCAGTTTTTATAGTATACAAATTATGTATTGTTCAAAATGTTGATAACGAGATGTTTTTGGCGTATTTGGTAATATTATGAACTCTTTTTTCTAGCACAGATGGGTGTATCTGAAGGTAAGGCCGTAGGAGAGTGGTTTGGACCCAACACAGCTGCTCAAGTAAATTTTAATTTAATTAATAAAAGTTTTTGTTTTGAAGCGTAATATCTATTAATAGTCCAATATTATAGTGTTTTCAGGTGATGAAAAAACTTGCTGTATTCGATTCGTGGTCGGATATAGCAGTTCACGTAGCTTTAGATAATATCTTGATTTCCAGCGACGTTAGAACTATAGCTACGTTAGTTCCACCGAAGGATACTGTAAAACTCATAATGGGTATATTTGACTGCTACTTAATACAATGTTTATTTCTAAAGTAAAATTTTCTGGTTAACCTAAAGTATTCGGTTTACAGAAGATGGAAATGTAGACGAATCTTACTTATCTGTAATTAGTGAATCAACGGAAAATAGTGTAAATAGATCTGATGATTGGAGGCCATTGCTTCTTTTAATTCCACTCAGACTTGGTCTAACTACTATTAATAGATGTTACCTTTCTGCTGTTCAGGTTTGGAATTTTGCGTTCTTTTGTTGTGTATATAGCTGGTTTTGGAGACTGTATATTTAAGGAATTCTTCAAGTTGGATTCATCGGTGGGAATCATTGGAGGACGTCCAAATCATGCACTTTATTTTATCGGAATTGCCGGAGATAGAGTAATTTTTTTAACATTATATTCCTCTTTTCTTTTTGCAAATTCCCAGCCTAATAAAGTTACGAAATTATTAATTGGAACCTATGTTAGCTAATATATTTGGACCCTCACTTTTGTCGTCCATCTATTAGTGAAGCCTCAGTAGGGAAAGGAAAAGGCATCTATGATGGATTCGACAGCATAGAGGTTGGGCATGTTAATATAACCATGAATAATATATAAATTTAGGATAAAGGTCCAAATTTAATATAAATATCTTATAGGAGACTATGGAGATACGACGCTCACTTTCTAGTTTTGGTACCGATCCATCCTTGAGTACACTAGATGACACAAGTTTCCATTCTTCTATGTTTCTTCATATTAATTATGATCAGGTACATATCACAAATACTTCTGTTCATTTTTTTTTTCGAGTTCAATTATCTTACGAAACCAGGTTGATCCTTCTTTGGCACTGGCATTTTTCTGTGAAACTGCACTTGCTTATGATACTTTAACAAGAGATCTTAAAGAGGTTATTTTTTAGAATTAGTTTATATTCGTATGAAGAAATGTTTTAGTTTCGTAAAAATTCTTTATCTGATATACTTTATAGAAAGTGTTTCCCTCGTCTAATCCTCCAATATTTGAGCAGTTGGAAGAAAGACCAAAATATTGGCCTCCTTTTGAGCCTTACACCGGAGTAAAAGCCAAAATTGAAATGAAGGGTACGTTGATCAGAAAATCGATAGCGAAAGTAATATTATGGATCATTTCTGTTATAGTATTCTATAAATGCAAATACCGAAATATAGTGTGCTGTATTCTTCCAAATGTTTATACTTTGAATTTTTTAGAGTTTGATGACATGTGCGCTCCAAATTACGATATAGATGATGGATTTGAAATTCTAGAGGAGGCTGATTCAGGACTTCAAGAGAATTTAGAACAGATTGAAGATGAATTTTCTGCTATATAACATGTATGTAAGAAATATATGACGGGTTTAGAAGTTGTTTTGTTTGTATGCTTACTATATTTATAAGTATTGTATATATTTCTTGGGAAGATAACACCTATAGGTAAAATAGTTTAACTATACGGCGGTTACACCTAGTTTCAATTGTTTTTTATCCGTGTCATATCCGTGTAATGCTCACTGTTTTGATATATATGCCGCTACTGTTCCGGTAAAATCAAATTATATGTCGAAATTTTAGTAGTATTTGATTAACTGTATTTAGTACTCAAGTACTCGGGTTTTTTATTTGTGTGAATTATGTACAGCTTTTGCTTTACGTGTTTTGATTTGCTATAATCAAGTCCATTTAAGCTAGATCAAGCTAGTTTACGATTAAAATCTTGAGTGGTGTCATATATAGGTTTATTAATCCTATAATTTAGATTCAAGCAATTTATAAATGAGGACTTCTTGGGATGTGGAAAGTAATAGGCGGCCATCACGAGACCAGAGCCGGCCATGTATGAGAGAGCGATGCTTTGAGTTGGACACACACTCTTGCTCATATAGCACCCAATCATTTATGTCAAATCTAGATGATTGGGTTTTACTGATATATTTGTAACTACGCAGTTGTTAATTTAAAAGACTAGACTAACTCATATTGGTGGAACCATGCACTGTGATCAAGAGACGTAGATAATTTGAATCGCTTCTCACGGTGGCAAAGAGAACCCGTTACAGTGAGTCCAAGGTCAGACATATATACCAGAGAGGCATGACGCAACATATAGTCATCAGGTTCTGTATATCCAAGACTTGTCGAGCTTTAGCTAATATGGATCTTAGCTTGATGTTAACAAAATGTTTAACCCACCTATTGGCATCTTATAGCGAATCCATAGGTACTGTTTCTGATTTAAGCCAAATGTTCCGTTGAGATATGCATTAATGTCACAAGGACGTAGTTCAATGCATGGTGCCATTCGCTCAGTTGCCTGCAAAAAAATTAATTACTAGTTGTTGAATTATTATTAATTATAACTACATAGAAAGATGAGTAGAAAAATCAAGATACAAGCAACTAGGTGTCGAGAGCTCACTTGTCCTCGAAGAAGTCTTGCATCAATTCCGCGTGCAATTAAGTCATTTCTTGCAGTAATATTGTTTGGAAGCCCTTCCGGTGGCGGAATTCCTTGAGGAAATGGAGGTGCCATGGTAAACCTATCAGCGACACTGCTAAGCTAAATATTTTAAGGATAAAAACTAGTGTCAAATATTCACTACGAAATCCTAACCCTCTGAAGAGAAAATTCCGCTAAGTGTATGATCTTATCATGTTGTTCAGCTTCTACGTAGCGAATTGCGAAGTTCCGACCATCACGAATCTGTTTTACTCGATAAGTGATGGAAGTTCCTTCTTCTCCTTAAATTACTTTTGGCTGGTTTAAATGTTTTTTTATTACTACAATTTATTTTTCCTGACCTCCACGGATGAAGTAACAGTGAACGCTATGAACATAAAAACCCTCAGGAGCTGTGAAATAGGCAGCAGACATCGCTTGGGCTAAGACATGGCCACCAAATACGCGGGCATCTGGGTGCTCCGAGTCGCACTCGCCACTGTATATAAAATGAACAAAAAAATAATTACAGCTAAAGGACCTTATTTATCAATTTTTTAACAACGTCTATTCACTAAAAAATTTAAATGCATTTGTATGAAGGAAAATAGAAGTAGCTTACATGTAAGTATTTTCATCCACCTTTTTCAACCTTCTCCACTCGCGAACCATTTCTGAACATCATCATCACCTAATGGGTACTAATTTTCATCTTGATAATAAATTTTCGATCATAAGAAATGATGCCACTCTATTTTAGACATTTGTATCTATTGTGGTCAGTACAGAACTATTATGGTAGAATATATACATTTAATGGTGAGTATAGTACTAATATTTAAAAAAATTACCAACTTTATAATCATAATTGTTCGATATCTGACATATTTCCAACATATTTAATTCGAACTAGTACAAGTAGGTCAAACATTGAATAGCTATATACACTGTTCTGTTAGTAAAAGCTTATGTATTGAAATGCTGTAAAAAATTCAAGGCACAATTGGGAAAAATAACATTTAACAGTGAAACTATTGGCTAGAAGACTAGACATGGCGAGTTGATTTCTTATCGGCTCACTACATTGTAGTTAATGTAGTTCATGTTTAATAGAGCAGTCCGCAAGAGATAGAACAATAATGTGGCCAATTTTAACGAATTTGATATAACTACAAATATAAGTGTTTTGCTTAATGTAATATAAATAAGACGATTCCCAAGACCTCTGGAAATAATTTTGGTCCATTTTCGAAAGTTAAATGGTAGAAATAAGTACATTGAAGTTATTCATCTTTATTTTTCTATTTGTAAGATAATTCATTGCTCACAATAATAATGCACACTAATAGCAACATGTCCTTATAGTAATTTCTCTAATTTTCCATATAACGATAAAGAATAAATTCTTCCAGGCTTTCGAGAAATCATCGTCTCTGATTTAATATGGGAATTTCTTTTCCAAATTACAAAGAAAAACTGATTCTATTAATCTTTAATATAATTAAACTTATATTAAGGAATTACGATTTGATATCATGAAAAATTTCCACTAAACATTTTATACCTCATATATAATTGATACGTTAGTTAATACTAGTACAGCAGCTCAATTAGCTACTTTCTTCACTTATTACAATTTCCATATAAAATAATAGCTGTTATGCTTTTTATTCTGCCATAATCTCGCAACTAGTTGTAGATAGGCAGCAAATGAAACAGGTGACTGTGCACGACGTATAACGTTACGTTTGTTAAATAGGTTTTTATTAACAACAGCGAATCTTAAATTATTAATGTAATAAATGAGGAAAGAACATAACTGTGAATTTTTCACCGCCTTTGAAAATGAATAATTCACTTTTAGATTATCAATACTTAAAATTAAAAGAGAAGTTTTCACGGAATCGAAAATTAACGTGATCTGCTTCTTCTTGACATTAAGTATGCATTCACTGAAATAAGCATAATATCCTCAAATGCTATGCTCTATGTATTGGATAGTTCCCAGAAAAGTACTTCCGATTTCCAGGTTGTTTAGAATCATATAAGTTAAACTTAAACACTGATATGCCCATAAGTTGTATATTTATTGAAAATAGCTACTTTCACTTTAAGTAACCTCGAGGTGAAATACTGTAACTTCACCATGTCTGCATTTACTTTGACAATACTAGAACAAGTGGCATATCAATTGGTGAATTTTCGGATTGCGAGGAATCTTGTCATTTTTTGTCGTAATTTCGTTTAGTGACTGGAGTTTCTTATCGAATCATGATTACGAAGTAATAGAAGCAATTAATTGGTTGAAGTAGATTATTTATGGATAATCATCGCATAAAACACTTGTTTCGATGTCATTGTAATGACTAGTGTATTAATAAGATTTTATAATAGGAATGGTGAAAGTTTTGAGCACTAAGGCATTCAAATTACTTATAATGTTAAAGGAGTATTCATGTCTATATGCCACATCTAACCTACACTTGCGTCTGTTTAAGTTTGGCACTTGGCCAATAAAGGTTCGGTGCTAAAATCCGCTCTTTTCTGTGAACCAAATTTTCACGCTGTTTTATAGCAAATAATATTTATTTTTCATATTTATCTGTATTTCTTCAGCAATATACCTTTTTGCTGATGTTACCAGTGGAAAATAGGTATATTTTAATTCTATATATATAAGTTGTATTATGTGTCATTTAGATGCCTTTCTATGAAATAACACTCATTACAAGGTTCTTATCAAAGGTTAGTACTTATTTATCTTAACTCTTACATATACTATATCGTTATTTCGTTAATTACGTAATTTTTGATACCGCTACACTAGATCAGTAATAGCAGTATATAATCATTTTTCCTTTATTTTTCGTATTTGTAGACTGATCTCGTGAAAACACTTGTTCGTGCTGGTAATACTCTTCTCGATCATGGCGCTATAATTGAGAAGGTTGAGTCTTTAGGACATCGTGATCTACCATACAAAAGAATCGCGAAACAAACGAAAGAGCCAATTTACTCCTCGAAGTAAAGCTTGTCTTTGTTCTTTCATTATAAAGTAATTAGAGATAGTTGTCATAATAATGAACTTTTCTATTTTGTTAGACTTTTTTAGTCGGGAATTTAATGGAACAAGTGAAGCAAGACTTGATTTTGCTATATGTATACAGGAAGCCATTCATTAAATTATTTTTCAGTTATTTTCTTTTCTACGCGCATTTATCAACTGATGCTAGAAAAACAGCTAAATCTATATTCCGGAATGACTTGGATATGGTACGTTTAAAACGTTGGTATTGTGAACTAAGTGGTTAAAGCTACAACTATTGTTCTAGAAAGTGGGATAAATCATTAAGATTTGAGGTCCATGTTGAAGTAGTTCCCGTCGAAAACAAACCGGTGCAATTTGAATGTAACTTAGAAGAAATATTGAAGCCTCCTGCGGAAAGGGAGGTACGTATTTACTTTTTAACAATACGCATAGTTATTTTCATTTTCTGTTTTTTTTGTCATAGATATTTTCAGTACCTTACGTCTTAATTTTCAGGCAATTAAAGAACTTCGGGAGAACCAGAAAATGGGACATTTTACACGTCAAATGATATTCAAGCGAACAGAAAAAGAGTGGAAAAGCATACCAAAAAGCTATCCTATTGCACCTCCTCGGCCGTGATTTAATTGTTACTGGAATATTCAAGGTATCTGCAATCTCATATTAGGAATAGTGAATACTTTGCTACGTGTTTTACTCCTACAAATGCATAAATGATGAAATGTATGTTCACTGTTCTTAATAAGAAGTAATGTATTTTTGAGGTTTTTTTTTGTATCCGTAGGATAGGAAGTTTGAAAAGGTGGTAGCATATTTTCTCGTAAAGTTACTGTAGCAATATAAGTTGGAGATAGGTATTGTTTTTTGTATAGTTTATAATATTATTACCGATAAAATAAAATAAATTCCGTATCTAGTGATTTGCTTGCCAATCTTCTTAAAGTGTAGTGTTATCAAAATTACCTCCTGTGTAAGTCAGGAATTATCCTATTTCATATATATTTTTCATAAAAGATATTTAGTGAGTTGAAATAGACGATTTTAACTATTTTCAGTTAAATTTTGTTAATTGAAATTTTGTATTACATGATGTATGTTTAATGTGTGTAAGTTCCAAATTATGGGAATGATTATAACACTAAAGAATTTTAATAGAACATAGTGGCACTATTGTTTGGCACAACTTATTCGTGTACTCCAGATGTTTTATGCGAAGCGACTTCATTTGATAGCAGTTAAATCTGTTGGCCTTATTTCGAATTATGTTTTGATCAGTTTACCATCCACTAATTTGAAATTGATTTTCCTACTTAAGTGGTTGTTTGATGGTTACGTCCAGATAAAAAAAACTATCAGTTTGTGCTATTGCCAATTAGTAATAAATCTGAAGCAGATTCATAATACAGAAGGGTACATTTTTATCCCAGAAATGCATAAAAAGTTTCATTGTTATATTGTGGAAATAGACTGTCAAGCAGAATGACGGGCAAGGAAGTCAGGTCGAAGACGTCGAAAATCCGTTGCTTCAAGGATGCTGTTGCTCACTTCGATAGTAACCACAGAGTTAAGGGCTATGATATGCAGGTATTTCTCCATTAATTCTTATTTAGAGTGGGGAAGTCTATCTATTCCTGGAAAATCAAATGTACAGATTTAAAATTTTAATTCTATGTAGATAGGCTCTCTGATAATAGTTTAATACCTTTAAGAAGGAATCTATCAAAGAAAATGTCTCAGTATTAGATTAAGCAGAATGTAACAGTATTCCTATATTTACTAATTTTAAAATCACTATTGGTTTTTTGTGAATATTCTCTTTAGATTCTTAGCAGAAAATATCGATATAGGTTCAACGTGCTCATGCATTATCATGGAACTGTGATGGAACAAAAATAGCATGTGGGTCTCAGGACAGAAAGGTGTCTGTAGGTACTGTAGATTCATCTTGCCGTGTAAAATGCACATTTGTCGGTCAGGGACATGATGACTCTGTTGACCAGGTGTGTTTTCAGTTTAAATATATAAATATGCTTTTAAAATACTGGGGTCATGCATTTTAGGTAGCATTTCATTACACGAATGCAAACCTTCTTGCTTCAGCTAGTACAGATAGATCTGTATGCATCTGGGATATACGACAACAGAAGACTCACACTAAACTATCAACTCGAGGTGCATTATTAGAATAATTTGACTTTATATTTTATCTGTAAGTTGACGTACGAATTGAAAAAAAATTTTGTGCTAGATATAATGGTTCACTTAAATCTGTTTTCAGGAAGTGAGAAGTTTTTTTAAAGGTGGCTTTAAAATTAATGACATCTTTTGTTTTGTATGGACATTTTGTTAATCTTATAGTTTTCTAGCTGCAAATCTCTATGTTACTTGGTCACCTTGTGGTCGGTATCTTGTTTATGGCGATAAAGATGATCGATTACATGTTATCGATGGAAGAACACTTAGCACTATAATGGTACGATTTAAATTTCATCAAATAAGAATATTAATAAGATAAATTGTTAGTATTGTTTAGTCGTACGAGTCTAAAACAGAAACCAATGAGTTTGTTTATCACCCGTCGGGGAAATATCTTTTTGTAGCCACTGGTCAAGGGAAAGTTGAAATATTCAGGTATGGCTTAAAATTTCACTATTATTGGAAATTTTTCTATGTATTCTTTCGATTATTACATACAGTACTGTTTTTTCATAGTATGCCTGATCTCGAGCCAGTACGAAGTCTACAGGCACATTCGCAACAGTCAAATTGCGTCGCGGTGGCTGTCTCTAGAGATGGAAATAGAATAGCTGTGGGTGCATCCGATGCGCTATGTTCTATTTGGAGCATGGATGAATTGATTTGTGAGAGAAATTTACCCAGGTATAGCACTTATTTTTTGGAATTTTTCATTACCACTTAATAGAACCACTGTTTTTTTTGCTAACATTTTATCTATTTTACATTGCGTCTATTTGTACTTCAGATTAGATTATCCTGTTCGCGCCATTTCATTCAGCTATGATGGTCAACTAATAGCTTCAGGTAGTGAAGACCATACCATTGATATTGCATATGTCAACGACGGATCAAGGTTTGAGTTTGCATAGACTTGAACTTTGGCCTTACATTTCAACTTTATTAAGAGGAATATATATTATAGAGTACATGAATTACGCTTAGAGGGGGAAACATATTCATTATCTTGGCATCCACGTCAACTGATCTTGGCCTTCGCCTCATCAGGTGATCTTCGAGATAGGGACAGCATTGGAGTTAGACTTTTTGGCTATACTAGTTAATATAATAGCACTTATACAATATCTGTATTAATTTCGTATGCTAATTTGCACTCTTTTATTATTCTTTTTTATTGTAATTTCTTCGCTAATCTCATTGTAACATTTTAATTATTCACGTTTTCATTTGATGATGCTCTTGTTTACTATAATTTATTATAGTATTATGTTCTTTTATTCTATTGTTATTGTATTCCTATAATTATATAAAATAAAGATGATCGAAAAAGTATGGTAGTTTTATTATTGCATCAGAAAATGGAACTGGAAAACTTGACTCACTGGCTACCTATACGAAGTTCTCTAGAATCGAAATCCACATCAACTGCCCCTTGGCCGATTATATGGTCTTTAACGCTTATCAGCATACCCATTATTTGGCTTGCTTCAGACTATGTTGTTCACATATTTAGAAATTTACAATAGACCATAACTAAAATGATCTAATTATCGTTGTTATTCAGATGCTTTGTTCACAGTGATGATGCGTGATTTCCGTTTAAAACAGGTTTCAATGATTTCGCCTGATTGTCTCAAACTGTTACTTAATAGTGTCCATATTATATGAAGTTAATTTTTTTATTGTCCATTGCTAAGTACAATGAGTGACTCCATTTCTTCAGAAAACATTTTTTTCTTTGGTTTGATTATAATTATCATAAATGTAGAAAAGGTCAAATTTCGAGCAGTCTTTTATATCATCCAAATCAACTGGTATTATCCTAGATGGAATCGTTAATCTCTCAGTTCCGTTCTATTTTTGCTTCCAATGATGTCAACATAGAAGAGGTTGAGAAGATTCTTTATTCATACAAGAGCAATCCTAATGATTGGAGGAAATATGCACACTTTGATGAGAGAAAGTTAGTGATACAAATCATGTATATTTTGGCCAACAATCTTTGTCATATACCAGTAATTGTGCTAAACAAATCTTCTTAAATGTTATAAACTTGAAAGTCTGATATTTGGGTTTGAAAAACTAAATATTATTCCAAATGCTTGTAATTAATATACCCAATAAGAATATGTAGTTATGGCTAATACATCAGCGATAATAGAACTACAAAATTATATATATGGTTAAGCTATACAAGAAACTTAGTGGACACTGGAAATGGGAAATATAACATGATTATTCTGTGTTGGGGACCAGGAATGTGTACAAAGTAAGTGATTATCAATAAACATTTAATTCAAATTGTAAGATCATTCACCTTTAAATATGATTTTAATCAAATATGTTTAATAGCATCCATGATCATTCGGGCTCACACTGTTATGTTAAGGTACTTGAAGGCGAACTATTGGAAACCAAGTAAGTTTTGAGTGAAAAATACAAGGAATTTTGTTTTTTTTTCGGGTTTGTGCAGATATAAATTAAACCCTTTTTTTTAAAGATTTGCCTTCCCTGACAATGATGATTCTATTGAAGCTCTAAGAAAGATCGATGAATCTCATTTTGGGCTCAATGAAGTGACCTACATGAGTGGTTAGTATTATAATAGTTTGAGATATAATTATAATACCAAAGTCAATATTACAAAACATTTATCATATCAGTTTTGATTTAGATAAAATTGGATTACATAGAATGGAAAATCCAAGCCATTCAGAAAATGCAGTCAGCCTTCATCTGTATTCCCCTGCATACGATGAATGCCATTTATTCGATCAGAGGACAAGTGAGAGATAATAGAGAAGCGTATCTGAGAATGAGAGAGTAACTGAATAGAAAAAGGAAAAGACAGAAGAAAGAAGAACAGTGTAGAATTTAAGAGGGAAAGTGTTGGCGAAATTACTATGGCTAAAATTGAATATTATAAGGTAACAATGAAAATGAGAAGGCAAATATGCTTAAACACCCCAGTATATCTATTAAGGTCAAAAACATGCGTCAAAGGTGACGTTTTGGTCAAAATTCGGTAAAATAGCAATGGATTCCGACTTACCATTTGATCCTATTGCCACGTGTAGCAGAAGAGGCTAATGATGATTACAGAACAATTTTCAATTGATATTATTTATGCAGGTGTTCAATGTTACGTCATATTGTATATTTATAATCGGTTATGTGTATGCCAATGATATTCTGGCTAAATTAAATATTTCGCTCCGCTCTTTGTATGACAATTTTTTTATTCAATTAAGCAATATATCGAGATACCTAAAATCTATTAATATAAACTTGACTACGGTATTAGTTATGAATTAAAGGAAATTTTTAAAAATGAATGTAAACTTCATATATTGACACGGTTCGAAGTTTAAACGAGAGAAAGCTGCATACCACTATTCAAAACGGTTTCAGGCTTAGGAGAGCGATAACTTTTATGTTATCCACTTAATATTAACACCAGTATTCTTTCAAAGTGTAATCAAAAATGTAGATTTTTTTTAAACTTAGGCAATAATAGCATTTATAATTTGGGGTCTGCTAATATGCTTAAATTTACCCTATATGATGTACATGAGAACAAAATAGGTATATAATAATTTATTGATCTATTTTAATTAGTTGAGGCAACTAAGAATACAATTAAAAGCTAACTGAAGATCAGTAGTAAGAAATAAACAAATTTTTAGATTAAATTTAATTAAACTAAATTAATTAAACGAAACAAATGGAACATATGAAGTTTAAAATAATGGGTATTTTCTTTACGGCTTCCTTTTATTTAAGACTTTTACTGGCTTTATTTAATTTATGCTAAATCTTAAAGATTGTCTCCTGGGTCACAGTATGGTCTCGATCTTTTGAAGAGTAATACAAAAGAAATTAGTTAATTAAAAGTTGGTTCTCCTTGAGATCCTTTGATATTATGAGAGAACCAGTTCGCAATAGTAAATCCTCCCAATTGTTGAGTGCCAACCATAGCCGGAACCGGTATAAGATGTAATAAAGTTAATCGAGATCAATCGGTTATGGTATATAGTAGATATATAAACAAACAAGAGAAGAATGCAGGAAATTTTTTTATATATGGCGAAACTTCTCACCATCACCCACAAAATTTTACTGGTAGAAAATATTTGAGTAATTTTCATGTCAAATTTACCATACTTCCCTCATTTTTAGCAATCACGCAGCGCAAATAATCTGTTTCCGGAAAGATACAAGTGATAACGTTACATACATAAACATTTAATAAACTTGACATCAGTGGTTATAATTCTTTAATATATAATTGGATTAGAATTGGATATTGCAGGCATGTGAGCAAGGCGAAACTATATGTCGTCTAAACATTCTGAATGTTAAAATTTATTTCATCTTGACTTCCTCAGTTAGATCGTGCGGACGTTCACCCATTTTCCATTCCAAAATCCTACCTTTTTATAAGCAGGACTATGACAAAATAATGGGTAAAAATTCATTCAGCTAGTATTTAGTTCTTTGTATATGAGCATTCGATATCTAAGGAAATCATTCATTTTGGCATGCTTAATATTAAAAAATTACAATTAGCATTGTTCTTTTCTCAAATTTTCCAACAATTTCAATTTAATTGTTTTATTTAGTGAAATTATTAGCACGGTAACAAAATCAAATTGGGTTACTCTTCGGAATACGAATTTTTGCCTTGATATATGAAACTAAATCTTTAAAAATCGACAGTTTTTAGATGGTTCAAAAATACTTTTTATTAAGTTCATTCCTATTTTGTGGGATACTACTAATTGTTGCATTCTATACAATAATTGATTTATTCGATGAGATTGCCGAATTTCGACATAAAATTGATGCAGACCTTGTCGAGTTCAATGTGAGTGCTATGAAAAATTCTGTATTTGAAACTCTTATTTTAATTGCATTTTAAAAAAAAGTTTCTTAGAATTACGCTAACGATGCTTGGTCTACCATAATGGCACAGCCACGTCTATCTGAACGAGATATTTTCACTGCTTTTATACGCATTAAAAGAGGTGGATCCTACATTCAAGAACGAGTAGGAGAGTATGCTGTTATACAAGGAGGTGGAGGAGGACAGTGCGGTTAGCTATTAGAACAAAATAATTTCTATATAAGCTTTTTTAAAAATAAGACTCTTGCTTAATTTAGATTGCAACGATGGATGTTCACCTGGCCCACCAGGTCCACCAGGGGAACCTGGACACGATGGAATACCTGGGCAACCTGGTCTTGATGGTAAACCTGGAAATATAGGACAATCTGACTTATATGGTGGTGGTGGTGGCACATGTATTCAGTGTCCAGTGGGTCCTCCAGGTCCCCCTGGACCAGATGGAATATCTGGACCACAAGGACCAGATGGAAATCCTGGACAGGATGGTGAGATTGGTGAAGAAGGGCCAGCTGGACCACCTGGTTCTTCTGGACCACCAGGTCTAGATGGGCAAGATGGTTCACCAGGTGAAAATGGACAACCAGGAATGATGGGTACTAAACAAATAAACTATCCTGGGCCACCGGGGCCCAGTGGACCTTCTGGTGAACCTGGACCCGTTGGAGAGGATGGAGAGAATTCGGAACTAATTCCTGGACTTCCTGGACAACCTGGACCTCCAGGAAAAAGTGGAGAACTTGGACTCGATGGAGAACCAGGTGTTCCTGGAATAGATGGTTCACCTGGACCAGATGCAGAATACTGCCCTTGTCCAACTAGGGCAGCTAGTGTAGAAAGCGGAAAAAGTGGATATTCGAAAGCAGCTAAGGTTTTCCATCCATCTGCTCCAGCCCTTACACCAGACTCCTACTCAAGAGGAAGAGATGAAAGACATGCCAAAATAAAGAAACGTCTCCGTTCACCACCTGTTTTCACAGAGTTAAATCATCAAAGTGAAATTAAGTATTTTCAAAATAGTGACACTACCTTCTCACCAATCGCCACATCCTATTTTGAAGAATACACGCAAAGTGCAGGTTTGTACTTTTACAAATTACCGATATTGACAGTATAGCTAGAGGTTACAATATAAATATGAGATAAAATAAATACTAGTAAATATATTAAGTAAGATGTCCATGATAGAGGCATTTTTGTTTTTAAGTACGCTACCAAAGAGAAGCCATAACTGTACCCCTAAATTACTACAGGCATTATTTTCCACTTCTGAGTGGATAACTTCCTCAATAATAGCAAGTATTAGGTCACTTATCTCATAATAAAAATTGGAATTTCACATGTTTCAAATATTGGATTAGCTTTAAATGCTAATGTTGCAGGTAAGGAAGACTCATACAGCCGTCGCAAGCACGTCAACTAATTGTGAACTGTGACATAGATTTGTTGTTTGTGATAAGTGGAAAATAATGTTATAGATGGTTCAATAATTCGTAATGGCGAAATGTATAATTTAACGTGAAGATTGGTTAAGTTTTTATAAAATATATAGTGGTTAAAAGAGACTGTTAAAAAACATATTCTTTATTATCAATGCTTTACTAATAACTATTAGAAATGTTTTATTATCACTGCAAATGTATTCTGTGTAGTGAAATTTATATCAAATATGAAATATATTCTATAAATTTTTCCATATAAAAGTCCTTATAACTATATTAACATGCTTGAATTAAATTGCGATTAATTTTAACTACCTTTCAGCGTTATGGTTGTCGAGTAAACCTTGGCTGTGTTGTTTCCTCGATACAATCTTTTTACATTTTTTTTTAGTTCTTTACTTATACTTTTCGAGTAAGCGATGTCTTTTTGTTGTGGTGGGCTACTTGGTGTCTTATTTGGTCCATCATTAAAATAATGCTTTTGAATTTGCTGATGAAGTTGTTTCCGAGCTAAAGGTAATGGTGTAGAACGATGTAAAAAAGGAGGAGGAGCGAGAGCCAACTGTCTTGCAGAGGGCCTAATGTAGTATCCAGAAACAGTTGTATGTATGTCGCTGTTTACATTAGCAGTTCTTTCAGGACAAGGACAATATTCTGCATCAGGTCCTGGTCTACCAGGTATTCCCGGCTTAAACAAAGTAACGATTACGATATCACAAATACTTAACTTTGAATTGTATTCTATTGAAGTCTAAATATAGATATAAGCCTTACCAATCCTATCGGACCTGGACTTCCCACATTGCCAGCGAATCCAGGTCTTCCAGGTAATCCGATTCGCCCAGGTTCACCAGGTGCGGCATTAAGTCCTGGTGGTCCGGGTGGACCAGGCAAACCAGGAGAGCCTCTTGCACCAACAGGGCCAGGTATATTTCTATGTCTTATACTTGAAGCACCAGGTTGCCCTTTTATTCCTTTACTTCCGGGGGTTCCTAAATAAATATTTTTATTTTACCTATTAATTATCTAATATACTTACCTCTCGGTCCTTGGTTTCCTGGTGGACCAGATAACCCGGGTGATCCTGTGATGACTATAAATGAGTCCATTCCCGGTCGTCCGTCTGTACCAGGTAAACCCATAGGTCCATCAATGCCTGGTAATCCTGGAGGACCCATGGGGCATTGAATACACTTATACTCATGATTTATTTCTAACTCCAAGCCAGGTATTCCATGTCGACCAGGAAGCCCCGGTAATCCTGGTTCTTAAATATGGAATTATAGATTTTAAGATTTTATGATTATTATGCATTTTTACTCTGGAATGATTATTGGCTGACCTCCATCTTTACCTCTGATACCAGGCTGTCCAGGTGGTCCCACCAAGGCACACTGTGAAAATCCACCTCCTGCAGGAGTTACTTGATAGATACCACGACGGTTACGATTGGACTATATAGAGAATAATATCACTTAAAATCTTGGCATGAATCTTATAACAGAAACTAACAAAACAAATCACTAACTGTTTGAGGTTTTTCTTCTAAATAAACTACTCTTTATGTTTAAGTAATCAAAAATTCATGTAAACCAGTAAGACACAATTATACTGACTACTATAATTCATTACATTTTAATAGAAGAAATTTTAACTACTACTTACAGAAGTATCTTGGTTCAAGGCCTTCATTAAATTTGATGCATCTTCCATCATGTTCTAAAATAAAGTAAGAATTTTTTAAAATTGAGCATAAAAAGTCAAAATAATGAAAAGTTAGATATGAGTTTACTATCGTTAATATTTTATCTAACCTTCCACTCGCCAAGCTCATGCATGAGGCTTGACTCAAAAACGACTAGTCCCGAATAGATTTGGATCATACTAATAACGTTTATAAGGAATCCTATTGATGCAATACCACTGGATAGACGAATAACAATATGATGACTCATTACGTCAATGATTCTTCCCTAGAAAATCTACATTTTTAAATCCAAATCATTTATGATAGTTTAGCTAATATTATATAAATATTGTTATTTTTATAAACCAAATAATTGATGGGACAAACATTTCTACTTTAATAAGTTAAATTAATATGTTTTAAATACTTATACCATCTTACAGACTTTGACAGGTTTTTGAATGATAATTAAAGAAATATAAAGAGAATTAAGTAATTATATATATATATATATATATATATATATATATATATATATGGAGTAATGTTGAGATGGATATCCACATGACTCAACTGGTGAGAGCTTTGGGACTAATGGTGGCTCTCCCTTTTATGTCCTGCAACTAGTTATCTTAGGTAATAATTAACTAACCAGTGCTCGATAGCCACAACATCAATTAGAAGAACTCCACTTCCGACGCAGAGCCATTTACACCGGTTGAACTGGTCAGATAAACACCACTTACAAATGAACTCTCTACTCGATTAGTGTTCGAGTAGAGTACGGTGAGGCTATCGCTGCATTGAAAATGCAGCTTATAGACATGGTTAATCACAAAATAAGCTGTATAGTTGAGCTGAGCAGGTATTCTATCCTCAATAGTAAATGGCCCATTTGATACAAATTATGCAATTTATAATGACCATGCCACTTAATTCTTTAAAATATGCTATATTTCTCATCGCATTGGATAAACACTAAATTTTTCCCACTTCAGCCACTTTCCTTGTACAAGTATAGTTAAATTATAGTACAAAATTAACTTAAATTCCGTATTATAACACAGTTTTATATCTAATAGTTCAAAAATTGAATTGAATATATAATAATTAAATTATATTGATCATTTCTGTTTTCACTGAGATTTTATTATATGTTGTTAACATCTAAATTTTGACTTCAAATTTGTGACCTTCTAAAATCACATGGATTTGGTTGCATTTTCTTTGAAAGATCAGAATGATTTACGATAGGATAACTAATAGGCAATATGGTTATAATATAGTAGACGATATAATGTAAGTAATGTTCTCTTTGATCTTCCATTATAACATTATATAAGTCTATCACTTTCATTTCTTAAAAGAGGAAGTCTCCAAAGTAGAATTAGGGAGGATTTCGCAAAAAAAACTTGACATCTATGAGTATCCACTCTGCAATTTTCTTTCCCCATTGGATCAAACGGTCTGTTTATGGTTAAATAAATTATATGACGACTTAACCTCAACAGTCACCATAATACACTGTGTAAATTAACTAGAATTAGATTAAATCAATATTTCCATGAAATACATAGTTTCTTGTATCCTTATAATGCTAAATGAAAGCTAGTTCTTAAGTAGTTAATCATCTTCACCTATTATCCATCTGCCGGCTAAAAACTAAATGGATTCCTTCGGAAATAAACTGACCAGTCATATAAATTATATGAAACTATCACAATGGTCTAAATAGGAGACAAATGTATTATTTTTAACATTCGTTTCAAATCAAACAAATATCTACGTTACAAAAGTGTTTTACATCTTTCAAGAGGACAACTGCGCCCAATTTATATATTTTTGTCCCATTCTCAATGTTGAACTATTTGCGGTGCGTTTCGAATGATTACAATTCTAGTCTCTAACCTCACTGTACTGTCGCGGTCATGTAGTTCTATGCTTTAGTCTTTTTATTGTGGGTGTAAAATAGTTCTCATATTAATATTAGCAGTGATGTTCATATCATTATAATTTTCTTCCGGAAGTGTCGTAGGGGAATAAAAAAATTCTAGTTAGAACTTGTAGGTATTTCTTAAAATTATGCTTTTAATTATATGGAAATGCACTTATTGTAAACATTTTGGTATTGTTATTACTTTGCATTCAATTTTACGGGATGATTCGAGCTATGTTTTATATTTTTGCACAATATGCTGATATTTCACACTGACTAGAAATTGAAGTCTTTTTTAAAATATAAATATAAATTAATTTTCGCATAATACAAGTAATTCTTTAGTATATATAGATTTTAGTAATCTTGTTCTTAGTGCAAGATCTTAGAATTTAGGGGAATGTCATCACGCGGACAGCGTGCGAGTGGTACGGATGGAACTGATTTTCAACATCGTCAGAGGATTGCTGCACATTACCAAGACAGGTTAATTATGATGATTTTACTTTCAACTTTTCAAATCGGTCTTTACTTGTTAAAATCATTAGTTTTAGAAACTATTATTTCAGTGCTCAATACAAATTCATATTAAAGTGGTTCTTTGTTCCACATCTTTTTATCCTCATTTTCATGTGGTTTAAGGTAAAGAAAATCAGTTTTTTCACACTTAAATTTCTCCTTCACATTGGTTTATATTTAATCATAAATTGTTAAAGATAAATCCATATACATTATTTCAAGGTGGGTAGTGAGGTGCTTCGTCGTGAAATTGGATGGAAAAATGCATTTTTTGAAAGACTGGATATGCCTTCTGCTTATCCTTGGGAATATGTGTGGTGTTTTTCGTTTATTCCTATTGTTTTCGCCATCATGTCTTTTCATAGGAACAAGGTATGCTTTTGATTAGATAGGTAGAGATTTGCAACAAATGGACTTCAATAGCTTCACTCTTGTGTATATTTGTTGCATAGAATTATGGACAAGTACAATTTGTCGCACCAACTTTCATTTAGGTTAATTTAATTAATTATCACTACTATGGACATTTTTTTCTTGGTATTGTTCCGTGTATGATTGGATTGGGTAGTCAGTTACCAGAGCTCTTAGATTATATGAGCGATCAGGAAAATAGTCAAACACCAACATTTAAAGTTTGTTTGAGTGTTTCATTATAATTTTTAAATGTCTTAGATGATCATTGCGAATATATAGCTGTTACAGGGTGTATTTCCTATGGTGATCATCTGGTACGTATTCTTCGCAGTTGCTCTTCAAATCCATGCTTTTGCCATGTACTTTTCTTATAATTTAGCTGCAGCTTGGACGCCTATTAAGAGAGATTAGGTTAAACAGTTATATTGTATAGCAAGATAGTTGATTTTTGTTCACTATGTAAAATTAGGATAAGTACAAGTTCTTAGTAGGAATTATTTTACTCCGAAAGAATTGCCACATTTACATTACCATTTCTTCAACAAGATTCCAGTTTTTCTTGTTATATTTTTACTAGCTTATAATTTGTTTTCTCATTACTGAGGATAAATTTAGAGCGTTTTGTTAATAATTAATATTTGAAATAGAGTTGTGCACATTGATTAATGCCAAAGTGTGATATTATTATAAATTATTTAAAGAATTGGTTAAAGAGGTATTAATAGTATGCCCATGTTTCTTTCGGTTACTGCTCCGTTAATTTCTTCTATTGAATATATTGATGTATTATTTCTATTACTTTGTAGGAGGATCTTTTTACTTATAAGGTATTTCAAATATTTATAGATGTGGGGTTGTACATTTAACGACAAAGATGAACATGAACACGAGGTAGACGTTATAAAACAGCAATTTATGCATGAACCCGTACCCAGTTCTTTCATATTTCCACAGCCACCTCTTGGTATTCAGGTTATTTATTTAGATTTTTCCTAATCAGATTGTCTTTAATAGTTGAGATATTTTTTGTATTGCGTTTTAGGCCAAAGATTTCGTTGCGAATTATTTTGGCAAAGATGCGAGAAATATGCAGTTTCGTAAAGGGACAACAACACTAGCTTTTGTGTACGAACCTGCAACTGCCAATGATATGGGTGGAATAATTATTGCTGTTGATTCGCGTGCATCATCGGGGGAATATATATGTGAGTTTTTATTTCTACAACTTCTCGCAGCATTATAGTTCTATTGGATATACCCTATCTAAATATATGAACCTATTTGTCTTTTATACTATTTATATTCTAATATTTATTTCAGCCTCAAAATCTGTGATGAAGATTCTTGATATGGGAGATAGCATGGTAGCAACTATGGCAGGTGGTGCTGCCGATTGTCAGTTTTGGACTAGGATAGTTGCGAAATATTGCACGTCGGTTTTCCTCTATTAAATATTTTCAGTCTTAAACTGTTATTGGGAAGGTCACTTATAATAGCTTTAATGTCCTCAACACTAGGTTATATCAACTTCGAGAAAAAAGGCAGATTACGGTTAGTGCAGCCAGTAAATACTTTGCGAATGTGCTTTATGGATATCGTGGACGAGGACTGTCGGTGGTTAGTGTTGAAATTTCACTAAGTTGGTAATATTTTATATGATTATTGATTTTCAGGGGTCTATGATCGCTGGGTATGACAAAAGGGGTCCTCAAATTTTTAAGGTTGGCTTCTATAAAATACAATGATCCTCTTAGATTCGGAATTTTAACGTTATCGATATTACCTTTCCGGATGAAGAAACTTACTTGGTGGTTTACATGGTCCAATATTTTATTTAAAGTACTTTCCAGGTTGACAGTGATGGTGATCGTTGTCAACTACAAGTATGCAGTGTTGGCTCTGGATCACTGAATGCATATGGTATTCTAGACACTCATTACAAACAGAAAATGACTGATGAGGAAGCAAGGAAGCTTGGTTATCGTGCCATAATGCATGCTACGTATAGGGATTCTGGATCTGGAGGAGTTTGCAATAGTTCGTTTAATAGTTTATCGTTGTGACTCTATGGCTCCAGGAATTTATTGAAGTCGTTTTTTTCCAGTGGTTCATATTACCCCTACGCAGAAGATTCGTCTACCCTCAGTTGATGTCAGCAAATTGTGGTATGAATTTGCGGATGAATTAGGCAGGGATATCACCTATGAGCCACTTGATGATTAAGACTTCCGGGAATTAATCATTTTTAATTATCCAGTTATTTTAAAACATCTTAAAGTTGAATTTTACTTAAGGATTAAAAAAAATATTTGTTTATACTATTTTCGTAAATTGGAAAATAAAGGTGTAAAAATGCATGTCGTTGAGTTTGTATAGGTTACGTGACCGATCATGATTTTTTTTTTTTTTGGAATTTGTGCCCAACTCCTATATGAAGATTCTGTAAATCATGAAAATTGGCAACTTAATGGCAGCTGTTAAGTAGTAAAATCCCTATGTAGGAGTCGTTTATACCGACATGAACGGTTTCGCTTAGTTACCTTAATTTTAAAAGTACGAATTTCAATGTTTATTGTATTCTCGATTAGGGACTATTTATCTGTTATTAGTTAATGCCTATTACCTCTTCTAGACGGTAGGAATAAAAATAAGATTAATTATCTATCAGGTTTTTATTCATATACAAAGCCGTGTCGTAGGTTAATGTCCGCTTGTGAAAGTGATGACGAGTATGAGACTCGTGAAGGTGACTCAACATTGTCATCGTTCTACACAGCCAATGGTGATCACTCACTAAATAGGTACTACATTCATTTTATTCGTGTTTAGTGAAAATTTGGGCACAATAGAAATGTTAAATAAAGATATGCTCTTCTTAATAGAGGTGAAATTAGCAGCATATTCCATTTTACCAGACATGTAAGCTGGATTTTGTGGGAGTTCATCTATTTTCAAATGCACTATTAACTATTTTACTCATCCAGGACTGATCATTTGGTCGAAAATAGTTCATTCATGTCAGCAATATCAGACATAAATGAACTGGAAAGAACTGAAGAATGTGAAGAATTATATACCACAACTCTTCAAGGCAATACTCTCACTTCTGACGATATTCAGGGTAAATATAAGTGATAAAATTAATATCTATCTATGGTTACTAACTAATCTTTACACAAACTCACAATATACAGAGCAAACTTAGAGTTATTTGTAATATATGCATTGTATCTTTTAGCTCAGTTGGATGAACTTGAAAGAAAGAAGTCTGCCCTCATTGCACTCGCCCGCAAATCAGTGAATTCAGCACCAAAAACTGTTTCGAATCTTCACAGTTCCGAATCTGGTAATTAATTACTTTTCTATAGTAATTTAAGTGATAGTTCTTTGAAAATAGTTTACAGCTCGGTCTCTTAAACTTGTTGACTTGAATTTCGAAGATTCTGAGCTATCTAAACCAAGTGAGTCTTATAGTGCAATTAGGCATAATGAGAGCTCTGACAGCGATGACGGTAGTGAAATGCTTGATCGAAAGGAGTAAGTTCATAACTTTATTTTAAAATAAGTTTAATGTATATAGTGATAACGCCACTTTTTAATTATATAAATTTTAAAGGATATTGAGCGAATCTGGTAGGGAACTGAAAAAAAAACTTGACCAAAGCTCAGATAACTCCAGTTGTTCCTCACTTGCATCTAAATTAACGGATAAACGATCAGTATGTTTGATTATTTTCATATAAATTGTTTTTTTACATCAAAAGCTTAATCTAATTGTTTTCAGAAACCTATAGGGAAGGCTCCGTTAAACTCCTGTGTGTTAACTGGTTTAAGCGATAAAGTGAATAAAGCTTCCACTACTCCCAGTGTTTTCGACAGTTATTTTGCTATTAAAATAAAGTTTGTTTCCATTTTATCAAGAGATGTAACTGTTTACTGCACCGTGTAGCACTACATATTTTTAGGAATCCTAAAATAAGTTCAACGACATTTGGTGACTTTTCGGAGGGGTTAAAGAAAATCCGTGTTTTGGATCTACGAACTACGAAAGTGCAGTCCAGTATGTTTCCTTCTCCTAAATTTATAAGATAGGCTTATACCAATATTTATTAATTTATTTTTAGGTGGATGGGTTACTATGGGAATAATTATTCACCGTGAAGTCAAGAAAAGTGCCAATGGAAATAGTTATATGTTATGGAAATTACATGATTTGAAGGTTAGTGAAATATTAGGTAGTATTGACTAGTTTATGATTGTTTATTTCAATATTTTAGGACTGTCAATCTCATCCCGTGAAACTACTCTTATTTGGAGAGTGTATGAAGCAACATTGGAAGCTACAAGTAGGTGTATGCGTAGCATTAATGAGTCCTGAATTTGCTGATCAGCCTACCACCTCAAACATAAAAGCGAAAAGTGAGTAAGAATATTAGTCTGTTTTTATATATCTCAGATTTTTATTGGATATGAGTCGTTTTTCCAATAAAAAATATTAATTAAGAGTGATGTTTTCAGGTAATGAAATCACCCTAAAAGCATTTAAACCAACGCAGGTGGTGGAATTGGGTTACTCTCCTGATTTTGGCATTTGTAGAGTATGTTTAGGTTTTCTATATATCACCCTTTACTCTTAGCAAATGAGCTATATTCACTAGCATTCTTATAGTTAATATTGTGCCTTTATGTACTTTTTGTGATTTTAGGCGTTTTTCCATTATTATACTTTATTATTACTCTACCTCCAGTATATTAATAGAGATAAGGTGTAATGTTATATAGGGACTTCGTAATGATGGGCAACCATGTGGAAACTTTACAAATATCTCATTTTCGGAATACTGTATATACCATGCAATGAGTGAAGCAAGGAAGTTGTCTTCAAAGAGAGGTAATACAGTTGATTGGAAATGAAGGTATGAAATAACATAAAATAGATATTTTAAAAAAAACTTACTATCTATTATTTGTTAATTGCAGGTACGTTTAGCAGCACAAGTTCAATGCCTCCCTTAACAAAAAATCGTAATCCTGGATTGGTGACAATATCACGGTGTGTATATAATTTAATTACACATTTTAGTTTAATGTTATTTCTCCATTCCCACTTCTATAGTCATCTTATTGAGGTTACCTACTAACTCGGTTCAAGCTAGAGCAGTTTCATTTCCTGCTGGAACCATAAATCCATCATCATCCAATGCTCTAAAAAAGTCGGATTTAAAGACAACGACAAAGGCCGAAGAAAGGGCAACGTTAGGACAAATAATGAACAGTAGAGTGTGTTTATAATTCGTTTTCTTTTTCACAGACTTCTTTTTTTTGTTTATTTTGGTGTGGGAATTATTTGAGTATAAGTACCTTATAAAGGCTAACTTGTTTGGTGCGCGCAATCTAATGCGATTGACTTCTATGAATGAAGAAGGACTTGTAAACAAGGCTAATAGACAGAATAAATTTGTATCAATGTCAGAATTCATAAATGGACAAGATGTGAGTGAAATATTGTTTTCTATAGTCATCTTTTTTTTAATATAATTGTCTAGGAAACGTGAAAAATGTAAGTGGCAGATTAGAGACCGTAAAATATAAGAATATTTTTTAGGGTATTTTACACTGTTCACTTTCAATTATTAACTTTTGTATTAATTTATGCCTTCATAATGTTATTATATTTGTTTTTTATTAAGGAGAAAACAAACGAAGAAGTCCATGGTCCCCAATTGGGTTTTGGAATACAAGGCCTTGGCGATATCAATCTGTCGAATAAGTCTAAGCGTCCTGACCGTGACGAAGCTGCTAGGGTTTGTTGAGAGGAAAAAGAACGATCTGTCACTATTTATAAATTGTTACTGATATATTAATAATATATTTAAGCAATAAATTTCCATAGAAGTAGTAGCAGTCTTGTTTAGCTTATTTTACCGTTATCAATTACAGCTTCGTGCGATCGCTATTTTAAAACGGAAGAAGGACGTAGCACCTGGAGTTAATAATAAGACAACAGTGAAGCGATCAAGTGGTGATTTAACAAATAATATTTGCAGAATCTAAGATTGAGTAGGCTTAAATTTAGGTGAAGAAACAACATCTTGTAAGCGGCCAAAATTGGATGCTATCGAAAATAAAGATCAGGTAGTGGAACTTCTGAAGAGAAAAAGTATCCATGAAAAAGAAGCGGATAAGTTTAGTACTATCTTGTTGGTTTTTTTCATATTTCTTAGACTATTAATATTTTTAGGAGGAAGCTAATATAACTAATAAATACCTTTGTGCCATGGAGAAAAAAGAAAAATTGGAGACTTTTGTTACGGAGTGTATGTCCATCAAAGAAGTAAAGGTGGTCTCTTGTAAAAAGGTAATATATTTCAGTTTAAATTTGTACACTTAGATAATCTATAACACTTAGTGCCTACCATGACTTTTATACCTGGATAAGACTTTTTTCTTCTATTTAACCTAACAAAGCATCAGCACATTTTTTTGTGCCAATGGCCTGATTGCCTAAAAGTTGACGCTGCTAACGACTAGACTATTTGAGTAATCGTGATGATTTTACTTTGAGAGATTGTTGGTGTCTGATGATTTTATAGATCCAACAATAAACCTCAATTCAGAACTCATGAAACTGCCCATTATCAGTCTCACTGAACGAATCGGTAGTACATGGCACAATTCTACATGTAGCCTGAATTTTGTCGACGGTGACAGAAAGTAGATCCCCAAATTGTACAATGCGTTCATTGAAACACTTCAAACGACAATTATTTGGGGACATAGAATTATGAGCTTTAGTTCTTGATAAAAAGAGACGTTACAAATGTGATTTCCTGATTTTTATGTTTATTCGCTACTTTAAAATCTACTTTAGCAAATGTGGTGCGAATATATCTCATTTTGCATATTTGTAGATCCACCAGTTATAAAATATTTTAGTGTGGGTATACTTCACAGAAGCAAAGTGAGCTATGTTTACGTTCGGGGCATGTAATATATCACCACAAGGCCGAGAAGCGGTTCTTTAAATGCAGTAACTGCCAACGTCGTACCGTCGCTTTTGGATTACTTCCGACCAAACCGTGCCAGGTTATTAATTTTATTTGACTATAATTTTCATCTATTTTTCCATGAAATATATCGATGTTTTAATATAGCAAATTTCTCTATGGTATTTTTTTTGCTATTTATTTGTTAAAAACTAATTTGCATTTAAAATTGCAAGTTCACAAGTGGTCGATGCAACTAGACATACTAATCTAATTTAATACATAATATTTCAGTTTTGTGAAATGAGTGATTGGATTCGGGTGGCATTGCGTGATGAGCGGAAGGTAAAACTAGAAAATGAAAAACTTCAAATAAGAGGCGAAGAACGCAAATATGTAAACCATTAGTTCCATTTATTGGTCATATTGTGCTTTTGATTTATTTATCATACCGTTGAATGACTTTATAGGCCTTTAATATCGACTTATTTTAATATTGAACTCACATCAGTACATTTCACAAAATTAATATTTTTATTTTGCGTTTGTAAACTTTACATTCATCACTTCTTAACATAATGGGATGTATTAACAGTAGATAATTCACCATTTTCTGTATTAAAGTCACCGTATCCTGTAAGTGCTTTCTGGCAATATTCACAGTCTGAGAATAAAATTCGAAAGTGTAGCTATTGTCATATACTAGTCAGAGGTTATATAGTTCATCAACATAGTTGAGTTCATTTTATTTCTGATAAATTTACGGTGTAATGTACGACCATTTATGGGTATGTGAAGCTACGCTATTTTGCAGACATTCGGCCGTGGGGTTTATATTTGTACAGCTGTTTGCTTGCATTATTTGTACTAACTTATGGATTGATTTTTTCATAAGAACTATTTAGGTCAGTTGCTATCGTATTGGTTTTTATAATAAGGCAAAATATCTGCAATATTTTAAGCTTACTATATATATATATATATCATCAGCTTATGATGCGTGTAGCGAACTGGCTAGATATTCTCTATCCTCTTCCTGGAGGAGATTTTCTATACTTCGAAAGCGACTTGAATCCAGCTCGAGACTCCCTACGAGCTCTTCTTCTACTTGCTCTTTTCGCCCTTACTTTTGCTGCTACTATGGTATTTAATTGTTCTATGATAACTTCATTTTTATTTCTATATAAATAATTATATTAGTCTTTGTGTATTGATTACTACTTTATATATTACAGCTATCAACGGTACTTCGTGGTGAATGGGCACGCAGCAATATCACTTCAATGGTTGCTTGTATCGGGGGCGGAGTATTCTTAGCTACTTGTCTCCTAGATTTACTTCCTGGTTAGCGTTTTATATTCGTAATGAATCCAAGAACAACCTCTATAGATCTAGAGTTTTCTGCCTTTCAGATGATTTATTGTCATATATCTGGTTTTATAGAAGCTCTAGAGTCGTTTGAGAAGGCGAGTATTGATGTTAACTTCCCAGTAGCAGAGGCAGCGGTCTCTGGTGGTTTTCTTATGGTTCTCACGATTGAACAGGCATGTACTTTTCTGCTTAGTGATATTGAGGAGAACATTAAGTTTTTCTTCATTCAGATAGTACTTGTAGCTCAAGAGCGTGGATTATTAGGTCAGTCACACTTGTGGCTGCACAGTGAAGATGAACATGACCACGGAACAACTTCTGACTGGCAACCACAGGCAAATATTTATAATCGAATAATGGATTTTTTAGATAGTAGGACAGAAATTTATGGTTTTTATTAAGGTACGATCTCATCCGGGTTCAGGCGAAATCGAATCGATGCTTGGAGCTGTACTTCTTGTTTTGGCACTTTCCTTACATGCTTTATTTGAAGGTTTATCATTGGCTGTAATAAGTGATGCCTCGAAATTGCTAGAGGTTAATTTTATTGTAGTAAATCCAATAATTTTAAATAGTAGATAACATGTTGATTCTTGTAGTAATATTGCTCACTCTTTGGATTTTTCTAATTTAAGGTGTTTGCTGCTCTTATCTTGCATAAGTGTATAATAGGCTTCAGTCTTGGTGTGCGCCTAGTCCAAAGTGGAATGCGAACTCCATGGATTGCTCTTTGTGCTGCATGTTTTAGTGTGCAGGTAGTTTAAAAAAAATAGTGGACTTATTTTGATTTTGTCGTAATTTACTCACCTAATAAGTAATTGTCTTCATTTAAATTTTTTAAAGGTACTCATAGGTGGGTTAGGGGGTATGTCTATCATGGCTATTATTTCTGGTGGAAAAAGATCAACTGCATCCATCGTAGCTAGCATTCTTCAAGGTTAGTTTACATATTGTAATTTTAAACAGTATGACTGAATATCAGTAGATATAAGCTGCTATGTAACGCTTTAGTGATTACTTTTTTTACAGTTATTCATGTATAAACAGAATTTATTAATAGGGAACTTAATATAGTTTTTATATTCCTAAGACAAAATACTAGAATTGATATTATTAAAATATATTAACAGTTGAAGTCATACCATCTAGAATGGGTGGATCTTAGCTATAATTAAAGGTGTGATGAAAATTCTTTTGTTATATGAAAAAAATAAATAAATTTTAGAACTTAGTTTGTATACCCTATCATATTTAGCTCTTAGTATAATTTTATTCTAGGTTTGGCTTGTGGTACTTTCTTATATATGACAACTTTCGAGGTCCTACCTCATGAGTTAGGTAAAAAGGGACCAAGATTAACGAAGCTGATGTGTCTTTTCATTGGTGTATTTCTTGTCACAGGATTCATGCTGCTATTTCCAGAGGCTGATTAAAATAAGAGTCATCTAATCTTTTCACATTAATCGACTTTCTATTAATATGTGATTCATTAATTGATTTTATAGTTCTATAAACGAATGTAATTAATCTTCAATGGAAAGTCCTTGATACCTAAACATCTTACATTTGTTGTTATTCAATTTTGTTTTCTCTCTACACTGCTGTTGCATGATGTTTAGTCTTCGTGCAAATGTGTCATGTTCTTGATATCTGTGATAATGCTGAAACATCATCTTCATTATTGATCACTTGAGCTTTATCACTTCCAGATTGCTCACTTTCTGGCATCTGTCATGGTGCTAAATTAATTCCAATATTTTAACTCAGATTTTTTATTAAGTGTTTGCTGTATAATGCGTTATGTCCATCTTGTCTATTATCTTCCAATGTGATGAAGGAATTATGATAACTTTTGTTACTTGCATAGTTTGATCTCCCTGCTAGATTTGCTCAAACTACTTTATGTATGTAAAAACTAAGGTGAAATAAACGTTTGACAATTTGATTTATAGGAAAGATATATTGTTGCATTGCATTCAAATACATAGAGAGTATAATTTGACTACACATGGCTTTGGAGATTATTCTTCAGGACTAGTGATGATGTCCTAGGCATGCTTTACTTTATTATAATAGTCAGCACTCTACTATGGTTTTCTTACAGGTGAGTTAGTAAGGGAAATTAGCCTCTAAGTAGGGTTCTTTAATTCTCTGAATGTAGGTACCTGGGTTTACTTTGCTCCTGGGTTTTGTCGGGAATCTTTCGCTGCCCACTACAAGTAGGTGCCGTTGGATGGTGGACACTTTCCGATGTGAGAGTACGATTGCCAGGCGGATTATCTGTACATGTCGATATATGTTCTTTACAGCTGTTCTCAACATTAGTTAGGTAAAACAATGACAAAGTTTGATTCTGTATTTTACTATTGCCATAGTTAATTAGATGAATTGCAGTAAACCATTTCTGTTGTCGCTAGGCGACGTTCGAGTAGAGGGCGATCCGCATTGCTTTTCATCTACATCGGGGAAATCTTCGAATGAGAGTTTTTGTAATACCCGCTCATCTTCGCTTATTGGAAGACTCACACAACTTATTCAAGTGCGTTTATTAGAGCTCTGAGGATAATTTACAAGAGATCCGTATTTATCTTTGTGAGAGTTGTAAAAATTAATTTAAACTTTTTAGTACTGTGGTTTAAATGTGACGCGTGTACATATTGTTTTATTGGAAGCGGTACCCGACTGCATGATACATATCACAGTAGATGAACTATCTGCAGAAACTTTCAGAAGTAGAGATGGGTTAGTGGTATTGTATATAGCTATACTATTTTTAGGATAAAATTATTTTAATGAAAGCTAATATTAGTTCAGCTGGCAACTAGAGGTAGCATGCCGTCTAGCTCAAGGAAAAGCTCTTCGTCGTCGAGGAGCTGCTGGACTATTACTTGCAGACTTCGCACTTCTTTTCCAGTTGTCAACTGACGTTGTCGATTGTCGTCTTAAGAACATTGGTCTACGAGTAGCTGACCCTACAATTGCCGTGTCCTGTGGTTTGTTAACTCTAAAGTTAAAGATGAAACGGTAGTGTTGTTAGAATTTACTGAAATACCTCTGAATTTTTGTGCTTATTTTACAGGTATCTTTGATGTGATTCAAGAACATAAACTGAACGGCGACGATACATTTTATAATATAAGTTCGCATGGAACAGTATCAGTAAATAAGATGCCCTTTTGTGATTCTCCACTTGAAATCCTTGATCAGTTGTCAGAAATGTCAGTGGAAATAAGTAATTGTACGATAAAGTACATGGGGACAGTTACTGATCAAAGGCGAGTTTTTTTTCAAAGTTTGAGTGGTACTATTTAACATTATTGGCAATAGTTGGACTTGGTTTTTGAGACTTTATACATATATATATATATATTTTCTTTTTTAGTCGCTATATATCCTTCAATGTTCGTGATACAACTTTGCATAAACGACTAGAGTTAATGGAAGCGTGTGTTACTGGTCTATCACTGGTTGATCAGTTTCAAAGGAGCGCAGTTAGAACTAATCTTCTTAACATATGCGTAAAAGTTAGTATGCAAGACTTATACAACATAAACTTGTTAAATCACTATCTAGATCATTGTAGAGTGTTTTTCTTTACAGGGAAAAACTCCTGGGTTGGAATTCCACCTTTATTCAGACAGTGTACAAACAACATTGTCTCTTCAAGATGCAATGTGGTGGCGGAGTCACTTTAGCTCTGTAGTTAGAGAGTTTCGAAAAGGTTTGACTGTAAGTTAATATAATTATGGAAAGCACGCGTAACTTTATATAAGGAATACCTTTTCATATACATTTGTTGGAAAAGAAAATTGTACTGCCAGGTTCGCTCACCATCGTCCTCCTGCGCTGAAAGTCTATCAATATTATGTTCAGTTGAAATCGCTTCTGTCATTTGCGATCTAGTTGATGTGGATTCTTTTCGGTCTACACTTTCAATACAATTACTCAGTTTTAGCAAGGTTTAAACATTATACCTTTTATTTCAAATAGGATTGTTTTTTAATGTTTGAAGAATTGGGTATTATCTATAACTAAATATAGTAAAATATCTATTCTCAGACAATGACAGAGTTAGAACTGGGCGTGGACTGTCTTTGCTTTTCTGCACCTTGCACCAATTCAGTTGATGTTTCGTTTGATAGGCATCACTGGGGACATTCGGTGAGACTAAAATACTTTCTTTAAAGTATTATTAACTTTTTCTTAAATGTATCTTTACAGATCTATATTGGTGCAGCTCTGATTCAGTATTCTCTTCATGATTCTACTCCTTGTGTTCATGTAGGTATTGATGATTGCAAAGTTGAGTGGAGCGACAGACTAGCAAAGCAAGTGAGATACTTATAATTGTTTTATAAACCTTGACATGTATTCCTTATGTTATTATTAATTAGCTCCATCAACTTCTGCGTACCATAACGACAAATGGTGGTAATGAACAGAAGAGTAACGTTGTGGAAAGGCGTCTATCAGTAAAGGCAAAAGCTAAGAGGTATTACTTTAGTTAATTATATGGATATAATTCGGCTTATGGAACATGTTTTAGAGCTGCTATCTTTGCTGTAGCTAAGGAGTTAACGTACGTATTATGGTTATGTGATGAATGGGCAGTAGAGAGTGTTGCAATACCACGAGATGTAGTGATTTCCATTGGCAGTAGCAAACTTGGAGTTCGTTCCTTTAGTAATAACAGTTTTCTTCATTAATTTAAAATGTGGAGATTTATGCATTGAATCAAGTGCAATTTAGTTTGGCACAGTTACTGGGCAATATATAGATCTAGACGAGTTGAGGAAAGTCCAAAAATCTGTTTTTCTCCCGGATGATGGCAATAAAATGCCATGGCGGTGTTGGAATCAGACAGAAAAAGACAAGTAAAACATTTTATTTTTTAAATGTAATGTATCTAATTATAAGTTCTATAAATGGCAAAGTTATAGTAAGAGAGCTGAACAACGGAAGCAATACGAAGAGGAACGTTTAAATACTATTAAATTGGTGAGGATAACTAGATTTTTTTGTATAATTATTAATTACTAGTTTTATATTTCTCTTTAAGTATGGAAGCGCTGATGTTATTTGTATATCGATGGAGTCTTCTCTAACTCTTTTTGACATTATAATTTCCTCAAATTCCCCAGTATATCTATGTTGGTCTCCACTTCTTCACAGAGTGCTTTATCATATGAAAGAAGTTGCAATAAAGTGAGTACATGTATGTTTTTATCCCACATAAAATATCAAATATTATGCTATTTTACCATTTATAGCATTTTTGGACTTCAACAAACAGATATCCACAAGGCACCATCATCAAAAGCGTTACAGTTGAAGATAATCACAAATAAAAGCGTTGAATTAGATATGGAACTTCCTAGGTATCACAGGTATGTATAGCTTTGATATTTATTAGTGTAGATACTTATTGTTAATAATAATCTAGGAACAAATATAACTTGGTTCTATGAGATAAATTGAACATTTGTTTGATTTTATATATTTTAGTGGTATGTATATTTATAACATAATTACTTCTGAAATTTTTTCGGTGATTGATAATTAAGTTATACATCTACATTTTTTCAGGATGATTTGGCATATCCCTTCTGTTACTCTTGAGATTTCCTCTTTAGCATTCTCCGTGTTTTCTTCCCAACTTAATATTAATATGGATGGATATGACATCGTTACCGCTTTAGTCAGTTTTCATTTGAATAGAATTTGCTTAAATGTAATAAATATTTATCTCTAGAATGTATGTATAACAAAGCGATCATGTGACTCTAAGATGGAGGCATATCGACGTGGATTTGGAGGGCTTTCGACACCCAGTAATAAAGTACGTTGTGTGCTGTAATATCATTCACTTTTAAATGAACGATTAAGTTAAGAATTGAATGAATGTTTCAGATCTGGACATGGGAAGCAGATTCCTTTCTATACTTTCTTCCCTTTGAGTTTAATTTTGCCCAAGTATTTGATGAAGTTCGTATTTATATCAATATTCACTTTAATGATTTGAGATATATACGTATATACATCCACTTTCAGTTTATAAACTGTGCAAAATGGATTAAAATCGTTCATCAGATGAAGAAAGATCAGTTTACAGCGGAATCTCCTCTACCATGTGATATTCGTATAGCCTTCAAGGTACCTTTCCTATTTTTTCACATTGTTTTCTTTCTATTATTATTGGGTTTGTGCTCAGATTTTTATTTTAGGAAGTTCGATTAGAAATGGAAGACGATCCTTTCGAAAATCTTTTGCAAACGAACCACGAATTAAAGGAAGATGAAGTATGCTTTCACCTGTCCCTCCCATTTAAAATCATGTATTTATTTTATTCTATAATAATTCATACGTCTAGGTATATGAGTGTGAACGTCGCCGACAGATGTTAGCCGAGAGGCTCCTCGCAATTAAAAAGACCAATCCTCTTTTTCCACGTTCGTACTAGGGATTTTTTCAAACCCAGTTTTTAAATGTATATATTACTTTAGTTAGTATTGACGTCGTTTAGAATCAAAAATGGATGAGCTTTATGCAAGTTTATTGAAAAAAAACAGTGCTATTTATGTAGAACGATGGAAGAAGGCTGGTGGAAATGTGCGAAGGTATGTACATCAACTGATTGTTTTTGCACTTAACGTTTAGTCTCATTTGTAGGCCACTTTTTGTATCAAGATGGACGAACTGGGAAATGCGTGCTTTTGCTGACTTATCTTTGCATGGAACTGATAAATGCATTCAACTTATTCATGACTTCGATCCATTGAGGTTGATTTTGATGCTTTTTTTTCGAATTTTCTCCTTTATTTCTTTAATTCTACATATCTCACTTTCCTTTGCCACTTTCTATCAAGCAGTCGATAGAAGTGTCTAGTGTATTAATCTCATACAATACTTCCAATTTTTATTTATTACAGCCATTTTCCATCCGATGGTTTGCAATTTTCTACTCTTTGGGCACGTGCTATTGAATTTGATATGCATGAATGGTCAATTCATTTTAAAGATTACCCTATTCCCTACATGATTACCAAAGATATGCATTTTTTCGGTATTATTGTGGGTGCTGAAGAATTTAAAGGTTAGATGGACTATTAGTGAGCAATTTATGTTAATAAATAATTTAAATGTTATAGAAGGTGGTCGATCTCTTCGGGAAAATCTTGTGCCTCTACCTTTACCATGGGAAACACATACAGTGTTGAGGAACATGTCACCCCTTAAATTTTATTATGATATGCAATGTGGTCAGTAATCACTAAACTTCAAATTCGATAAAATGTAGTTCATAATTAGAGCATGAAAGATGATTTGTAGAGAGCGGAGAATTTAATGCTACATATGGTCCTTGTTGGGAGCCATGTTTGTCAATGATCAGTATTTCTTGGAACAATATAAGTGCCCCTTCAAAAGACCCTTCACCACCGCTTCCGTTTTGGGACAAAATAAGATTTCTTTTGCATGGTCGATTTTCATGGTTATGTAATAAGGTAGGATGCAAATTTTTGTTTTATAGTAGTAGTATATTCGGTCTCGTATAAAATATCACATTTATTGTATATATTGCAGGTGGTTACTACTATGTTGGCTTCTCCTGATCCATACAATACTACTGAAACAGTGGAAATGTGTTGGGATGATTTTGGACTTGATTGGGCGCTTGGTAAGTCTATATCTAAGTTATATTTTAGACTTAAGTATATATTTAGGAGAAATACGCATACGTTCCGGCTTTCGAGTATTTATGCGGACGGCCTCTCGTTACGATGATTCTCGGATTCTCCTATTACCAGATCTCAGATTAAGGGTTGCACTTGGTTGGTTATTAATGTTAAACTTGAAAATATAGTAAAATCTTAGATAATATCATGGAATTCAAAACAGCATTCTGTTTTGAGAAACATTGATAGCATAAATAAATAGATTTGTAGATTGGATCTGCGGTGGAGATCCGCATGACCATCACTCAGTCGTGCTGTGTGCACCACATCGTCTCCCTCACTATTCCATGGTTCTCTTTTTATTGATTTATGATAAATGCTGTATATTTATTTTATCTATATTTGATCTATTATAGATCACTTTCTCTATAGGATCACGATTCGTACCGTGCATTTCGTTCTTCATGTCTCGATCTCGCTTTTTCCTTTGATGTAGGAGCCGGTGGTGGAGGAGAGACTGGTGATCGCTTACCACACGTTCTCCTTTACGCGAACACATTCCGTTGTATTGAGTTCCTCTTGGTTAGTTGTTTAAGTCTACAACCGTTTCTTCCCTTTTTAGATGTATTTATCTCACTTCATATTTTTATACCCTATTTTAACTTTCTTATGTACCTAATATCTTATTTTAACTGCTCTGTCTAGAATACTCTCACAATGAAAAATCGGAATGTGAGGAAAGGACGTCTTTTTGGAACACCGTTATATCCAAAGCCACAACTGGGAAAACATTACAGGTTGTTTTTTAAACAATTTAAATTATATTTATATAGATTAGATATTATTTCGCGTAATAAGAAGTTATTAGAGTACAAACGATATATTACTGGATTTTTTTTCAAACATCAGGAATGTGCAAGTATCAGTCAACTTTCCAAAATTCTATATCACATACTGGATGTCGCACTCATCAGATTATGGATTTCGCGTTATTTCGGATGGTCTTAATTTACTGGCTTCGTTAAAACTATCTATGACACCTGGACTGGATCCAGTGAGATTTTCACTTGTACTTTGCTTATTTCTCATTTAATCGTGTTGATTTTATTCTATACTATTTAAGTCGCTGTATATTTCATTAAACTGCTTTCTGATATAATTATTTTATAGGAAATCGTTCGTCGGCGAAACTATAAATGGAATACGCAGCATATGTCAGCAACGCTTTGGGGAACTGAGGTAAAATAAATAAATAAATATATATATATATATATATAATTTTTTAAATATAAGATTCCATGAACATTTTGAGGTACACGTGTATGGTAACGGTAGGAGTCCATCAGTAGGTGGTGGATCATCAGAAGAGACATTTTTACTGGGACTTAGCCGAGTATCATATGTGAGGGAGAATAATGCAGGCAAAGAATCTGCAGTACATCGTCTTACAGCTCATGACCTTAGGGTCTGTCATATTTTAGTTTTATTAATTTACATAATTCATGTTATATTACTATTTAATGCAACATTAGAATAATATCAAATATTACTCTAAAAGTAGATTTATAGGCCTCTTGGACTGCTGAAAATCGCGATGCTTGTTTAACAATAGCAGATGGAGTGCATCGAGCTCATTTACTAAGAAGAATACTTAGCAATGATGCTATTAAGATATTAAATGTTAGTTTGAAGAAAATATTTTGGCTTTTATATATTCCTCATATCATACTTCTTATTTTGATATTTAAATATAGAAGTCATAATTTTTGCACTATAATAGGAATGTTTAGCTACATATGGAGGAAGATCGTCTATCACCTATGAGTGGTAGTAACATCCTAAAAGATTCTTTCATTGAAGACCGTAGCCATCGAAGAGGCTACAGTATGTCTGACACTAATCAGTCCATGCTTAATCAACTAATTGGTGAAGCTAGCACAAAACTCATCGCACATTGTGAACAAGTAATATCTGAACCATCTATTCAATTCAGTGGTTTAAATTTCTAAAGTATCTTATCAATTCATTTTTTTTTGGTTGACTCATTGTTTTAACTTTTTTTTTCAGGCGACTGACCTTCCTACTGATTCACTAAAGGGCGCTATTCTTTGTACAGCTGATGATGTTCATAACATTAATTGGCAAGGTATGTTCTTAATATTATTATTATTTACTATTCATTTGTCGCTATTATATTTGAGTATTTCAGTAGACTTACTAAATAGTCAAGTAGTATTGAAAGGCTGTGAGCAAGATGGATTTCTTCTACTTACTGCTGCTCGTGCAAGCTTAACCCAAAAGGTTAAAGAGAGTAAGAACTCATATGTTATTCATATGGGTTTAGTTTAGATGTTTTAGGTACATCGTTGTGTGTGGCGTCATGGACAACTTCTTAGTAAAAAGTCTTGGTCTTCCATTATTTCGGGAATGCAGGTATTATTACAAATTTACTGTCTAAATCTGAGTCTAACTGCATCATTATAAACTAGGAGGAATATGTATTTAAAATTCATTAAATCTACTTCTTTATTTCCACTAGTGCAGTTAATGGCAGTTTTTCGTTATATATTCATACTCTAAACTATCTTATACTTCAGTATTATTAGTGGATAGATAACATTACTATGAGCAGCCTACGGAATTCACTTTGGTAATGCGTTACGTTATCTCATAGTTCAGTATTTCGCCCCTATCGCAATGATCAACGGCCAAAATAAAGAGCAGTTTCGTTGGTTGATGCGAGAGGTTTGTTTCAATTTGCATTGATTTTCATAAAGACTTATAGAAAATAATATTTTAAAAATTGAATTTCCCTTATTTTAGGTGATAGAAGATAAAGGACCAGAAATTAATGGAACAGCTGACTATCTCCATCCTTACATTAGCACTGGTGAAGCTGTGGGTGGAGTCGTACAACCAGGTATCATGGAACACTTCTATTGCTAAAAACACAGCAAGCTTGAATTCTGTCAACGGTGACAGAAAGTAGATCCCCAAATTGTACGATGCATTCATTGAAACACTTCAGACGACAATTATTTAGCGAATGGATTCGCATGCTTTAGCAGTTTTTCTCTTGTTAGAACTCGTAGAGAACAGTGTGGAATGTGCTTCTTTAAGTGGCTTGTTGTTTTCGCTATTATTTTGGGAGGTTTTTTTAGCATTAAATCATGTCTCTACAGAAACTACATGGCTAACACTATAAATAGGTAAAAGAGTTTACTTGAGTTTTGAATAGTTATATTAGATGGCTAAAGAAAACTTGCATACACCTAATATTTATTCTAGTTGCGTCACTATTAATTTCACTTATGTTATAGAAGCCTTGTCTTCTGAGCGACTTCAATTGCAAAGAATTGTATCTCGATGTAGCTGTGAAATATACTTTTGTTACTTCTCAGAAGAACTTAAAACTGATGCTCTTGAGGAAACTGGAGTGCCAAAGGTGTGCTTTTATTTAGTTTAACATATATTTTTCGTTTTCTCTGAATGTCTGATTATCAGGTGGTTAGCTTATATCTTTTCACGTACCCTCTAATTTGTTGTTTTATGTTGAACGCGAGTCCACGCTTAATGGAGATGAAACGGGTGTTGACTGTTTGACTCTAAAGCATAACATGCTCGAAGCTAGTAGTAATTCGGAACAAGTAAGTCATATTACCTTTTAATATTATTTTGAAATCCGTTACTAAATGTAATGTAAGTTTTCCTTAAATGGTTTTAATATACTTTAATTAGTATGAAATGATGGTGGACATTGTAAACAATCTGGTGCTATTCGTTGATCCAAAAAAAAAAGCATTAGCCGAACACCGACGCCGGCTACGCTTTGAATGTCAGATGACAGAGATGAATCAGATGAGGGAAAGCATTGTTCAACAGCAGGTGAGGAGTATATTTAATAATTAATAATGGGATATGGTGTTGAAACGTCAGTAGGGTTTTAAATTTGTTAGTATAATAAAATTCTCAGTCTCAACTACGCGAAATTGTGTCAGTAGTCCGTTCCTTGGAAAGACAATTGTTTTATCTGGATAGCCAAGTCGATGAAAGTAGCCAAAAACGGAAAGATATTGTGGACGAAATGGAAGAATACAAGACAAAACAGATGGAGGTATCTGATCAACTGGCTATCTATATCAGGTTTGTGTAAATCAATAACTCAGTAATTTGCCATTATAAACAGACCACTGAAGTTTGTTTAAATCAAATCAACGCATAGTCATTATTTTTGTGCTATGCTTAATAAGAAAGTAAATTAATGCCAAACTATTTGAAAATATTAATGCAGTCTTATCCTAACATGTAAAGTGCATTACGAACGAAATTATAGAAAAAGTATTTTTTATTATAATTTATATATGAACATCGTAGTAAAATCGTAGCTCCTTGTTAATATCAACTGTGGTTAATCGAAGATCCATCCTAAACATAATTATAGTGGACATATTTTCTCAATCTGTGAGTCTATCAAAGTGATTTCTGCTTACAGCAGATCCTCAAGCTTTAGGGGCGGTGTAGTACACGAGAAACAATAAAAACTGCGGCCTCGAACTGATTCGCGATCTCGCGCGGCTTCTGGTAAAGCTCTGTGAACCACCAGGAAATATTAGGATATCATATAATTCAAAAAAGGCCTCCAATCTGCAGTAGACAGTGTGGAGTTGTAGCAAAAAGAATGTTATCAGAAATTTAGCGGATTAATTAGTTAATGTTTAATTGCGTTATTAATAATTTTTTATTGGCCTAATATCACCAAAGATTACGTATGGTTATGGGGTTTGGATACCTGACGAGATATCTAACCCTAGATAAGATTGGTATCTATTAGGAGGTAATATTTCCTACTCGATATTTCTGCTGAAGTCTTTGCACATTACACCTGCTTATCCTTACACTTATACCACTTCTTAAGTATATAGAAGTCTAATAATTATAATTCCTAGATGGACTTAATTTCTTTTCTAACTATTTAATATTGAACACTATTGTAAATGCATATTTTTTTCAGAAGGTATATTGTTGTTTGTTTATAGTTGTTACAAGCAGCGGCAGGTTGAAGCTACTCGTGCTGTTGTTCATCATGTGGAAGAAGATGGTCTAGCTGCTGTAGCCCGCCGCTTTGAGGTAAAGATCTACAGTCATTGATAAATTAGTGGATAATTCTTACATCCTGTATAAGATTTTCTTATGTAGAGAATAGAGATTGTCGTTTCTTTTTCTAAATAGGTTAATATAAAATCAATATTTCATAAATATGCATTGGGATATAATTTACAACTTCACCTCTCTAAGAAACTAGTACTCAAACGAGATCAAAATAAGCAGACATTTGAACAGCCAACAAACTACATGGATATTTTTATCAACTTTATATAGGTTATTAGTAGGAGGTGGTGGAAATTTGTTGTTATTTAGATATTGAACTTGAGTTAATGCCTTGCCATAGTTTGTTTTCACCAGGTTTGTTTTGAAGACTGTATCTGGAAGTTGACAGAAAGTGATGGTCAAATAGCATTGGCCCAGACACAAATTAGGAATTTTCTGTGAGTTTGCATCTTAAAGATTCATTATAGTAATTTTTCCTTCTTCAACGTGTATATACTTTATAGTACGTTTTGCTAGATACACCCGCACAATGCGCATCGACAATTCAGGAGAACATTTATTTGAAGTTGGTTCAATCCGAGTAACTAATCTACTGCCAGATACCATATATAAAGATACTTTGCACAGGTATTTTGAGTCTCTAGTAAGGTTTTCCAGTAGTATAGTAATGGTATATTATCATGTTAATAAAATGTGTTTCGACGTAAAAACTATATGCACTTTAGCCATCTTTTTTTACAGAGACGAGCGTGTTCAGACACGTCAACCAGCAATCCGACTACTTTTACGCGACATGGCTCCCGGTAAGTGGTTCGACAATACATGTTTTAAACATAATTGAATACAAGTTATTACAGTAGGTGGAATCTGTGTGAAGGAACATTTTGAAGTAAATATTTCACCAATGGTGGCGCAGCTCACGTATCGGTTTTTCGAAAAAATGATGGGGTTCTTTTTTCCTGGAAGAAATATTCACAAAGAAGATAATTTGGACGCCGTTGATGAGAATACACCGGTAAGGAACAAATAGAAGAAAGAAAAATCGAAAAGTTGTAGGCGAATACACTTACGAATATTTTCAAACCTCTTGAAACGTGGAGTTTCCAGAAGTTTTCGTTCACGCGTCGTTTTGCGGGTACTTTGAGTATGCGAAGCAACAGAGGGGCACAGATGGAGAGAAAGGCAAGCACAATTAGTGGAAAGGTTAGCTCAATGTATTTATTATAGTTTGTCGTTGTAATGTAATTGGATATATTAAATGAAATATAGTATGGGTGAGAACTTGAGATTCCAGTAATTATGTTTTACAATTTTTTGTTTATATATTATTAAGAGTATTAAGACTTCTATTAAGAGTTCATCTGGGAAGCTTTTGCCGGAAGCCGAAATGGATGACATCGATCGTATGCGTGAAAGAGCAGATAGAAACAATTTTTTCCTTTATATAAAGATTCCTGAAGTACCATTTGTTGTATCATATAAGGTGCGTAATGCATGCATTATTCATAACTCGTGGGATATAATTAATTCTAATATAGGGGAACAAGGAAAAAAATATAGAAGACGTCGACAGATTCAGCTTTCTCTTCCCTCTATGTGAATTCCACGAGAGAAATTGGACATGGCTAGATGTGGCATTAGCAGTGAAGCAGAGGTGTAAAAGAGTCCTTTTACAGCAGGTGCGATTGAAAATACTAGGCAAAAGAACAGGTGGCGATGTATGGGGAATTTTATGAGTGCATTGCAGTTCATGCGACAAAAATTACTTCGTAATCGACTTACGGGAGGTCCAGAAATTGTCGATGGAATCAGTGAGGAGGAAAAGAAGCGAATCGCTCTTGGCACAGTATGTTTTAAATAAATCTCATGATATTTATAGTAGCACAGAAGAAGATATAAATAAACTTGCCATATTTAAAGTGATATGGTATGTACTGTGTTGTGCTGAAAATAGTTTCCCAGTAGTTCATTTAATTAATTAATTAATCTTTCATTTATTTCTTATACTTTTACTACAGACTTCAGCCATCGAAAAGAAAAAGAAATGACAGATGGTTAATTCTGATTATTTTTACGAAGGACATGAAGAGATTTAAGTAAGTAAATAACTAGTTGTGATACTGATATTTCTTTTGCAATTACGTTTTTTGTGGCAACAGCTTAATTTATTTTATTACAGGATTAGTTATAATAAGTTGTTTGTTCGTTATAGAATCTTAGCACTGCTTATTTTATTGGAAACATAACCTAGTAATATTGATACATTCAATTGTAGGAAAGAATTTAGAAAGTTACATGCACTATTTGATTTGCACCGAGATTACTACTGATTCTTATACAGATATCTTATTGCTGTATAAGAATTGTCGCAAATGATGGTTCAAGCTTTATACTATAGTATTAATTGCACCTATGCTAGCATTTATGGTTAAAACCGGCGTATAGCATTTATATTTAGTTATTTTAGAGTTATGTAGATATCATTGATTTCACACATGTGAACTGTCATAGATTAGTGACAAGAAATATTAGGTATATCTTGTGACCGGACTTATCTCCTACTTTTAATATTTACATTTTTGCGTTTATGCTTTTTAAGATTTATTTCTAATCATCTATATCATATCACCGTACTGCAATAAGATGAGATTGATGAGTATTTTATTTTCATCATAGCCACTGTATTTTTATATCTAGTTGTTAATGCTGTTTATATTTGTATAAATAATAATTTTTAAGGAATTTAATCATATACATTTAAAATATATACAGGTGAGTAGAAAGTTTTGATACAAAATTCAAGTGCTGTTAAATTAGCATATATGACGCAGCAATTCGCTATGCTAATGTGTTACTTAAAGCCTCCTTGGAGCATATTTAAAATTTCATTCAATTATATCGTCTTTGAATTGTTATATGACGTCCAAAGCTCTACGCACTACAATCGTACACCTGCATGGGCACGGAAGTGTTGCGATTGCTAAGAACTCCGTTGGTATTCGTCGATAAAAATGTCAAGATTAATGCGAAATACTATCAAGACAAAATTCTTTTGAAGGTGATAGTTCCCTGGGCCTCAGAACACTTCGGATCAGAAATTGAACATTTCAACAGGACTGGACACCGCTCATGGAGCCAAAACAATTTTGGAGGTGTTCCGGCAGCAGTTTCCAGACGGGACAAAGAGATTTGGCCACCAAATTCATCTGATATGAATCCAATGGAATCTGCAATTTTATTACTATTGGAGAACAAGCTAAGTAGAACATCCTATAAAAATTTGGAGTCTCTGCTTTAGTCAAATGTTGGGACGAAATTGGTCAAAACGAGCTCGTGGCTAGCTTCAAGAGCTTGTGTGCCCGTAAAAGGAGGAAATTTCGAACACCTACTGCATTAAGTTATTGTTAGGTACCCTATGTATGTCCAGATAAAATTTCATGTGGAATATTGCCTTTATTATAAAAGTATGCGACTTGATCTGCTTCAGAACTTTTTGCCCACCCGGTATATATATAGTCCTTTGACTAATGCACCATGTTTTGACCGCCCATAATCAGGTCCTTCTAGTATTTATTTGGACCTTCTATGACTCGTATATAGTCTATTCGGAAATGATAGCCACTTTATTAAAATATGTCTCGACGACAAAAGTAATAACAATAAATATACAAAACAATTAGTCAGTACAACTGCCACTTCTATTAATAACTTGAAAAATGCTTTCACTTTCACTTTTAACTAACTTTTTGATGATACCATCGCCCACTTCGCTACTCACATTGTTAATGGCAGATTGGTGATGTTTAACGGTCTCAAACTGACGGTTATTAACATAAATCCGAGGCATAAGAATTGGCCAGAGATTTTCCATCGGAATTAAGTAAGAAGAGCGTGATAGTCAGTCCGTAATATCCAGGTTGTTCAGTCAAGTCTTAAGGCTTCGAATGGAGTGGATCGTGGCACTTTCTTGTTGGGAAGTGAAGCTAACGCCTGGAAAACGCTGAAGATACGGGAATACATGGTGTCCTAAGACATCCTTGTAGTCTACACTGATCATTTTCGTCGGCACAAACGCCCAGTCAATCAGTTCCATAGCGCTGAATCTGTCCTAAACCATCACACTTCCTCTACCGAAATTTGGCGTCTAAAAGTGTCGAGGTTTCTTACGTAGATCTCTCCAATATGAGAGGCTTAGTAGTGATATCCATCGGGGCTGTCTAGTTTGAACTTTTTCTCATCACTGAAGGCCATCTAAATTCGAGATAATGAGCTTGTAGTCTTTTTCTCTAAGACGCGCCAAATCGAACCTTTTCCAGCCACATGTCATCTCTAACGAAGCGAAGCCTTTCGTCCCTGTGCACTTGTTTTAGTTTTGAACAATTATTCATCTGTGACTGAATAATATTCGAACTGTTGTTCAGCACCTATCTTAAGCATACGATGGAAACAAGTTTAGTGGGCTGGCTTCATCATCTGCTCGTATGATTTCACTTTAGTTATCTCCAAAGCCTTCCGAAGTCCATCTCTAGTTCTAACAGTAATGTCTTCCATCATCTCTCTTTTTTAAGAAACTTAAATAGCCTATAAAATAGCATATAGCATATCAATCAATATTTTGCATAGATGAATATAGCTCAGCTAATTACAGTATTCCAGCTTGTTCAGAGTGTTTCCAAGATCTTTAGTACTTATTGTAAAGTTTTACGGCTTTACCTTCAAGGATTAATATTTCCTACTTATTTCTTGCCCCGTTAAGGCTCGTAGCACACCCTATGGCACACAGAAATGTGGGTTGTCCAAATGTTCAGGATTCTCAATGGACGCCTTCTTTTCGTATATTCTAAGTATAAACTCGTGCGGTTCTTGGGAATGAAAACTTTCTCTTTACGGCAATATGTATACTTTTGCAACGCATGGTTTATTGTTTTCGTCATATTTCTCATAAAATTATCAGCAGCAAAATCTCTTTTACTTTGCTGTGCCTAAGCCTGTAAATTACAGGAGCAAGTTGGAGTACTTCCATTTTCTTAAAAATAAATTTTACTGGTACAACCTATTTTTCTCACGAGTTATCAAACATAATGTTTGAATATAAACGAAAAAAGTAAAATAAAAATTGTAGTTATAAGACTTGTAAGGTTTCCCATTTCGATTTTTATTAGTTCTCATTCTTTTATACCAAAACCATCTATAAAGTTTAATATTAGCTAACTAATACTAATAATTATACTGAGCTTTAAACGTGAACCATAAGTGTTCTATCAACTCATTGGCTTACATATTGAAGCTGTTAGATTCCTGAGAATTTGACTTATCGTCTCGCTGACGACATTCTTGTAGATGTTTTTGCACTCCGTTACCACTTCCCTGCGTATCATAGCTGGCAGTAGTGGGCATGAAGATATTTTTCATATATTCCCCACTTTTACTACGGTTGGTGGTGAGGGTTCCGCGGACGGAATATGCATGTTGTTATTTCTTTCATATCTTGCGCTTAGTACCGCCTATCTTTCTTACAAACCAAACCGTGTCTTGAACCATTATCTCCCATATATCCTCTCTCTCTTCGTAGAAATATAGATTATGAGATCAGAAAGTTTCAAAAGTCACGTTAGCCAATGAGAGATGAGCACAAATCTAATACATAGAGAGAAGATATGAAAATGAGCTGATCTAGACGGAAATCGCACCTCAGTGAGTGATTATTAATTACACCTTTGGCAAAGAATATATAGCGCATGGAAGTATCCATTTATCAATTTAATGTTTGATGTTTCATTTTAGATTTACATCTCATTATAATAAATGCGAGTAACACCGAGGAGAAAACTAAACTTAGGATTGTATCCACCATCCTTGTGACTAACTACTTCAGAAGGCTAGGGCAGTATCAGTATTGCCAGCATGTTTGACATTTTCAAGTCTTTTCTTATCTGTATTGAAGAGTCTAGATGTTTCAATATCCTCAAACATACTTGCTCCACATTGCATTCATTGTTCTGAGAAGCAACGTTAACAAGTAAGTATGGATATTTGAGAAGTTAAAGATGAATAATGCTTTGCTAACATTAAGAAATGTCAAATTATTTCTCGACTGGCATACTAGTATTCTATATACTCCTAAGAATTTTTCTTAGTCGTTATTTAATATGTAACTAGTAGTTCTAGTAATTGTTTGGCATAATTTGTTATTGTTGTCGTTTATTAAATTTTTTTACTTGCTTTATTGTTAGTTATGCACTATTTGTCTGAATTCTTTGATCTACAACTTTAAAATTGATAAAAACATCTTAGAATATTGTATTGATAAGTCACAAATAGCTTTCATCAAAACCTACTCTATCGCAGAAATAATTTACGCAATTATACATTTTTAAATAAACTACATTTCCAAAAAGTCAAGCCTGGTTAATTAATTACATTATTAAAGGTGAACTCTAAATGATTATTAAATCTGTTTTTGTGTCTGTACTCTAGCTTGGCGCTTTGCCAACGGGATGCAATGTCTGTTTGCAATTTTCCTTATGCCTAATGAATAGGTCGTTTCAATTTTTAGCAATAGACGAAATGATAGAAATTAATGGTTAATTTGGATTAATGTGTTAGTTTTCCAGTCACATCATGCGGTGGTGTATTGTGGCTTTACATTTCTACGTTGTCACTACACTAAGTTTTCAGGACGAGATCAAACCCAAAGGACCTAAAGTTACTGACAAGGTATTATTACATAGTATGTATTACAAGTAATGTACTTTAATGTTACAAGTGTCTGTGGGTATCCCAATTTCTAGGTTTGGTTCGATGTAGAAATAAATGGCGAATCTCTAGGCCGTATTGTTATTGGACTGTTTGGAAAGACTGTACCTAAAACAGTGCACAATTTTGCTGAGCTTGCTAAGAAGCCTAAAGTTTGTAACACTTGTTTCCCACTATTTTGTCTTCTCAATTATTAAAAAATGAGATGCTATATATAGTTTATATAATGTTAATTCAGGGCGAAGGATACGTTGGTAGTAAGTTCCACAGAGTTATTGCGGACTTTATGATCCAGGGTGGGGATTTTACGCGTGGTGACGGGACTGGAGGCAGGTGGGCAAAATTCTTAAGATAAAGGAAGAAATAGTACTAAGTTTTTAAATGTAGATCGATCTATGGCGAGAAATTCCCGGATGAGAATTTCAAGTTAAAACACTATGGTGCTGGTTGGTTGTCCATGGCAAATGCCGGTAAAGACACCAATGGAAGCCAATTTTTCATAACAGTAAAGAAAACAAGCTGGTTGGATGGTCGACACGTTGTTTTTGGCAAAGTAAGCAACTAATTATTTATAATGGCACTAAATAATATCTCATTTGTTCTGACCAAATGTTTCAGGTTCTAGAAGGGATGGATGTAGTCCGAAAAATTGAAAGCACTCCTAAAGTCCCAGGTGACAAGCCAAAAGATGATGTTATTATAGCTGCCGCAGGTCATGAAGTTGTTGAAGTGCCTTTTGCTGTCGATAAGAACGATGCCTAAAAACTTCAGTCATAAGATAGAGATCAAATGTTAACTAGGAAGCTACCATAGATTTCAACTTGGAATTCCTATTCTTTTTATCTTTATAAGTCTAATTTATAATTAAAGCATTAAATGGTACTATTAGACCACTTTTTTCATCAAGGCTATGCTGTCTTCCACTAGTTCTTAACATCATATTGTAATCAGGTCTTTAATATATAAATTATATATATCCCATGTTAGCTTAGATTAAATTGTGAATCTATCTATAATTAGAATTTTTAGAAATCTAATTATCCCAAAATACCTTATAATTCACTGCTAGATAATTTAGAACATCTGTTAGTCTAGAGGAGTTCGTTATTATAAGTTTACGGGTGCATGGTACTTCCTGTTCACGGCTTTTGCAAGCTATATTAACTGTGGCAAAAGATCACAAAGTGTAGGCGATTGGCTTTTATTTATAGCATCTATAATTGAAAGATTCATTTTAATCTTCTTCCTCCCACTCTCCTTTTAATCGATGGCGTAAATTAAGGCCAATCAAAGCAGCGAGAGCCGCAACCTGGAAGTAAGACTGAATATCGAAAAAGGTAATGAGAATGGAAGTGTGAATATTTTGAATACTTGTTCAGCCATTTTTATATTTGCTTGTCCTTTCCTCGATTGGAACTTTTGCCCCAATACCTCCACGCTTCCTTCAAATCGCTTATCCATCTCTCGTTTGTACTGGATTAAAATCAATGAAATTATGTATCAGTTACTAGAAGGTAAAATAAATTCAATGTGTTACGTATTAAACTTACAACTTTGTACGTAGGTTTTTGCCCGTTAATTTCCATGCAGTACGAAAAGAGAATAGATTTAGGAGTCGCACAGCTATTTTGCGCATCTTTCAATCTCTTCCTTGAATGAAGTGAATTAACATGAGTGCGTTTTGAGAGTTTATATGTTGGGTCTTGGAAATGAAAAGTAGGAAGAGCTAATTTCTAATAGTGGAAATGTCGGTGTTAGAAATGGTAAACTAAAAGCTTTTCCTCTACTTACTCGAAGTGAGAAGTAGATTGGGTCTTACTTTCTACGATATCTCATCTTTTTAAAATTAAGTGAGATGTTATTTGGACGTCAATGTATTTCATTTTTGAGCGTCACTAACTTCACACAAAATTCGTCAATTAGTTTCTCTAAGCCATAGCGAAGAAATGCTTAGTAACTGCCATGATTAAAACTCCTCACAGTTATATAGCATTAGCCCATTTTTGATATACTGTTCCCTGATCACTAACAAAGTATTTCCGGATGCATTAAGTAAGGTAACACTATAAAGCTACTTAACAAATGTTCATAGCCCAGAAAATTACCAACAGTGGGAAAGTTACGTCGATGTATTTGACGTCAGTATCATTTTCAGATTTTCGCTTGCATCTCTTCCTTGCCCTCTGCTGTCGACATTGCTCATATTTTGACTCTTTATCCCACGCGCGACAAATTTCCAACACACTTCCCGAGAGAACCGTTTGTCGACCACGTGGATTACGTTCCTAAAATGATCCAATTGAATGCGCACAATGTTTTGGTTAGAAAATCTCATGGAATTTTATATAATAATTGCAGATGAAAATTAGATATAATTACCTGTTCTCCTCCCAAAATCCGTTGGACTACATATTTTGTCATCGTATAATTTTCATCAAATTCGCACGCCTAGAAGTAATGTTTTGTCAAATGAATTCTGGTATAACTTCGAACCAATTAAGTAGTGTCTATATGATATAGTTATAGGTACCAAATTTGAGAGAATAAGGAATTAAAAAAATATTAAGGTACTTACTAAATCAAGAAAATTTCTAATGTCCTCCTCCATGGATAAAATACCTCCTTTGCGGAATATAGATGGAGTATTGAGCGCTTTTCGGGCTATCATCACAGAACTACAGCCTGTGTCATCACGAAACTTTAGGATGTCATCGTAGCAAGAAATTTCACCCGAACCACCACTTTAACAAAAGTAAGATAATGTTTGGACTATTCACAAAGTGTCTAAAAATAAGACAAATTATAATCATAACAACTAACTTAGCAATAACAGGTATCTGGACCGCACGTGTAACTTCTCTTATTTCATCCAATCTACATGAATCCAAATTCCGCTCATCTCGTCTTCTCCCATGCACACCTAAAGCTGCCACACCACATTTCTCTATTTCTCGCACAAGGTTTAGTGTGAGAGCAGGCTGAAATTTAAACAATGTATACCTTATTAAAAAAATACTATGCATATTAAAATTTGACCGCAGGAGTAACATCTAAACTTACATCATCCAGAACTCTTATTTTGCATGACACAGGAACTTGCGATACAGTAACAAGGGAAGTTAAAATCTAGAATAATGCCTTAATTACTACTCTTCTTCTTGATTTAAAAATAGATTCAACGTGAAAGGAAAGTGGCTAAACCTCTTTAACTTTATCAGTTTGTTTGAGAAGGGCAGCACCCATGCCATTATGGATTGAGAAAGGTTTAGGGCAACCCATATTAACATCAATTGCTGCTACATCCGTAGAACTAAAACCTTTACTAATGAATATTAAGAACTCTTATCATACAGCAGTCCTCTTTAACTCACACCATCTTTGCAACTTCAGCAGCACTAATCCCATTGTTTGTCCCTATCTGGAGGACACAACGTCCTTTTTCTCTTTTGTTAGCCACTCTCAGTATAATGTCATCTAGCATTCTGTAGTCTATAGTGTCCAGTACATCTATAACTTAAATAACCCATACACATCTAATCTAGATTGATAATTTTTACCCACCATTAACTATTCTTTCACATCCCAATAGCTTCTGATCAATGATCTCCTCTGTGTAACACAGATCCGCTCCATAATCCAAGGCCAAAATCCTACACATAACTTGACCACTAATTGAAACCAAAAATACGTCTCAGAATAAATGCAAACCTCAGTGGTGTTCTTCCAGCACGCACCATTGGTGCCATTATGATCTTACTAGCGTAAAACAATGGGCTATCAACGATGCTCATCTAAATTCAACGACCTATATTTAACTATTTAGACAAAATAAGTCATGCATCACAACAGAAAACTGGTCTTGGAGTATAAGGCAACCATTTATGATTTTTTATTGAATATATAACAAAGTCACGTTCGATAATCACTTTGTGATAGCAATGCTTCTAAAAACATGGCAATTATAATGCAACTATCTTATATGCTAGAAAGGCAATTTATATTTATATTCAGGTGCTAAATATTCGTAGGGATGAACACGTTTAGCAGAAAGATGCGGTATATTGATGTCTAAAATTAATATTTATATATAAAATGCATTTAAAATAGTTAAACTGCATATTAAGAACATGAGAGGTAGACATTTAAAAGAACAGTAAATATACGAATTGAAACTTAAGCATGAATCTTTTAAAAAATCAAGCAGGACGCCTCTTCTCAAGCCATAAATCTAATCTTGGACAAGTTAACCGACAACCATGCTAACATCGTCATCACCAGCAGTATTTATCGATGACGATGAAGTAAAAGATGGAGCAGTTTCGCCAAATACCTGCAAATACTTTATACAAAAAATATATGGGTAACCATAAATAAAGATTAGTTTAAATAGTCCCACCACTTCATTAACATTACTGAATGCAGCATGTGGAACGCGTGCAGCACCCAGTTCTTTATGTAAATTGTGCCATTGACCGAAATATTGCAAAAGTCGTGATTCTGCGCTATGCTGACCAAACTCTGACATATTCTTGGTTACATGAACTCATTTATTTACAGTTTGAGTTAATTTCTTACCAAGTATAGCAGCAGACGCCTGTTTTGCCACATCACGAAGATGTTCATTACTTAAAAGCCGATGTGATGCGAACTGCATGTAGTCTGACAAACAGATAGAAGATAGGGCATCCTGCATAACAGTACAACATAGTAATATAAAAATACCTATACTTAGATAGAAATTTTAGAACAATGCACTATCATCTTTTTGAACGACGAACATACATTTAGCATAGCTTTCATGCATCCCGATAAGTTATCGATCTCTAGGGACAATGCATAAACCGAACGCCCAAAGTCAAGAGCTCCAGCATACTTTTGGTATCTACAACTATTACTTACAATACAAAAATATTTAGTATACTATAGAAATAAAAATAAAGACAATATATTCCTCAGTAGTTCAGCTAATATTTATGCGTTTATAACAATTTTTGAACTTACTCTAACCCATAATTAGTGTTAGAATGTCCATTGCTGCTATTCTCTTCGCCATCACATTCTAAAGATATCACTGTTTTTGTTATTTAAAAAAATGTATCTAAACACTTATTGATTAGATTGTATTGCAAATATCCTCCTTTAAATATTAGCTCAGTACATAATATTGTTATAGATTAAGTTTTCGAAAATTCCAAAAGACAATGAGTATCTATAAAGACACGAGTATAAGGTAAATAAATGCACCTTCATCAGAGTTGAAGGTCTCTTCTTCAATAGTAGTTGCTGTATCTACCCCAATCATCCCATCATCTATAGCCGATCCATTTCTGCTCTTTTTTTCACAACCATTTCTAGAAGAAGATGAACACGGTTCGTCTTCCATTTCAACTTCGATAAGCCTGGAAGTTTGCAGTCTTAGGCAATTTAAGTAAATAGTATTAGTAGAAAACTTACGGCTCTTCTTCAGTAAATGGTGGTGATTTGCGAATCGGTGGACCCTCCGTATCACAAAGAACAGATGTTTCTGTCCCTGCTAATGAATAAATAAAACAATTAATTGGTTTAGATAAACTTGGTAAAAATTCTAACCATGACTACTATGGCTTCGTTTTTGAGGATTACCAGTTATTCCGGAGCCCTGTGTGCCTAAATAAAACCATGCGATTTGAAAGCAATAAATTTCGTAAAATGTTAATCTTATACCAACACTTTACAGATTGATTTGCTGATTGCCCATTTGAGGTACATGCAGCTAACATCTTCGAGTGACTGTCCTGATATGAAACCACAAAAAATTTATGATTAGAAGTATGTTCTTACCTTGGATTTGGATGTACACTCTAAATATCCACGTAAATTCAGTGTGTATTATCCAGTGCAATCTTATAGAATTATTAAAATTAAGTGAAGTAAAAATAATATTCACCTGCACTATAGAAAAAATATGATTTTAACTGCTCTTTAATCTTAGTGGATACTAATAATAGGACTAGGGAATTATCCAATTCCAAAAGAAAAACGAAAGTTCTGCAGATAAGTTTCAGTTTTAATAAGAATTAAATAAGCACCATCTTCTAAAGCATATTAAACACATCTACTCGATATAAAGTATTCGAAAAAACCACTGCTATTTTTTTAACAGTAAAACATACCTGTTTCGCTAACTCGGCAGCCATTTCAACAAATTCCTGACATTTAAGAACAAGGGCAATGTTCTTGTTGTGCTCAAATATACCTTGATGTAGCTCTTCCATTCGACGTATAGCTTCCCCAGTTCGGCCAGACATTACAAGAGACACAATCTCTGACAATAATAATTGAAAATCGTAGCTAAATATAATAGTTAAAGAGAAAAATATATCTACCTTTTCTATTGTCAATACTCTGTTCATCTTCTTCAGGAGTAATTTTCGCTGCACGACAAAATGATGTCATCGCCTTACCGTAACCCTCGCAAGACATCCAAGATGACACAAGCCTGCACATAAATCAATCAATTGTAAACACTGAAAAACGGAATGTTATGAGTATTAACATACTTGTTCATCCACTCAGTTTTTTCAGGTGGTAATTCAGTAGCAAGGATCTCACTAGTCACACTAGCTCGTGCTGTCTAAAAAGTCAAATTTAGAGACGAGTATATTTTAAAAATGACATTCGTTATAACTTCACTAACCGCCATTTCTGGTTCAATATCGAAAACAAATGGTTTTTGTCCAAAGTTGACATCAATTACTTCTCCAGATGTCTGAAGTCCAACGGTGGGATAGAGATCATCTATTCGCTCTACTTCTCTTGAGGCAACACCTAAATGGTTTGTTTAAAGGCTACTAATTTTAAAAAAAACAGACAAAACCATTATGTGAAGAAAAGGTAAATAAGCACCTAAGTGTACTCCATTTTTTGTGAAAAATATTGTACGGCACACTAAGTTCACCCCACATCCAACGATATCACCCGTCGTAAACTTCGGTCCATATGCTACTCCATTACCAGAATATGAGAAGAAATGACCATCATCGCCATGATATCCATATGAAAATCGGTCCCAACCTTAGAACAAATTAAATGATATCACTACTTGAACAGCTGTTGATAGAAAAGAAAGCAAAAATTAGTTTTTGTTTACCTGGTAATCTATTCAAATTCACATCTTTTCCGCACATTCCAATACCCATACAACCTTGTTGTCCCTTTATTATAGTCACCTGAATATACTTACGTAGCACGAGGACTATAAATGCGTAAAAACTCAAAAATAAACTCTAAAAAATATTTAACACTACCTCAAAATAATACACCCCACACTGTGGGGGGATGGGTACATCAGCTCGAGCAGACGCAGCATCTTTCTGTTGGTGTTTCCCATCTCCTAAAATTAATTAAATAAGTACAAATTCATCATTAACTATAACTTAGCTTGACTTCAAGAATAATTCATATAAAATAATTAATATCAAAATAACTAATAGCTAGGGAATAACAAATATATGATGAAAATCTAAGATGTAAATAATAGTTGAACAGTCGGTTAAATTAATAGTACTTAAAAATTAAATAAAAACCTTCCACCAAAAAATACCACTCTTTTAATAATTTAATACGTTACAACCCAAAGATGAAAGATACCGAAAACAGCTGTTTCTACCAACAATAGAATTTAATTGATGATACTAAGGCAACGTACATGTATAAATCAGTAACATACTTTAATTTGCTTTATATATATTTTATCCTGCTAATACTGTTTTTCCTACATAATTCATTATCTCCATTTTCATTGGAATCTGCAAGATAAGTAAATATATTAGAAATGCAGGCATTAAGGAAATAAATAAAATTTGATCCTACCTCGATAGCTTACTCTTAGCGCATTGTGAGTAATATCAAGAAAGTGAAATTTATCGCTTGTACTCCACATACGCGGAAGTGGGAACCGCTTAATACAGGTTATATAAATCAATAGCAAAATTTATGCACGCTTAAATCAATTTAATGCAATAAATGAAAAAAATATAGTAAAACATAATAAAGAATAAAACTTACTTTAACATCGACTCTAGGGTAGAGTTGAAAAAGACGTAGTCTTATCCGACGTTCATCTCCCTCAACCACATAAGTATATATTAATTACACAGCTACCATTAACCAGTCTTACAATTTACCTCAAATGTTGAAGCAAACCTTTGACTTCCACTTGCCCAGCTATCATCTGACATTCCACGGCTAGACTGAAAATAACAATGGATAGCCAATGTTAATAGAAAATCTAATAATAAAGCAACAGACACTCAATTTAAGAGACAGAGAATTCTAACAGTAGATAAGGCTGGTATTAATTTGACCTCATCTCCCATATCATCGTCATTAGAGTTTGATGAGTCATCGCCTATTGAGGAACCACGGTTAAGTAGCATGGACCGTTTCGATTCTGGCGATTTCCACTCTCTTTACTTCAGACTCACCAAGGAAATAATTCACAAGCAAATGGAGAAATCTTAAAATAAGTCGAGACGTGGATACGAACCACCAATTACCATAATTCATACATTTGAAAACTTTACTGCAAACAAAACAGCATGTATTTACAATATTCTAAAAAGTGGTTCAAACTAGTATTTCCAAGGATCAGCATCTTTTGGAATTTGACGATGACGATCGGCAAACATTTTTGACTGACCCTGAAGATATAGTATTGTAAAATATGAGTGAAAAAACTAATATGCAATTCAAGTTTGTAAAACTACCATCATTTATACCCAAAAATAAGTAAATTTATACTCCATTATATAACAAATTAGACGGATTCATCTATAATGATGAATTATATCTTAATAGTGCGACTAATGCATACTTTCATCATCTCAGCCTTCGTATATCCAGCTTGCTCCCAACATCTACCGAAATAAAACACAACAGCAGATAGAGCCCAATAGCCTCTTTTATCCCACACCGATTTTCGTAAGAAAAATGGAATGGTAAATGTTCCCATCTAAATACAATATTTATGTAATTCATTACAAGTGAGGTAACATCACGCAAAAGTACAACAACAGTCTATAACTGTACAAACGCAAAAGGAACAGTAATATTTTCTCCTCCACGGTGAAATCTCATCCTACATCTCAAATTGTTAGATTTATTAAAACCATATTTCGCTGAGGCTTATAAACATAAAGCACCACAGAATCATGTGGTAGCCGGTAGAAGAGTCACGCATAACTCCACCAAATGGGAGTAAGTGCGCTATGGGACCAATTAGTACTCTTTTCACGATTATTAGTGGTTTAGTATAGAACTACTTAGTTTTTAATGCTGATATTTTGAGTAGAAAAACTGGAGAAGAACCTACCTGATTTAGATATTTTAGACATTTTTATCTTGTAAACAATTTAAAATTGTAAACTTACTTATGCAATTAAATTTACTCAGCATCAGTTTGCACCAGATTTTAACTGAGGTATTTTTTGCTATAGCCAAGAGACGTATATAAGCAATTTTCTTCAGTCCTTATTAGTTAATAATTTCAATATTAAATAAGTGTAATGTACAATAAGTAATTGTTTTCGGGACTTCCTAAATGTTATTGTTGGCAGGTTTAAATAGTCCGGAATTTGCGATGTTTGGACGTTGGTTCAACTTTAACACATTGAATAGGATTCTGAAGTTATCTAAGATATTGGCAAGTTGGCATGATTCTATGGAAATAGTGTTGCTATTTTTTTAGTGTAGAATTATTTAGAAAGCACCAACTATCGTACGCCGTCGTTTGTTAATGGAAAGTTTCACCGCTTCTTTGGCTATTTCGTTTCTATCTTCAAAGCCAGGAAGTGCTGAGAATGACCCAAGAAAACCTAAAAATTTAGATCTTGTAATAAAAGAAACGGATCAACTGTATGACAGTTACCTTATTGATAATGCTTATGCTATATTAAGAAAGTACGTTATTTATGAATTATCATGTAGTAAATTTCTAAAATTTTGTATTGATTTCGAAAAGTTTGCTGAAATACCTAGAAATAAAATAAATAGTGTTTCTTAGGTTTGGTTCAAGCGACTGTTCCGAACTTTTATGGCGCTTAGCACGAGTGCTTTGTGAAAGAGCAAAATTAACGAAGGATCCCAACGAAAAGAAGGCTCTCATGTATGAAGCTTTCGCAGTAGTGCAAAAAGCAGTTCTGAATGAGCCAGAGCAAGGATGTTTTGGAGCCCATAAATGGTTCATTTATGTCGCCTTACGTTTCTTTTATAGGTATCTAATATTTATTTTTAATGTTTAGGTATGCAATTTTGCTAGATTATATCGGTGAGATCGAAGGCAACAAATCACGTATTAATAAGTCACATGAGGTAAAGGAGCATCTTGAGAAAGCGCTTGAAATATATCCCAGTGATGCAACTACATGGCATATCTTAGGTTTGACATCATTGTAATTATTTGTATTTATATAGTGGTATATTGTATTATATATATATATATGTTTATTTATTTATTTATGTTTTTTGACAGGATTATGGCATTTCTCCTTTGCTGATATGAGCTATGCTACTCGATTAGTAGCCAAAACTATTTTTGGATCCCCTCCCACTTCAACTTATGAACAAGCTTTGCATTATTTTTTGAAAGCTGAGCAGATATCAGTTAGTGATCATATTGAATTATTTGACACGTAATTTATTTTTTACTAAATTCTATGGTGTTTTAGCCAGGTTTCTATAGCACCAATGTGTATTACATTGGAGAGGTTTACGATAGACTTGGCCAAAAGGAGGATGCCATTAAATACTATCGAAAGTCTTTTATGATGCCAGTTATCTCTGCTGATGATGGCATTATACACAATAAGGTGAAAATAAAATTTAAGATTGTAAACATTTAGAGATTAATAATATGCTTTTAGGCGCACGAGAAGTTACGTAAAGCAGGTATCAAGGACATTCATCTAGTCAGTTCTAGGTTCGGGTGAACTAAACGAGTAAAAAATTTTATTTTTTAAGCATGTAATAATGCTTAAGGTTTCTGTAATGTATATTGTATATAGTAATCACTAATTATTATGCTTATGTCATGAGTAAGCGTACTTTGTACTCATGCTAAAGCGTCAAGAAATAATTTATAAGTTAATATATTCGCAAAATGTATCAAACAAATATTAGCTATAATTGGAAATAATGTTTATGAACACATAATGAATTTTAATCGTAAAGAATTGGTTTTTACTACTCTTGTTTAATTAGGATAATCTTAGTCATGCTTATAATAAATATTTATTTTCAAAAATAGTTCATCCGATAACATTTAAATTTGCAATGTGTGAAAAACTATTATAATTTGGATTCAGATAACTGATTTATATCCTTTCTCGAACTGGATACTGGAGAAATAATTCCTTGAGCAATACGCGCAACCTTTATTCGGGGAGCTATTTCCGTTTGTAGCAAAGCTAGTTGCGATAATTAATGGTGTTAAACCTAGAGAATCGCCGTTAGAAAACATCGGACCTAGTACAAAGGTCAGCACTATGGTATCTAATGATTTTAGAACTATTACTCTTCAAAGAATCAACATGTTCGACAAACTCAAGTGGACACTATGCATTGTAGAAGTAAATGGCGTATTTGGAAAAAAATATTTCGAGATTTTATAGCTATTTCTCTAGGGTATCATCGAAAGCCATGTCCATTATGAACTCGTTCGTCAACGACGTGTTCGAGCGCATCGCTGCCGAGGCTTCCCGTCT
>JAJAVP010000258.1:3348-64960 GCA_020740425.3 Heterorhabditis indica | reverse complement strand
GCGGAAAAACAAGAAATGAAATGAGGCCATTCCTTCCTCCAAGGCGTCACATTCATTAAGCATTGATTTAGAGTCTCACTGACGCGACGTTCCCAAGTGAGCACCAGGCATCGTCGTGAGAAACGGGTTAATATGATAGGCTTATAGTGTGTTAGGAAGAAAATAATTTATTCATTCTTGTTCTTTAGTGACAATACAGACTTCACTTCTCCGAGTGTGACGAGACGTTTTAATCGTTTAACAATATACTCGTTTTTAACAGCGTATATATGTTCTACAGTCTCGTCTAAATAAAAAGAAAAACTCGATATCATAGTTTTTTTTCTAAAATAGTAGTTACTTAAACAATAAAATTTTGAATCTTATTTATATATTAGATATCTCTGACTATCACCTAAACATTTATTGAGCAATTACGTTTCATATTATATAATCGAAAAATCTTAATCTCTTTTCTTAGAAAAAATTCTTTAGAACTCTCATGTAACCCTATCAAAAAATAATCAAAAAGGCACCGTAATTTGTATGCGAAATGCATCAGGCACACAATCGAAAGTAATCTGGAATCATGAAATCAACACATCAAGGCCAATTAAAATTAGGTGAAATTGAGAATGGTGGTTCCAATAAAAATTAGAGATTAAATAGGGTCCTGAACATATAATCAATAAAACTGTCTTCAACTATACATCTCATTCAGCTCCTTTTTAAATTCTTTCTCTATGTTCTTTCTTTTAAGTTTTAGCGCTTCTGTAAGAAGACCCGAAGCAGGTGTCCATGGCTCAGGGCAAAGTAATATTTTTTTTGGAATTTCTACTCTTTGCAGCTTTCCTGAAAATACTTCTTAATTTAGAAAGTACTGAAAAAATACTTCACTTTCAAGTTACATTATTGACTCACCAATTACATAAGTTTGTAGTTCTTTATAAACAGCTTCCACAACCTTCTTATTGCTGCAGACATCCGCAAAATTAGACGTATCTACACCCAACTAAATAACGAGTTACCACAACAGAAATTTGAATTTCAAGTAAAGACAAAATATGTTACAGAAGATGTTTCTAGCCAAGTAGAAACTATAAAAGCTTTGGGAATTATCACCTCGTTTGCAATGGCTGTAACATTTTTCTGGTTTGGAACGATGAGTGCAACGAGGAAGTCCTTGGATGAATCACCATAAACACATACATTGTCTACATTATGGTTGGTAAGGATGTTTGTTTCGACTTTTCCAAGTGATATGTACTCTCCATGCGATAATTTTAATAAATCTTTTTTTCTATCTGAAAAGATATTTAAAATTCAACTGGCTATAAGTAAAACTAGGTAAATTATTCTGAAAAAAATATATTCTATATTTGTGATAATCTACCAACCAATAATTTTCAGTGAACCATCTTCTCGAAATTCTCCTATATCTCCAGTAGCGAAATATCGTTTTCCGTTGCGATAAACAAAGTCCTCCTAAATATTACTTATGCATATTAGCAAACAGACAAGAAATTTCGTGTATGTAGGTACTATAACTGCATTTAAAACATTGGTGATACCTTAGTTTTATCCGGATTTTTGAAATAACCTAGAGCGACATTTTTCCCCCCAATTAAAATCTCTCCTTGAGGACGCTCGTTATTTGGAGAGTAACCAGCTGGAATATGGAACTACAAATGTACGAGATTAAGTGGTTGGTGCTTATAGACAACTGTTTTCCATAAGTAAATAAATGATATTTTGATTGCTAAGTCTTTACCATCTTTCCAATCCTCAAGAATAATTTCACAACATGTTAGAGGAGCTCCGACAGATCCAGTGGAAAGATCATGTTCTAAAACAACTCCATCTCATTGAAACAAAATGATAATTATTCAATTCATTTGACATGAGTATTCTGTGGAAAACACTGTACAATTTTTACAGTAATTATTTTTTATTATAAGTCCGTTTTACACTATTGTTTGAATGTTTTTCAGCTCAACAGAATTATATACTTTTGATTACAGAAAAAGATGAAATAAGAGTGTAGTTGAGCGATATTTTTTTAAAAGATGCTAATCTCTACTTAGCGTAATAATGCGTCACATTTGGTCTCTGAATTCGGAAATTTATTGATAAGAATAGTTGGAGAGTGCTTATAACTTACCAACTAAGCGCCAAGGGCTGTCATCACAAAGACTGCACTTTGAATTAGATAAGGCTAAGACCAAAGAAACATTCATAGCATTGCAAAATGTTTTATTCTTATGATATCTTATAATTATAATGCTACGAGATAATCATATGACTTAAAGAAATGAGATATTAAAACTTCTCAAAACAAATAATCAATTCATTTCATAATTTGGTGTACTTTTTAATAAACAATAAAACAATGAATTTTTAAATATTATTAGTTAGAATTGTAATGCTTACCATCAGCAAGCGTTCCTCCTCCACATGTTTCAGTCAGTCCATATCCTTGCACTACTGGACAGCAGAAGCAAATATTCATAAATCTGCATAATAGTATAATAATAACCATTAAACAATTATTTTTATTTCTAATTATCACATTAAGAAGTTCTAAAGAAACATACCGCTGAGTTTCTGGACTGAGAGGAGCTCCTCCAGAAAGTACACATCGAATGTTGCCTCCTAATAGTTTGCCAATACGATTAAAGACAAGTCTAAAATTGCAGAAGGTATGAGCAAAATTAACAGTTATATGAGTGACAATTGTTGTTTATAAATAACTTGTATTTGTATTATAATTAGGTCGAAGGTATGATAACTTGCTTGTTAAGGATCATACTGGTATATCCTTCCTCATATCTTGCTCTCTTCCGCTCGTAACATGCTCGAAACATTTCACGAAAGAGTAGGCTGTTCGCGTTTACTTCTTCGATAACAGCCTTATAGATTCGGTCCATAACGGCCTAAGTTACAAATACAGTTGCATTGAAGCTAAAGTTACGTTTTAAAAATAAATTTAAATACCATCTAAAGTAATAAACTAACTGGTACACAGGCCATAAGTGTTGGCTTCAATGCATAACAGTCTCCTTTAGTTCCCCTCTTAATCTTGGCCGCCCGATCAAACAAAGTTTGCGCTGAGGAGTAGCCAATTCTAACTCCCTGTATGTAAGCCATATCTAGGATAAACAATTAATCCATATTCTTACAATTGTTTAATTCTATACCCTAAAAACGCACTTACTTTAGACAAAGCAACAAGTTCACCACAAACTTCGAGTATATGGGCTAAAGGAAGGTATCCGATATACGTATCTTTCTCTCTAAAATGTTTACATTTATATAGAAGCACAAATATTATGCCCAGAATATGCCCTCATCTGAGTAGTACTCATTTAAATATATATTTCTTGCTAAGGATATTTCATTCCATAATGTAATGGTATAAAACTTAATTTTTTATTTCATCATTATAATATAAGTTCAAGCCGTACAGTATGTTCTTATTGCTCTCATTTTAATTCCCATCATGCTATAAAATATTCTAAAGTACCTACCGTATTGAAAGTACATATCGCTGACCAGCCACTGCTGCTATGATATTTTCATGAGACAGCATAACACCTTTTGGATTCCCTGTTGTACCCGATGTATACATAATGAGAGCTACGTCATCAGGTTTACAAACTGGTTCAACGTCTTCCACTGGAAAAAAAACGGTCTAATTACGTTAGTTTTATTTTTCTTTTCGCAATTTGCGACATAAAATCTACTTTAATACAATATTGTCTAGTGTAAGCATTGAACTATTTCTATAAAGTTATCCAGCAAAAATAAAATTATAACTATTATATGCCCAAGCCCGCAGCTGTTTTATTTAAAAAAAGATGCCATCTTCACCTTTGTATTTACCTTCACTTGGGTTTCGGATTTTTAACACAAAAACTTTCAACCAATATTATTTAAATATATTTTTGTTGCCCTATATATGAAATTTAGAGTTTGAAAATATTAAAAATAGGGTATATTTTGATAAAAATTTAGAATATCAAACAAAAAGAAACTGTGAAAACCATTAAATATTTGTTAAAAAATTTTTTTCCCATTTAATGCATTTTTCCGTAGTGCAGCAATTAGTATTCGAGAAAGCAAAAGGATTTTGAAAACCAAAATTGTTTAAAACAATTTTAACGTTGTTATGCTCCCGTCAATAATATATCGAAAAATAATAATTTTTCAATTTAAAAAGTGGTAAAAGAAATTTGTTGGAAAATAAATTTCAAATATGCTCACAATTTCCTTTATTAAGCAACTCAGTGAATGATAGGATTTGTTCGTCCCCAACAGCTTTAGCTGGTTTACTCTTATCTTGAGGATCAACACTCTCAAAGTAAACGATGTTCTTAATTTTGGCTCCATTTTCAATAGCCCTATGAACCTAAAATATTTACCATCTTATATCTTTAACATCTTGATTCCACACTGCGTTAATGTTTTCACAGGTGTTTTTTTTACCTTAGGTAGAAGATTATCTGAAGTAAATATAGTTTCAGCTTCGACTTCATTTATTGCGAATTGGACTGCTTCCTCACCCAGAGTTGCGTAGACGGTGACAACTACAAGGTACTGAATGTCAAATGATAAGAGAAAGTACAACGTGTAGGAACAAATATCCATTCTATGTTTATGGCTTTGTTCTTTGGACCATAAAGTAATTAAGTTTAAGTGTTAGGAAATGAGGGAAACCAAAGTATATTCTTACTAGGAAAATTGCATTTGAAGCAGGCAAGAGCGGTTGTCATCCACTCCTCCCTAGTTTCTGCGAATATTACAATATGCTTATTTTCCTGCAAAATATTATTCTAACTGCATCAAGCCTTTTAATTTTAGATATGTATTCGTTTTTTTCTCAAGCCAGTTTAAATAAGCTTCAACCGTTTAAAATTTTCAAAATTGCTTTAGCTTTGAATACGAAAGATGTTATGCAAAGTTATTTAGTGCTTATGAACTGCTTGCTAATAAATTATATGAAATTCTGATGCTATTTCAGAGAACCGAAAATTTTTGCTACTAAAATTTACAAATTTCTTCGATAAACCTTCTGTCCAATGGCTTTGAGTCCTGAGGCCGTGAGTTTCACTCTTCTATTGACTCCTTCGAAAGAACGCCATTGGTATTCTCCCATCTCCCACTGATAAAATTAACTATAGTGATGTTTGATACCAAGTAATTACATGATGATAGAAATAAATCGTACTTTCTCAAATACTTTGCCATTTGCTTGTTTTTCTTTATGAACTACTAAAACTTCTCGAGTTCCAAAACAGTCTGCGCGATTGTACCGCCTGAAAATTTAAGAAGTTTTTCATGTTGAAAAGATCAATTAGAAGTCCCAGAAGAAACAACGTTTGTCACTTTTATTAAGGAAACAAACCCCACTTTACACACTCGTTCCACTGTGCAGCAATGGTTCTGCAATCGGGAAACACAGTGGTGGCCAATTCGGATCCAAAAGTTTTTATATGTTTCCACGGAGTAGTTGGATCTCCTTCTACTGAGGGTTGGGCCTGAATAAAACGTATATGGCATGTAAACATTTTCGAAAGTTATTTAGTTACTTATTTTGGCTTGATTTAATGAGTTTTCTAGGATATAAACATTTGTAGCAATTGCATTACATGGTTATTTTTATAAGTCCTAGTTCAGAAACGTACTTATTATTTATTATAAATAATTGAATATTGTCATCATCCAAGAGAACTATGTAAGTTTTCGCACAAATTTCAATACCATAATAGTTATATTGTTCGTTAACTTATGTAAAAACAAGTGAAAGAATGTTTTAGAACTGTATGACTTCGAAGATAACTATGTTTAAAACTGATCACAATTGATAATTAATTCTGCTGGAAACGAAAAATATCCCCAGTCAGTCCAATTTTTCCCGAGATCCCTAAATCTTAACTTTTTAAAAATTCTGATATTAATATCCTGAATAGTAACCTTTATATATATATATATATAGCTACCAGACCAAGTTTAATGTGTGAATGGTTTATTCTTAAAATGCAGAGCAGGAAGTTCATGTGTGAAAATTCTTAACTATTACTAGAGTTTAGAGGAAAGCAGTTGTGAGTATAGTGTTTGGGTCAATTTTTGATCGGATAAATTGGTCCCTAGATTCCTCGTTCCAGGTTTTCTTCTGGTTTCCGCATCACGCGGTAGCGCAACGTGCAGTACAAAGTACACACCTGTCCAGATATATTAACACGACCTGTTGTAGTCGTTAAGAAATATCGCATCACTTTTTGAGATCATCAAGTGAAATAAGCACTAACTGTCCTCGTATCTGCTACAGTTCTGTGTAATGTATCCAATTCACCATATCAACGAGATTTAAACTGGTTGCCTGCTAAACCACAATCACCTTGATACGCGTCGACATACTCAGTCGTACAGCTGGATCAGCCCAGATCTTGAATGGCACAAATACGATAACATCGTATATTAGAAAGACTATCTGCAATTAGTTTACTATAATTTAAAGACAAAATTATTGTGCCAAATAATATCAAAATCCCCTATCTTTATACTTTATGAACTACTTACTGACTAGCATATCAAAAATATATTTATCTCTCTAGCCTTTGTTATTATTTAAGCATATGCTTGATTAGTACCAATATTTCAACCAATTTCTCTATTTTTCTCTCATTCGCATATTTTACTAAGTTTAGAGATGGTAATATTACCTTTAAAAGAAATATGACGAATGTAATATAAAATGGGCGATCCTTTCCATTTAGTTCTTCATTTACACTTTGGTCGTCCATTACCACCTGCAATATTATTTTGACAAGACAAATTTAGTTGAATAATAGATAACTTCCGATATATTAATGGAGATGACAAGATCCTGAAAAGAAACAACCATTCCGAACATGGAATCAACGGTGTCCTGGAACCAATGAATCATGACGAAAAAAACAAAAATTGTTTTTCGAGGGTTCCATTACACATGAATTTTAAAAGGTTTGTTAGGGACATTAGTCCTATGTAACTTATGTTCATGAATATTGTTGATAGAGAGGCAAAGGATTAAATGGGTCCAAAGTACATTAAATAGAGGCAAATAACAGCTATAAGGAATAGTTTTGTTTATAGTAGATTAAAGAAGTAAAGAATATCAATATGCCACAATTTGGACTTCCTCTGATTTTGAGAAATAAAATGTGTACATGCTTAGTAATTATCACTTCATATGAATCAGTTAAATGAGAAAATCAATATCAGAACTACTCAGAATTAAAGACCATTGATAACAATGGAATATATGATATCATAATTTCAAAATTTCTACTTGTAGAAGGATGGAATGAATGTGAACAAACAGCTGCTATTTTCGGCAGCAGTCTGTTTGGGAGAATACCACTGTCACGTGTGCCTGAAGCCCTTTCACAAACAATTTATACACAGCATGAAGTGACGTTTCATGCTGATAAACTGTTGGGTTTGTGGGCCTTTATGCCGATAAAGAAAACTACCGGAATATAGTCAGAGCCACTGTGTAGAAGAACATTTTCTAAATTGAAGAAAAGACTTAACATGAAATATAATTAAGAAATAATACGACATAGAAAAACAAAGAGTAAAGATATAATATAGAGTAACATAGATGTAATTTGAGAACTATGAAATTGCAAAGAAAAGTAGAAACTTAGTAAAAATAACGAAGGAAATACGATACTTTTGTATGAGATAAAATAAATAAAATTTCTAAAAATAATTATTATAGGGTAAAAAAATGATATATATATATATATATATATATATATAGTTTTCGTAGTACATTTAGTAAATGACTAGGTGACACGTGACGCCATCAATCTATTCACTCTATGTGGCGCGATGTACCTATCCATCAAAACTTAATATACTACTATCTTTGCTTTTCAAGACCAATTTTATTATTGCTACTGATAAGGAGCCTAAAAAACTTCGATCAATTGTTCTTTGACATTATAATCTTGGCCGCTATGTTGATTGATAAACGCAACATTCACAAGGAAAGGGAAAAACTGCGTGTTAGAGTGAACATCGCAACAAAGTCGCACTTTTCGCCACTATCACAACCTACTTACTATCAATTACTCAAAATGAGAGACTGTAGTACAGCTATAAACGAGGCTGTATGATTATAAGTAATAGAATTTTGACTGTACAACACACTTTCTATCGTATTCTTACTAACAATAAAAAACTAGATCGAATTCACGACTGAGCAATGTTCTTTATCGAGAAGACACAAAGATGAAAAACAGAACAGATACTTACTGCAGCATAGTATACACAGGAAATCTTCGAAAACAACCGGGGTGCAACTGTGTAAAGTAAGAGCGCAATTACAGCCGTCCCTAAACCAAAATAAAGAAATGGATCATAACATGACTTTATATTGCAAAAACAATTAATACAAACAAATTCCTATGCCTTTTAGAAAAGAATAATTATAATGAGCTAATAAAGCATCATTAAATGATATGAGCGATGGCCATAAAGAGTTAGGCTATCTAGAAATGTTCTCCAAATAAAATTTTGTACAATTGCTGATTACAGCACTAAACGATTGTCTTCCGTGGAACAATTGTTTTTCGTGCTGCGATCGGTTCTTCTCTTGAAGGGTTCCTATTTAAGGCACTATGATGAATAGCAATACTAAAATCCTCCATTGCGGGAATTTTGAACGAGACTAAAAATAAACAAACCATTCAGAAGGAAAAGATTTTCTATATATATATATATATTCATACTTCCATCTTCACTTCTGAATTTTTATAAGCATTAAAATTATAAGTTAGCTAATTTTCTGAATTTAACTTCGGCAATCCATCAAGACACTAATTCTTAAAAATATTGTTCAATAACTAGTCATCAAAAATCAGACATGACAAAAACAAGCAACTACTCATAGTTGCTATATAGCAATATGATGAAACTTGACAACCTCTATGGTTCTCGAAATATGATTACCTATCTGCTATTTATATACCACTACAATTATATTTACGCCGAAGATTATCATCTATTTCTAAGCAACTAGTCACAAAAACGAAAACTCTCCAAAGAAATACTTTATTCCATCACCATAATTTACCTCAGTTTGTTATTTTTATGTTCTTAAAGCAAAATATAATTGGATACCATAGTTATCACTGTGGGACCCGTCATAATAAAGGCAAACAATACACAATGGGTTAGACATTATGAAACAGCTAGACAGAAATAAGTATACATAAAGCAACATAAGTGAAACAGTTCCACCCATTGATAAAACATTGTGGTAATTGAAGGATATGTTTTGAAAGACTTGGACATAATAATTCACGTAAACTTAAACACTGATTCATCTGCAGTGAGCATCATATAACTCCACATTGATGGATCCTTTCTTAACCCACGACGACCACGTCTCAATTTAATAGTAATATATGCTATTATAACGAAACATCCTAAGATGATTAAGGCAAACAGAGGATAGAACGAAATAGGCAATTCAGCAACCGTATGTCTGCAATAAAATATATCATTAAGCTAAGATATACAATCAAATGAATTATACTCAACTTAATAGATTAAATTTTTTAAACACTGATCAGGCCTCTTTACCTGGTTACAGTGAGGTTGTTCTGACTGTCCCTGAGAGGAAAATAGCGCATGTGATAAATCATAGCTCCAAGAGCCCATTGTACTTCTTGACCAGCTATTGTATGGGCACTCTATAATATTAAATAGTGAAAAGTATGTATGATTCAACTAATATATAAATTAGCATTATTTTACCTGGAACTTATTTTTATTTCTGTCAATAGAGAACCCCTTATGAAGTACCGCTGTTATCCAAGCTGATTTAAAACATTGACTTCGCAATCTATCTTCAGATGCTTTAGGATATAGTTTACGCCTCGAAGCAGACTGGAAATAGAATTAATTCATAGTAGAGATAAGTACATCAATCTAAAAATAATTATTTATGAATATTTTCAACTTCGCCATATTCACTCTACGAACATTTTAAAGAAGAAAAAGAATGTAAGTTGCCTTAGTAAACAAACCATTATTGATGACCACCGCTGTGAACAGAATTTTTTTGACCTATCAGCAATCTGTGAGTGATTATACCGACCACCCAATGAAAGCACATCTTCTACGGAGAACCAGTACTCAGAAAATCCATAAATATCCATATCAGACAAATCAACCTTTAAAAAAATCAGCAAAATGTGATAGCTGTTTAAGAAAATATGATATGATACTCAAGTAATGTTATACAAACTAAAGGGGCTGCAACGGTTCCAAAAAAGCAGTTTGGCTGACATGTTGACGAAAAGGAATCTTGATCATGGGTAAGAAGAGAAGCAAGATGACCAACACAATTAACCCAATTTCCTATCCCCTGAAAGGACTATTAGTTAATGTTGGTAATACATTAATAAATGTTAAAATTATAGAAAGAGAACCTCACTTTACGTACGAACAATGTTCCATCATCTCTCGTGACAGTCTTTTGTAGATTAACAGGCATACACTCATCACGTAAGTAACTACCATTTTCCTTTTTAATTTGATCACTTAACTCTTGCTCATAACGTCGTAGCCCTTAATATACACTACTTTTAGAGTTCTACATAATTAGATTAGGTATTATAGATTAAAATTTATTACCCTCATTTACACCAAATCCAAGAAAGGTTGTTACGAAAAGTTTGTATTTGAAAGTATGATCCTCATCGCGACAACCAAGATTTACCTAGATTTTAAAAAGTTACCATAAAAATCACAAGCAGACCTTAGCTTAAAAAACTGCACTTGGTTAGCATTCCTACGTTCTCGACATTTTCGCTGAGAAAAGTTTCATTCTGAGGAAGCTCAAAAGCAATCTGTACACTGGCGCCTCCCATATCAACCATCCCAACAGTACGTTGTCGGTAATTCTTTTCCGTATCCATTGATAATTGCTTCTCTCCATCAAATCTATTAAATTTGCCTACAACAAATTACTAAAATAATTTTCATGACTAGCATAAACAAAGATGTAATATAACCTTAGTGCTCACCTAAAATATAATTAACAGCAATCCAACTGTAAATACCTTCCCATTTTCCTTCTATTACTCGTATATGTTCTTTCATTATCTAAATATATAAATAAGTAACCTTCAAAATGTACCAAGCTATAACATTACGAACTTGCATTTGTGTCATTTGTGGCAGCTTTGTATGAAGATCTGTTAGGATAGCACTTTGTTGCCTAAAATATTGTAATATCAAAGATGCAGAATATATTCATAATATTTTACACATTTATAAAAATTAAAAAACTTCGAAAGAGCACTAACTTTTCCGGCACAAGACGCATCCCAGCAGTTGCAAGTATAAAAACGGGTGTGTATGAGCGTTTATCTTCAGGGATATAACTTACAACATAATCCAACAACGGTTTGATATATTCTAAGATATAATCTTCAATTAATCTCTTGTTTAAAACGTCGAAAAAGTCAATATTTTAGAATAGCAATAAAATACTTTATTCTACACTTTTAATACCAAATATTTACCTGCTGCACCTTCGGGCTTATCGCTAAATGAACTGAGTCCGGGATAAACCTTTTTCACGACTGGATTATTTGCTTGATCTAATGCCGGTTTAATGTCGATGAGATCACTATCTTCAAAAAAAGGCAAATTAGTTTTTAAAAAATCTAGAAAAAAATGGTCAAACAGAAAATTGCCAATAATCTACCTGAGATACTCGTCCAACAATAAAGAAAGAGGCGCGTACCCGTTGATCCAGCATCCATAATAACTCCATACGAAACTTCTGGAGTACCTAGAGGCCAAAAACTAGAATATATAATAATTTAACCAACAATAATATCTGAATAAGTACTTACCATTAGACATCTCAGAAAAGTAACTCATTATGCTAGCTGAATTATTAGAGTTATTTAGTAGGTGAAATGTCATAAGGCCAATAGTGAAAATGGCTATGATAGGAAGGAAGCGAGTAGCCATAGGAACCATTAAAAACTTCTTAAGCCATTCTTGCCCTAGACATCTAGAATATGTCTTATTAAATTAAGCATAAACAAAAATATGTGGTTCACTAATCATAGCAATTCATGATAAGATAAGAACTGGGGGTTACAACCCAAACGTATAAAGTGGGGAAAAAACTGCAATTTATATAACAGTGTTAAACGGTAAATAAATAATTTACAAATAATACAAATCTGGAAAAATTAATACAAATTACGACCACATGCAAATAATTGTAAAACTATCGCAATAAATAAAATAACTTATTAGAATATACAGTCCACATATAAAAATATAAACGTGCATCTACATGAAATACAGTGATATATAAATTTAAGAAGAATAAAGAAAAACAAGTGAGAAAGGAAGAGGTAGATAGGAGGGTAAAGAAAAAACAAAAGCAAATTGCAATACAAATGTCTCCTCATTTATGAATTTGTTAGTGCTGCTATTTCAGTGTACGCATCAGCTACAACTTTCCTAGGAAATAAAAATAAATAAGTTCCATAAGATAATTTTATATATTTGACAATTTGAAATTACTAAATTATAATGGAGCTATGGTAATAACTCACATTTCAAAAACTGCAGCAATGTACTTTCCATGTTTCTGGGAAGTATCACTCATTGACTCAATTTCTTTTCGGATGATATTACCCATTTCCACAAGAAAAGAAAACATACCTATTGTAACTGCATAGTCACGAAACCGATTCACCTCCTCAAAAATCATTGATTGAAAAAATCTATTTTGTCACAAATTTCACATACTAAAAACATTTTAAATCTTACTTGATAAAATTGAGGAAGTCTATCAGGCAGCTTCTTTAACATCCGAATCAATTTCTGTACATCATTATTGATACCATGGGCAGTAGTCCACGACTGAGCTGGAAATGTCTATGGAATAACGAACGCTTGAAAAGTACTACAAACTAAAAATAAACAATTAAATTCAGTGAACATAAGCAGCCAAGTATTTTAAATATGGCCTCATACAACATTAAATCTTGAATAAAATACTTCATAGAAGCAATAAATTTGATGCAAAGAATTAAAGTTCAATTACTTAAATCAATAATAAAAATAGTAATATAGAAATTAACATACCATTTCCATCAAAGCTAGATAGTGGTTGCTTCTTCTCTGTTATATGGAGGTCTTCGCCTTGATCATTTGTTGACAAAGATGTATGGAGAGAGTTTAAAGAAGGAATATAATCGGGAAGATCAGTCTCCTTCGGCAGCTAAGTTAGTAAATTAATACATACCTGTCAGAGTACAAAAATAGAAATACATTCTTATAGCAAAATTGGCAATGTTTAAAGTCCAAAATAAACTAAACAAAAATACTTTATTAAGCACGAGGATGTAGTTTTTATCTAATTCAGTTGATGTGATTGCTGCAAATTGTCCAGACTGGAACCTACATAGAGCAACTGCGGTCTGTAAGCATAATAACACACTTAAATAAATCTCCAATATTTCAAATACTAAACATCTATGCAAAACAATTTAAATAAAGTACACATAAGAAACCTCTACATGAAGTGCTTCAGCTAAAAGATGAACATAACTGCTAGTTTCATCCCCATTGGAATCATTACTATCAATCTCTACGTCGCCTGCCTTTCGATCGTCTAAAATCTTGTACAAATTGTAATAGAAAGAGGAACTAACTTTAACACAAACCATTAATTAAGGTAATAAATATTTACCTTTTGAAATATTTGATTTAGAGATAATATAATGATGAGATATTATAGGAGAATTAACAAGATTCCATGACTTGCAGAAACCAATTATTTGAATATTCCCTGAAGGATCTTCGTTTGAACTTGGATCCAACTAAATAAGACAGATATCGATAAGATACATAGAAAGAACAGTGTGACAAAAAAGGAGACTACTGACTTAAAAGCGTAAACTAACAGTTATATTTGTAGAAAAATTTCCCATATTGAGATAGTAATTTACAGGTACGAGAAATTCGGACACGAGAGCATGAATAAGATCAGAAATAGACACGAAATCGTGTAAAAATATAGCACGATAACGTTCATTATTGATAATTGTGCACTAAAAACATAATTTATACCAAAAACTGTAAGATTTTGACAAAATATACATAATTTTTTCTAAAGCTAACCGGCAGCCCATAGCTAGCAGAACTAATATTCTCAAACTCTTCAATTTGGTCTTTATCAATAAGTGATCGATCATTCTGAAGAACGACAAACCTCGTTCTACACGGTGAGTAGTGCGTTATATCAGCCTTAAAAAAAACGCTGTTAATTCCACTTAGCTATATATAATGCACTTTTTCTTCTGTTGTGACATTAATTACTTTTACATTACTTCTATTTGAAATAATGAACAGATAAGATCTGATATAATTTTCCTACGAAAACGATGACCTTAAACCTTGATGCATCAGTAAAAACAAGCATTATATCATCCTTCTTTATCCGGTTTCCTGTTGATAATGTGTGGAAAAATTTACCCAAATTTAGCGGATGTGTGAGGGAAGTACTGAAAAACTGTCAAGGTTTAATAATATATAAATTTTAATTATAAGAAATAAGAACGTACTTATTTTTCAGTTTTTTGATTTCATCTTCCACATCTTTTATATTTTCTGAGAAAAGCTCAGTACCTCTATACTAGAAAAAAAAAATTATAATATGTGAAATCTAGAGGTAAAACCAAACTTGAGTGACTTACTAAAATGAATTGTTGCCTAGGGATAGTAGCAACTCCTTTTTTTAGGAAACCACCAATAACTTGGCAAGCAGTAAGATAAGTTGAATCATTGGTCCGACTATGACCAAGCCCAGGAGATAATATAGATAAACTGATATCAATTACTATCACAAAAACCATTAGTATAGAGTAGAATACGTATAAAACTATTGTTAAAAGTTGTGGAGATAGCACTAAAACATTGTATCCACTTTATTACACAGTATTAAAATAAAATTATCATATGACCACATAAAAATAGTCCAGAAAATAATATAACACAGTTTTTCTAAGTTCATAATGCACAATAACTTCAAGCAAATATATTTACTTAATCTTGATAACTTTAAAAACTACTAGTCGATCAATTAGATAATTACAAAATATCGTACTCAAAATACATCATAGGAACCAAGCTGTATTTTAGAAAATAACAACTTTTTTTTTAACCTCTAAGAAATTTGAAGTGAAATATTTAATATATAAATACCCCCACGTCATTAACTAGCCATAATCTTTCGCTACAAGGCCATTTAGGGTGTATTGAATTCATGATTAGTCCTTTGAAAATAAGATTTGTTAGTAACATTAATATTTAATGACTATTGTTTAAAAATATGAATATCTTATATAATTATTTTAAATGATAAATGAACAAATACATTAGAAGATTATTTCATATGGATTGATTTTTTTATTTATAGAGGGAAGACATTATAAATATTTATGACAATCAGTGCAAAACAGAGTAATGCTTCTATGAGTAAGCTGAACATTAATAATTTTTTTATTAACTATGCAACTTTTAAAATTGGATACAATTATTTATTTATTTAATTATTTTTAACAAAGACCCAATTTATGTATAAGTGGTTGGTTGATTGTAATAACATGGAAAATAGAGTGGAATATAATATTACTGTGTATGTGATTGATAGATTATAATTTTTAAATGTTTATTATCGACACTTCTTTTTAGATGTATTAATATCAGTACCATTTAAAGTTTTAGCTGTCAGAGAATGCGTGTAAATAATACACTAAGTTTTGTATGTCAATCGCAGTTATTTATTGGAAAAGAGTAGTTTTTAAGATTTGAACTGTAGCAGCTTTACCTATGTTGATGATGTTCAAATGTAGTAATACAAATTCTATCACTGCGGCTAATTTAAGGTTATCCGTAATATATGATGAATGTAAACGCTTAAATGAAAATTTTCTTATATAACGTAGGAGATATTATTATATCCACTTTTTATTATTTTATTAATGTAACCATAAGATTTCTATAGTAATAACTACAAATAATTTGTGTGTACTGGTATATATTTAGTTTGAATGAAAATATCAGAACTAAAAACGGAAATATTGGGAACCTAGGCTAATTTTAGAGTAGAGTAATCATCTACGTTAGAACCCCTGTTGACTATATATTATATCATATAAAATATATACATTCTGTTATTATCTATTATTGCAGGAAGTACCAACCCCTGTCTCACAAATAATCATAAAATAAATTCTATGCAGGTGTACAACATAATAACTTTGATAATTAGTACAGGTGTTTACAACTATCCAAATGCTTAAATTAATTCTGGTTTGATGAATTGTAAATAATGATGATAGAACCCCTTACTTTAAATATCAGGTACCATACAATTTTAGGTTGTATGATTAGTAAGCCTATAAACTTCTAATGCAATCTATTCAATCGGATGCTAGTGTCGCTTTGTTTCATCATTACAATGGGCAAGTTCTTTGGATAATTATGAGTAAAACAAAGTAAATCGCTGAGAATACTTCAACTCGAGAATAATAATGGTGTTAAAGTGATAATTTAGCAGACGGAAAACAAGGGTATTATCACTTGAAATATGAATTGGATCAGGTCTACTATAGTTATTGTTATGATAAAGTTTTTAACTAGTGTACATATAAACAGATGAATTGTTGAGATTATCATTAAGGTCGCCAAGTGATTTGATTTTCTTAAAAATATCATAATAATTCTGAAATACTGCTTTATTAATGTACATTAGCAAATGAGTATGTGTTGCGTTTGCTAAGACAAAACTTTCTTTACTCTCTCTAATTAACATTTTTATGTAATTATATACAGCCCGATAATTCAGTATATAATTTACTACAAGAGGTACACTTACATACACTATTCAGAGTTGAAGTCTGATAACAATATCAGGTTTCCCTTTGAATTAGGTAGAAACAGATAACTAATATTAAAAGTTTTAGCAGGTGATCATTTTATTTCTTAACCAATTAATTTGTAAGCACTTGAGATTGATTTTAAAATGTTTATAAGAGATGCTAAATATTTGAAGTATTTATTGTGTGTATTTGTGGATTAATTTTTCATTATAATTTGTAAACATATTGTATCTAAGAGTATTCAATGAATTGCAGACTAGAACGAAATAAATAATAAAAGTTGTTATGACTGTATCATTCATCAACAAGGCTAACATTCGCACATAGATATATGCTCATTTGCCATGACAGTGTTTAGGACGGCTCGCCGCACAATAAGCAAATTACGATTCAGGCCTTTAGCAATACGAGCGCGCCTTTCTGCATTGAAGAAAGAACTCCATTGAAAAAGTCTTCAAATTAAATAAATAAATAAATATATATATATATATGTAATGATTTACACTATTACCTAAAATTTTCTACATTATTCTCTTTCCTATTGTACACAAAAATATCTATCAGTTATAACTTTGCACATAACATTTTATCTATATCATCTATATCAACATAATTATGTATTGCATATTCCATGCAAATCACAACTTAATTTAGGATGTTGGTATTGGCCAAATAATAGTGCAATCCATGCAGAGCAAATGCTTTAATCAAGCTAATGAAGCCTTCTCTCCTCGACTTCTGCCATCCAACTCATACCACTTGACATTAAAAAGGCGCGACGCGAGACTATGATATAGACAGTGATTGGGTTATCGCAAGCTTTCCATCCACTCAGATTCTCCTCGACTCTCCCTTAGTCCCACACGCAATATCCGTTGCCACAAATAACCCGCTCATCACTTGCATATGCTGACAATATCAAACACTCGGTCTTCTACGCAGCTTTAAATTATTTTCTTCACCCGTACTATATTCAACATTTAATCAAATAATTTATCTTTTCAGCCATTATTTATACTGAAGAGATGAAATCTAAGCGATCAGTTATTCGAGCTATTCTCTTTGTACTACGTCTACAGAAAAATGTCACTGTAAATAGATCTGAATCGAGAAGAAATACGTTTTCTCACAATACAAACCGAATAATTAGGTAGGAAAATGTTTTATATTCCGATCTTTAAGCTCTGCAGATTATAAAATTGTCCTTTTATATTTTTTTGCATAAAATGTTTTAATTGGGTAATAGACGATTAATAATAGATAAGTATTTTTAGATGGTAAACATAACTACGTTTAACAAATTATCTTTTCAGATGTGAATCGACGAAGCACCGACGGCGATCATCGCACAAAGCGACACAACGGCATAGAAACAGTGCACCCAGTAGTTCATTTCCGCTCAGGTAATTGCTCTATGACATTTACATGTAATATTGGCTTACATGTTCCTCATGCTGCAATTATATATTAACCCTAAGCCAGTGGCGATTACTCAATTTCCATTCGACCGTTAATAGCATTCAATCTTCACATTCATTAGCATATTCAATGCGCAGTCTGTTTTTACGCTTCTCCAAAACACAAATTTAGCTCTGACCCTGAAATGAGAATCAATAGAGTCCTGATGATGATTCAGATCTCCCAGTGCCTTGCGGCCATTCACCGCAACTCCCCAAACTGAACGGCTCATTGATTTCGGTGGGTGCATCAGGCAGATCTAACGCCAGAGATTTGCACTTTGTTGATTTCTAATCAACACTGACTTTTAGACAATCAGCATAAACCTTTAGTTTCACAGTGAGTACAAAGGTATGCACTTTAGTAGATCGTTAATGGTGCAAATTCGTCATGATCCTCATAGGAATTTTGTTCTCTATAGCGCTAAAATTTGCTCTTTGAATGGTCGCTATTGGTACGGATTCGTGACACTTTACAGAACACGCTACACTGCATGATTACCTGATATGATACGCTCCGTTCGGTCCAAAAAATAGGTTGGGCGACTGACTGTGGGCTCAAGAGAATACACCCAATAAAAAATGATGGATGCAAAATTAATGGATTTAACAAGCTAATGCTCACATTATGAGGAATATGCCTGAATGTGATAAAAAGTACATGTACGTGAAACACAAAAGTACTTCCTCAAATGGCAAAGCAACTAGGGTAGTCTATAGCAAGATTATCAAGAGCAGTCCTAAGATAAGGCAACAAAATGATGGTAATCGGACTCTGCAGCGGATGTATGCACCACTGTTGATAAGTACATTCATTGCCATTTTTATTACTTTACTTTTACTTTCAGTCCAATTGCTCATAAATTTTCTGCAAATAATTTTAAAATAATAATGAATATCAACTGATATAGTCTTACTAATGAAAATTAATCTTTAAAAAGTTTCCATTAATTTATACGTCGGGTGTTTGCTATTTTCCTCTTTCATCCGTTATTCATGTCACTGTTATCTCCATACCCTCGTAATCTTCTGTGATGTCACTCTGTGTTGACTTACCCTCCTCCAATTTCTTTCGAATTTATTACGCGCGCCCTCCAGGTAGCTATTTTATTCAAACAATAGTAGTAATTTACTTTTTTTAGCAGCTGAAAGGCTGTCTGGTTTCCATGATCAAATAGCTCACTCATAGAATATTCATTGTTACTGTAACTAGTATTTGTATCATAAATCATAATTATTATAGTTTATGATCAGTTGTTAGACTGTCTATAGATAAACACTTTCCCAGGGTCATGAATGAAATTTGAATAGCGGTATACAACATTCTCTCCTATGACCTCGACAAGAAACGCCGTAAACCACTCCTTAATGTTTTAAATATAATATAATACAATTTGTTTATGAAAACTAATAGTTCTTAAAAAGTTCATGTGTTTCTATCACTTTCTATACAAAAATACAATTTGTGCAAAATGTGTTCGTGTGTAAGCATGTTTAGATCATTACAATCCTTAGACAAGCATAATTTAATTTATGCCAATATTATTACTCACTTCAAGCAAGAAATCAGTTATGGAAGTTTTATTGTCTGTTGAGATAAGGTAGTAAAACTTCACTATTTGAGAAGCTTATATTTCGAAGAAAATTAGAGGAAAAATATGTTGGCACATGTTCTCAACCATGTGATAGTAGTGATAAGGAACCGCTTTTCTATTTAGTACATCGTTTCTGGTTTATAGTATGACATGTTTAGCACTTCTTGTCTCGAATTTTGTAATACTTAGATGCAGCATTTACTTCATTTACAAATGATTTTAATAGATTATATCGATAGGTTTCCTATCAATAATTATAGTAACACTTGATCTCGTTTTGAAGTCTAGCTATGTTTTATGCAGGTGCGTTTTCTGGAATGTCACAGCCCTATTCTTTGGGCTTAGATGAATCGAGAGGACGACCTCTTTTGAGTGTATGCGCTGGTGCTGCACATACGCTTGCATCCACTGCATTACTTTGTCGACAACAGAGTCTTGATGAGCCAGCTACTAGGTTGGTTATCTGATTTGTTATTATCACTATTACTATTATTATATTAATGTTGTTATTATTTGGTTTTAGTTAAGTGTCTATTTATATCCCTTCATTATATTTCTATTAGCATGTTATTTTTAGGCTTAAATTTGTCTCCAGTTTAAATATATCAATCAAAACTCTAAATCAATGAATATTGGCCCTACTTTCATTAGCTTTGTGTAGAAAGTGTGCAAAGAACTTAGTATCAATTTCCAAGATACATAGTGCATATTAGCCAAGCATAATGGCAGACTTAATATTAGTCACAATAAAATAAGAAAGTGCACAGATGTTTTCGTGCATAAATTCACAACCCCACATGATGGTGGAATTCGACAAAGAGTACAGATCGCTGAATGACAACAAAATTCATTCGCCTTAATTGTATTATATGAAATTGGGAAATCAATCCAGTATTAATCAATTTCTCTTGTTGACCGAATTGCCCAAGTCAGAGAAACAACGGCCAAAGGCTGCGCGGTTTCGCCAATTTCATTAATGATTTTCCGTAGTGAATAAAACTATTACTTTCAGGGTTCTAGAAAAGGTGACTGGTGGACCACTTTTCAAAGGTAAGTCTCATTAAATGTTTTATAAACTTATTTTAAAACAATAATGAAATTGTGTTCTGCTTCGATTAGTGGACCAAAGATAACGATTAAGTTTTAGTAATATTTCTATTCTTTGATTCTTTCTTATGACCTCTTTTCACCTCCTTATAGAATACCTCCAACCGGACAACGCGCACCCTTTCTATCTCTGTCTGCTTGCCCCGATTTCGGTAATTGCGTATGACACGGACCCGCAACCATCCGTCCATTTCAACTCCCCTTTATCTGTTTGTTTATAGATTACGATTACAAATTATAGATTATATGGAATATAGTGCATAATTAATTGATCATACTAGATTAGATTTGAATTAAATTTGGTGTTTACTGATTCTTCACTTACTTATCATTTAATACCGCCTTAGTCATTCAAATCGTCTACCAAAATAATCAATGTAGACGGTTGCATTCTCTCTTGTGATTACTCATCGTTCTACATGTATGGAGCGTTCTCCTCGTGCATCATGCGGAACTTAGTTTAGCGTATTCATTAGTGAAAGATCTGGTCAGGTCAAACACTTATACGTCTGGCTTGAAATGACCAACCTGCTCAGACATTTTGTTCCCCTACCCACTCACTGGCCTTGTTCTCCCACTCTATATCACTTTTCAGTGCAAAGACAAGGTAGTGTCGAGGCTATTCAGAAAAGAAAACGAGGCACTGACGAAAATGGTAATAAACTGCAGAGGAAGGCAGTCAAAAGCAACATGATCACTATGTTTGGTATGTTTAAAATGTACTAATCCCTTTCTCAGTTTCCATCTCGTGTTTTAAATTTATTCGCATATCTAAAAATTCTATTTTCTTCAATGTTAGTCCAATTTTCTCTCCGAAATTTCGTTGCTTATATTAAGCTATGAAAGATAACAATGGAATTAAATGTTCTTATAATCTTCTAATAGTTAGAAAATTGTTATCATATTATTTGCTTAACATCCAAACAAAAAAGTAAATGCTTTAAAATAATTTGCTTTGTTTTTCTATTTAAGTGACAAGATGATGAAATTTACTGAGTGGCAAACATATTATAGAAAATTACACTACAGGTGCATTAATAGCTGTGGAGCAAGAAGATGAATGTGCTCTTCGGTTAGTTCTATCAAAACATAAGATAGACATCAATTCTACTTTGACAAGTGGACAGTACGCAGAACACACAGTGAAGTGGACTCTACTGGATGTAGCTCTTAACCTACGATGTCTTCCTTGCGTTAGAATACTACAAGACTATGGGGCTAGAGAAAATCACGCAAGTGAATTATATTTGTTAAAACTATATAAAATATTACAACTGATTTTATGTTAGACAAATTTTCCAATAAATGAAACATTTTATAGTTAATTATTACTGAGCTCTATTTAAAGATTAATGTCTCTCTTACACTTATCGACTATGAGCGTCATGTCTATTATATTAACAGTTTCAACAGTTAATAAGCTTTTTCTTGATTTAAACTTAAATAAGAGTATTGTGACGCAGAAATAGGGATTGTTTTTTGCATATTAATGAGAGCGTGAATAGAGTAGGCGACTTCGCTCTCTTGTAATCACCAGTGGAGATTTCATAATACTTTATTAATTGCTTAGAAACCATCTTATAGCTACAAAAAATGTGGTGAATACTATAACTTAAATGGAGCGTTATTCCTACATACACCCAATACATATTCACTTATTAGTGGACTCCATCGAAAAACGCAAAAAAGCTTTGGCCGATGCTTTGGAGCAAACGAAAGAAAAAATGACCCAAATCAGAGTTGGACCACATAATAAGGTAAGCCACAATCTACTTTGAACTACAACTATCTTAATGTTAATATTCCTACCAAAGATTGTATGCGACAGATATCTTGTTAGTTAATTTAGGAAAATGAAAAAATACATCGAGCTCTTAACGCTCACCTCGGAATTCTAGAAAGAATGGAACGAATCATTGCTAATGTGGAGGTGCCCAGACCTCCAGAAGCAGCCAAGGTGATAGTTTCTAGCGTATTATTGCATGAACTTAAATTATATCTGCATATACTATGCTAAATCTATATATGGCTTTACTTGTTCATAAAATTAGTGGAATAAAATTCCAGTATTTAAGTTTAATGTATAGGTGGAAACTAGCTCCCCAACGAAGGTTACCATATATATCACCCCGAATTACAATCAAACACATGCAGTGGTAAAATATAAAGGTTGGCTAGTTTTTTCTTGAGAATTCTTTGTTTATTTTTATATCGAATTACTGTTTATTGCTAAATTTCAGTAGAATGGTCTAAGTACTCTGACTTCTCTTCTATACTTGGTTCTTATATCGAAATGAATATGAAACAAAATGCGACCACAGTGAGCGGATTAATAACAGGGATGAAGTTATATTTCCGTGTGTCATCAGGAGGAATCTACGGCTTTTCTAGCCCTATTACTTGTAGTCCGGAAATAGTGGAGCTCTCAGGTAAAGAATTAATTAGCGTTTAAATGAAAAAAGAGAGAGAGTATAGACTAAAAATAATAATTTGTTAGCTATAAGTACATGGTAATTAGGTTGGCAAGACGTAGAGGGGAAAAAAGATGGTTGGACTGAGCATTTTGCGGCAATAGATGCACTCACTGATGAAATAGAGAAACATAGACAATCTCTTGTCTGGACGAGAGGTATTTGTTATGTAATTTTCATTTGACTTATATACCATGCTTTTATAAAATTTAATTTATTAAACTAATAATTGTTTCAGTTTTTCCAATTACGGAAACAACTTTGAAAAAAAAGAGGAACGGTTTAAAAGAATTGTTTAGTGCCAGCTCAAAATTCTCGAAAAATGCATCGAGGTAGGAATTCCTACTTTGCTTTTATCAAAAGAATTATAAAGGTGATAATTATGACGTTTCAACAGTATTGAATGGTTTGTATTTAGAGGAGTTTATCTAGCGTCACTCATATATACGGAAGGAAAGGTGTTATGCACGGTCGATGATTGTCTTCCCATTTTGCCGGTTAGTTCGTTTCAGAAATGAGTGCTTGAAACTAAGGGAGAACTCACTGTTATTAGCATTTAATTATTTTTCAGATTGATGAAAATGTAACAACACTCTTAAAGGAAGATCATCATTGGTTAATGAAGATGTCACTTTGTTGGGAACAAGTTGGAGGCTTAATCGACTCCAATCCTCATGCTTATGCAAATAATATTTCACTGAGGTTTGGCCATTTAAAAATAAGTTATATGTTGAATACAAAATGTCATGGAAAGCCTAAGTGCGGAACTTTGGAAAATAATGTTCATAGTTGTTCTATTATTCTCCTTTTTACTTGCCTAGTTTCAAAAGTTGCATACTATGCCAAATAATTTAAATATTCCAATATAGTTATTAAATATAGTAGTTCTCATAAGGGAATCAATGAATACTCTGGTTTTTCAAGGTTTTGCTTAGACGGAAATCTATTAACTAATTGAAAGCGAATTAAATTTGACAGCCGAATTTAGAACCCAAGAGGTAAACCATTTTCTAGCGTAGCAGTACTATTGCTGGAATAATACATGTAATTTTGCAACTAAATGAATGATGAGATTTTATATTGACAATACATTTTAAATAATAGGAGGAAGATTCTCATTTAGCATGTAAATAGGCAGTTGGATTTTTAGTTTTCGCACTAAATTAATCAGTGCTGCTACCTCGATGCATCACGCACTTGGAATCAAGGATATCGGATATCTCTACCATGTCCCCATCACTTATGAAAATTGTATATTTCTTGTCACTGTTAGATTCCTGGATTCCAATCAACAAGTGCAGGTATCCATATTTCTATATACATAGAAGTAAAAAAAATTTGTTGTAAAATGTGAAAAATTTTTTACAAAATTTCTCTTGGATGTCCAAAATAAAATACTTCTAGGGACTTACTTTAAGATGGCTTACATTTGATAAATTAATGCGGAAGAAAATGAATAGCACAGCAATTGATGTTCTCACAAAGGAAATTGTCAATATCATGAACTTCTTTGAGAGTAGCCAAATTCCATTAAAACGGTGAGTTGAGATGAAACGAAAGAAATCAATATGAAATATAGATACTTTGGCAGTTCTTTATAAATATAAGCATAATTTAGAGGTTTATATCTATGCTATATGAAGTTGCATTCTTCGTTGAACACAATTCGCGTAGTCGTTCCGGATAACTTGCCTTCTATGTTGCCATTTGTTCACGTAAGGGAGAACCCACATGTAACCAAAGAGGAGTGGCAATGGGTAAAGGTACAAAAAAAATGTCTTCCATTAACTTTCTGACTTGTGTAACACATTCATAGCTTTGAAAACGAGCGATTTAAAAATGATACTTTATTATAGTCAACAGATATGAATATGGACTTCGTGCCTACAACAGCTCAAGTTGAACTTCATAGTCAACTTTCGACCGCTATTCAAACTCTTTTACACGACCTGGATATCGATTCTGATCTTGTTCCAGGACATAGGCTCTATCATGCAGAAATACTCCAACCTAGCGACAAAGTATCAATAATCCTGGTTTGTGATATAGAATATTCATCTCTTTCTTCATTTACCAAACACTGTCGACTAAATATAATTAAAAATTAAATTATATAACGCACAGATTCTTCCACGGCCGGAAGAAGTATGCTCCGCTCCTACGGGTTCCGCTGTGCTCATAGACAACAGCGAGCAGCGACGAGGCTGCAGCAGTATTCCCATACCGGTTTTTGAAATGAGTAAGTTATTTTTATTTGAATAAATGTTAATTGATTAAATAATTAATTTTATTGCAAAAATTTCTCGAGATAAGAAAATAATTTTCAGTTCATCAGTGCACATATCAGCCAGAATTTATTGTCATGTATTGTCGACTATCTATATTTTTAGAACATTTTATTATGGTAAGCACCATTGAAGTTACAGGTCTTAATAAGGCAAAAAAACCAATTCAATTTCTCATAATTTATTTCCAGATCTCTCAATATGAGCAACGAAAGTGTTTGCTTGAAAACGATGCCAAAGTGTACAAAGCCCAATATGATTGCCTTCACGAATTTCAAGTGGGAAATTATCATTAAATACACCTTATTAATTTCGTAGTTATGTGAAATTTGTTTAAGAAAAAACTAGATGATATATGGAAGAATGCTAGGTGGATTAGCAGAATTGCTTCAGAAGCAAGAGATAAACACGTAAGGTAAATATATCATCACTTTCTACGTTTTAAATATACAACAAATTGTACATTAAATAAGCATTTCTCCTAAGGGTTTCTAAAAATGCTGTTCCACTCGGTCGGTTGTTGGCTCCTCTAGTATCGACTTCTATTGATGATGGAAACGACGTTGGCTACCACTCTGACCAGGTTATACAATATTTTGATAATTTATCTTCTTAACCAAAACAGTTGAGAAGAAATTAAGTGTTGACTCAAATTTAGCAAATATAAATTTAGAAAGTAGAATATACATAATTTAGGGAAACGATAGATCTGAAAAACTAAGAGTGAAAAGGCCACACACGTTGTCCCGACCACATTCAGTGCTTGGATCACCTCAAGAGAGTTATAGAGACATTGATAGGTGTGTCGACTTCTTTCAACTAAAATATCATAGTGAATGTAGTTAGCTTTTGTGGTATTCATACAGATAATCTAGTTAGAAAGAATGACTTTATAGTAAACCACTGTTCTCTTATTAGTAATAAATTGTTTATAGTAATGAGGAGATTAAAAAACTTTGGAAAGTAATTCAAGATATCTGACCGAAAATACCATATAATATCATCAACAATAGCACAGATAGTTCAGAGGTACTGGGAGATTTCAAAATTTCGAAAATTTTAAATCGTGATTTGAAGCATGAGGATGTTTGGAAATGCAATCTTATCGTTTCTACCTTTTTCCTATTATGTACTTTTGTAGATTATATCTTCGACGGAAAATCTCATATGAGAATCATCGACGATCACTTAGTGTTGAAAAGAATTTGGAGATCAATAAGACATTAGTACGAAGTGAAAAGACAATGGTGGGAGTTGTTGTCGTTTATGCCGCCTACGACTGTGGACTTCCAAGAGGCACATCAGTACGACTTTCAATCGCGGGAAATACAACAAGTATTGAGGTAAAATAGAAGGCTTAATTTTAAATTCGTTTTTTATACACTTTCAAATTGACACCACAACGAACCAGCATTAAACAATTATGCTCACTTTTGAAATGTTTTGTTAAAATTTCTTACCTATGCTTATTGGCATGTCTTGGCAAGTAACTATAAAACATTTTTGTTATTCAGGCATTTCTCTTAATCTATCATTTTAATCAACTGTTTGTAGCTCTGTAACTTCTAGTAATTTCCAGCGATCCTTATAATCATCTTTTACACCTAGACTTTATTATTAAATTGAAATCATATGTACTGTTCTGAACAAACTATAATGTCGTTGTCACTAAATTCAAATACTTGTAAATGCAAATAAATTCTTTATTTTCATGAGATATGTATTTAGGTGGTAAACTTGGTCTTAGAGCAACTAGCCAAGTCAATTGCGATGTCCATGGAGAGTGAGATTGTGGTGCCTGACTTGGACGACTATTGTCTGGTGGCCGTGATTGGAGCAAGAGAACGGCGTCTAAAGGATGATTTTGCGCTGCTACGACTACAAAATCCATGGAACAAAGGAAAATTATTTGTTCGAAGAAGAGATGCGTTTTTAGGTGCGGTTCAATACGGAAATGAAGCTATTGTATGAAACTAATTAAATGAATATAAATCTACCACTTTTCTTATTATAAAGACAAAAGAAGACTTATGCTGGTAATTTGCATCTATAAAATTTTCTATTAGTTGTCAAATATTATCATCGAAAATTCATTAGATTCGCTATCTTCCTTGCCTTTCAAAACTCTTTAATTCAGCGTTCCCCACTTGTCATTCTTAGTGTGCTAGCAGTATTGAATCACCTTATATCATGAGTTATCTATCCAATAATATAAAACTTTATTTCCAAATAAGTCTTTTAATATTTTATGGCATATTTTATTCTGCAGGAAGATTTCATTCATTATAATGTATGGAAAAAACATTTAGAAGCAATATCGTCGATTTAAAAGAAGACCTTCAATTAAACATTAATATGTATCTGCGAAATAATTCCCTAGTTGCTTATAAAGTTGCTTTCAATAAATATGCTATATGCATTTTTATAAATTCCTGCCTATTTTAACAAGAGGTCAAGTCCTAAAGTCACTGTAGAATAATCCGCAAATGAGAGATTTTAAGAGACTATAGTAATTCTTAGAAAATAATTTCTTAGTATCTCATACACACGTTTTTAGAATTCACTTTTCTTGGCAATGTAAACATATTTTCAGCGGCGTGGGTGAAATTATTAGGTGATATTACATGATGCCTTAGTGAAGTTAATTCCATTGCCTCTTATTCTATTAATAGAATTCTTCATTTTGCATCTAAATAAGTATCGTCCTACTTTCTTGCAATTTGTTGTCCCTATAAACCCTTTTATTTATAGTTTTGCTCAAATAATAATATTTTGTAATTTCTTAATTTATATCTAATTTTACTTAACTTCCTACGTAGTATAACTACGGTTTAAGGTAATTGTAACTGTTGAACATTAAATGGCATGGTACTTCATTACCACTAAACACCAAGTGTCATTGTGCCTGCAGTGGGAGATTTGGCTTTTGTATGAAGTTTACAATTCAAAAAAAGAGTAAAATTTCCCCTTTCATCTACTAGAGAATTCAAGTTAGTTCCTTTTTTTCTGCTGAATGATATACTCAAGTTCTTCTCAAGTGATTTATGAATTACGATAATGGTTGTTGGTGTCTGATCATCAAACTCCATTAGTCATCACGTTGTTAACATCAGAAATGTCTTGGAAACAAAATAGTAGTGCTCAAGTAAAACGATTATACTCGCATGTACACATTAACATTTTGCTTAGTACTTTTTTGTTTCCTTTTCTTAGTAATAATGTATGAGATTTCTTAGTTCTCTCTTTATACGGTAAAGAGTTAAAATGGAAATAATGTGTAGATGGTAGAAACTTATATAAATCTCCCATTTTAAACTTCTTAAAACTTTATAAATAATTCAGCACGATTTGTCCCAGAGTGAAGAGATGTGACAGAGTTGCCAGTATTTTTTGCATTTCACCATTTTTGTGTCTTTACGAAATCCGTCAGCCTTTATTTTGCTCCGTTTTTTGATTCTCGCGGATATTTTTCTGGAATCCATCCTCATTGATGTCAAACATGGATACATCTTAGTATCTATCAGAAAGCACTTTAGTATCGGGTCCTAAACATACCATCTCTCTGAAATGGCGTTAGTCACAAATTTTAGTTAATAGAGAACGATACGAAAATTTATTAAATTATATTAGCAAACAGATCCATCATGCATTTGACAGTTAATTAATAGATTCTGAAGTTAAGTAATTTCTCACCTCCACTAAGGTACACAATGCTTCTATCACATAGAATAAATAGAATGAAAGAACTATAGAAAGTGACCTCTCATATTTAAATTGGAGTAAGAGTGCGACTTCTGAAAGGCGATCGATCCTGCACTTCTAAGAATCAATGGGACAGGAAATTTCGTTAATTACACGTGCTTCACTACGACAGAAATGCATAGAGGCCTTTCTTCTCCCTATATTATAAATAACTGCTACATCCCAGCCCATTCGCCCACTAGATTAGCAACACTCCGGATTATCCTATCCATTGATGTATCTCTAACTTATAGTAGATCACTCTGCAGTATTAAATCTTCCACATGTTGTATGAGGTGTTTATCTTGAATTGCACATAGTTTTATAAACTCTTTAATTAAGACTACTTATCAATCATTTGTCTTTGAGAACATTACAGCTATCCATAGATAGACAAATGTATGATTAAATAGCATCTACAACAATACAAACTGGACACAATCATCCATGTTCTATAATATACATGTGTATGACAAGCAGGACAGAACCACATAGGTTGGCTCCCACCGCGTCTTTGGATGACGCTCAGAAAATGGCGAGAATATAGGAAGTTCTGATCTCTCAGCAACATAAAGACGTATAAAAAAGTAAAGCTAGGTGTGTAGGGTTCCGTTTGGCGAACTTAGAATAGAATACACCTCAAAAATCACAAACGAGACAGACACAACAAAAGCATTACATATGAAGGTATAAAAATTTCAGAAATATTGACCACATTAAAAATCGACTTAATGATACGACTTAGACGTGTCATGAAGAAAAATACGTAGAAATCTATATAGGTATAAAGTATCGTAAGCATGGATGACTATAGAGAAGCGTAAAGGGAAATTTGCAATGATACTACCTCTAATAACTTAAATTATTCCTTTCCCTCAGTCAGTTCTGACCGATCATATGCTCTTCTGTATGATGAGTTGAACGCTATTCTATACGGACTAGAAGAAAAGGTCGGAACACCCTCGGACACCGTACAGTCAACAACTTCAAGTCATCAGTTTGACATAAGAATTATAGTTTGACACATCGCGCTTGAGGATTTCACGCACAGGACCCATCACTCGCTCAAAACGAGCTCTGTCCAGTTTGATGCACTTCAGATGAGTCTTGGCTACTACAGTGGCAGCGCGAGGACGGTCGAGCAATAGAGCAATCTCTCCTATAATAAAACTGCGTTCTCAAGTGAAACTAAGTCTATTCCATCCACTGTTCTCAGAAATCTAATTCAAGCCCCTAATAATTAACTGCTATAGAGCTCCATAGATACTACAATGCATTTATAATTGGTGACGTCTACTGCGATATCAATTGCCACTTTCTTTTCAATCACAAACTACTAGCAATGCACAGAATGAAAATTACTGTAATTGAAGGAATAGCACCACGAAAGCTCTTTTTGATTTTCTAAGAACATAAGCGAAATGTAAACTCTTTTAGCTTACCAAAATAATCTGATGATGTAAGGTGTCCAACATTGTCGAACGGAGCATCATCACTCCTCTTTTGTAGCACATTTGCTTCACCTTCCAGAATGATGAAAAACTCATCTCCAGGTTGGCCCTTAATGCAAAATTCAGTTTAAGATAAATTTCTATTGAAAAAAGTAATGAGCAGATTCTTTAATCTACCTGTTCAACGACATGTGTTCCTGGTTCAAAGTCACATCTTTCGAGGGCATCAGCTACGTTTGCTCGTTCCCACTTATCGAGATCAGCTAAAGAATTTTACTAATGACCCACTGTAGATTTATTACTGACAATGACAATATCCCTTTAGTGACCCTCTGGCTTCACTTAGCGTGCTGTTTTTGGATTCCGTTGTCCAAGAAATGCAACACATCGATCGAGATGCGAGCCACATATGGACCAACTGGATTAGAACTCAAGAAAATTAGTTTATCACAAAGCAAAAAGTTCCAAAAACAATTTTCCGTCACCTTAACTGCCTTCATTTACTTCAGCCCTTATCTCAGAAAACTAAATAATAATAATAATTAATGTGAATTCATACCTAAAATTTGAACTTTGGAGAGGAATTCATCGTACATCTTGCGTTTCCTCATTACTGAACCCATAAGAATACGGCGATACGATAGACGGTCGATAGCCCACAGCTTGACGTCAGTCTATAACGTGAGTGCTCATTACCATATTCAAATGTTTAAGCACGCCAATGTACTTGTAGAGCAATGATTATTTATTGACCTTAGCAATGACAGTAGCTGCTCTCGGCGTGCCGTATATAAGAGCAAGCTCTCCGAATGAACCACCTTCATTGATTGTTAAAACATATTCGTTGTTTACGTATACGTCGACAGTCTAAAATTAATGTAATTTGTTAGTGGGTGTAGTATCCATTATTTTAGCTCTTAATTTACAACAGCTTTAACAGCAAGAGACACAAACTCCTTTGTCGATGACGTAGAAATTGTCTCCTTCTTCGCCTTGTTCAATAATAGTCTCGCCTGCGTTCTTCTCCACAGGGAACATAGCATCAAACATTGTTTTAGCCTCGTCCTCCTAAAATCCTTGACTTAAAACGCCCTTTATAAACCTGCATCCTGATTTTATAAATATTTGTACGCGTGTCCTCAACCAACTTAATCGCATTACATACAATATTAATGTTTAATGGCTACAGTGCAGAACACATTATTACTACATCTATGTTTATACGATTCCACCAGTGTGCAGTAGAGACAGTAATACGACTCTCTACATAGTTAAAGAAAGAAAAAATTGCGAATAATGTGCTAATGCTAACCTCAAGATGGGCAAATAGGAGATTTTTGCCCATAGCAGCCTCAAGAGACTTGCGGATAGCCTCATCTTTAGGTATCACGACCTAAAACAGGATAAAAACTACTGAAACTCGACAATTGTAAGGGAGTATCATTATTTGACCACTATCTTCTGGTCTCATTCACCACAATGAATAGTTTTTTTGCAGAACACATCGCACACTCCACAGCTCACACTTCGAATTAAATGTGTTTCGCGCAGTGTTTTCGTTGCTCTTGTTATCGATCTAAGCATTGGGCAAGAGAAAGTAATAAACAACATTTCCGCATTATGACGTGATATTCACATAACGAGTCGATGCGAAATCTCAAACTATAAGCGGAAGTGAGTGAATTATATAGATCACAGCATTTGTTCTGTACAAGCCACAGTTTTTCTCTTAGTACATATAGCGCGAAAATGAAATCAAATTTTAGCACTCTTTCGGCGGCTATTCTCGACTTGGCAAAACACCAGCTGATCGTGTCTTGCTGTAATAAAGTAGTGCTACCACCAATTTACTTTTCACTGAATAGTCAAAACGTGTGATTCAAAACCCGTGATATTTTATGATGCTAAATTAGTATTATCAAGAATTGGGGTCACAAGAATATCAGAAAGAAAAGTGAAGTCTACACTAACTTTTTTGTACTCAGTATCATCTTCCTTAATAGGCTCTGCTGAAATACCAGTACGGCGACCACCCGTCCTTTTAGGTGGCTCAATCATTATATCATCCTCATCCTGAGGGTCTTGATTACGCCCTGCTTCCTAAAAATAAATTATTATTTCCATATATTTAATATTATTTCAAATAATTCATGGATGATAAAATTAAGGAGAAATGTTAGACTACTGCTTTAAAATGAATATATTACTTTTCTATCGACCATGAATGCACAGCACCAGGGTGTTGATCAAGGGGAGAAGTGGGGGAGGGAGGCGCTCTTCTGCACAACAAGACGATGACAGGGGGTGCAAATTGTCGGCGAAGACGAATTTGAAAGGAAGAAAACGAGTGCTGAAGAGGCACTCAGCAGGAAAAAAACGAGACAAACTGTTGCTCAAGCAGTACAGTTTATAAAGATTAAGTGCTCTATATGTACGAAATGAGCAATAACGATGAAATATTAATAACTGAATGTGTATATAGGGAGAGCAGTAGATATAGAATGGAGTTGAAAGTGTCGAGCGAATTAAAGTTTAGAAAAGCAACTCGAAGCAAAGCTATTGTGGGTTGCGGCGGGTCCAATCATCGCCAGAATCCCATCATTGCGAATAGATTGCCCACCAAGCAATAGCTATAACAAAACAACCGCCTCCCCTCCTGCTGTCTCATTTTTATATCCAGCAGCTTACAGCCAGCCATCTGTGACTGACTCTTAGCACTAGTTAAAATTTTATTCATCTAGAATGCTAACACTAATCTCATCAGTGAAACCATAGACTGAAGCTTCACATGTACGTCTATCGCTATTGAAATTTTATTGGATCCTTTGCATCACGACCGTATTGAAAATTAGAATTAACATTATTCTATTTCATAAAATAAGAAGAGCTACGGACACCAGACATTAATTAGTGACCAAATCCAATACTGAAATAGCTTATATTCAAACAATACTGATATCTATTACAGTCGCATAAAAAACAACTTATTCACTGATAAATCGTTACTGCCTGAAACGCACTACCATTAAAAGCAGTATCAAGAATGACAAAACTATGAAAAATTAAGATTAATTAGTGGGAAATTAAGTGTTTTATAAAAATTACCCATAAGAAAAGTTAATACTATAATGTTAATAAGATTTCATATAATAAAATATTAAGATACACATTAACGGGGAGATTAAAGTAATAGATCCGCTTTGCAAACTAGTGTTATCAGTTTCTATGAGACCTCGGATCAAAGATTATATTATATTACCTGTGGACGAGTTAGTAACTAGAGATTATAAGTAGATAAATGTGTTAATGCAGGTATGGTGGAAGATGAATCCTTTATGGGAAGGACAAAAGAAAATACTATTGTATTAGGTTTAGTGAAAGAAAATATCAATGAGTGACCTACCAATTGCTGCTGCGGCTCTAACTCTGGTGCAGCAGCCACACCGGAGCCAGCGCGACGTCGGCGCGCACTTAGTTGCTGCCCCATAGCATCACTCGACGCCACAACAAATGAATTCGGTCCGACTATGGCCCGCTGCGGCAGCGTATTGATCGGACGCTTTCTATGTCTCACCATACACCCACTATTTCTTATTATCTGGTGGTCCGCCCAGTCCCATTATACCAATTCTTCCAAAAATACTATGCCTTTCACAAGCGTTCATAGCTCACGCTTGTGCGCAACAGTGCTTTTAATTCCAGCGCAGATGTGCAGCCAAATATTGCACTAAATGCGTCACACAAGATTAATCAATGCTTAATCCGAATGCTTAGTTCTTGTTGTTTTTGCTTATTTACTTGGTTTTAACTCCTTTGACAATGAATACACAGGACGTGGAACAGCACCTAAGAAAATTATCTATTTCTCCAAAGCATTATTATTTACCTTCTTTTTCGTAAATCAGTACCACGATTTGGAAATATTGGGATTCGTCAAAAAAACTGTTATAATGACTGATAAGATAAAACATGACTAGTCGTCATAATGTTCAAACAAGCAACGTATTATTTAACAGTCACCAATGTAAATCACTTATACTGACTATTATAGCCGGATATTGCCGTGTTGCGACTCCAATTGAAAATCTCAAGCCACGAAATTGTTTTGTTTATTGCTCAGAAAGTATTTCATTGTTTTTATAACTATGCCCTAATTTATGATTTTGCGATAGTTCAGTGGACACTGCTACTTTTTAGAACCTACCTTAAAACGTAATAAAATGATGTCCGCATTTAATATCCAATTGAAGTTAAACAATGCCATATTACATATCTTGCATTATTCTTATTTACACTAAGGAGACATTTGATACAGATTGATGTCAACAGAAGAGATATCTTAGAAATATATCTGAGGGATAGGGGTCTCTTTAATCGAGTAAAATCAGAGTAAAAGCTATTGAGAGAGTAGTTTCTTAAGAACGAAATAACAATTATTTTAAATCTTATGATGTAACATAGTTATGGGTAGGAAGAGGGTTTAGAAGAAAAATAAAGCTTATTTCGAAGCAAATACTTCATGAGAGCTTCATGATTCGAACGAAAGATTTGTGCATTCATGGTATAACAATGCAAATTACACTCACTTCTAACATGATTAAAACGAGAAAACAATGCTGACAAATGTAAGAAATTGGAGTGGAGGATACAACAGTAAATAGTACAAAACTCACTTGTGTTCTCTGCTCATTTAGTTTATCAAAGTGCTCTTTCAGAAACAGAACTGGGTTTTCAGGCTTATGAATACATAGAGCGACTGAATACGTAATTTGAAGAACTATTTGGAAATGGAAATTAGTAAAAATTAATAGATGATGGTATAAAGTGCTTACCAATAGCTTCTTTAACCAGTTGCTGGATGTTGTGCCGCTGGACATATGCTTGACATTGTGCTAGTTGTGCTTCCTCATTTCCACCCGACATGTTCGAGGATCGCTAGAAATGAATTAGAAATGCTGGCCAATCAATTTAAAACGATACATCATTGATCAATGGATTAAAATGAGCAAGAAGGGTAATCCAATCAGTAAAGGAATACAAGGGAATCCAGTATTATTTGTGCTGGCATAATTCACGTAAGTCCTTTAAGAACAACTCAAACTAGACTACCAGGACTTCTAAAATTATATTTGGTATAATTGTATTAATAAAATATAGCTTCAACTAGTCACGTTATATATAATGTCTTCCCGCATAACTAAAAATTGATAAGTGCTGTTTGACGTGACTTTATAAATTATATAAAGGAACCGAGTATTGAAAAAAATTCAATACGGAATCACATGTTAATCAGAGGAAACTATCGGTTGTTAGACACCAAAAGCAATAGATAAACTATAAGATGTTTAAGTAATTAATGGATATATTAGTACAACTGATGAAGATTTCGTCTAAACAGATCTATCTCTCAGATTTGCTTGAGGCGATTTTCGGGACTGGCGAGGTATTGGACTGAAGGAGAAAGGGGGGGGGGGCAGGCGGCTCTCGGGCTACATGCCCAAAACGCTAGTGCGCCAGCGAGCAATGCCATAGAAAACATACATACACAATATTGCTAAATGCGGGAATAAAATGTTATCATTTGTTTTCTAAAATGAAAAACGAACAAAGAAGTGAGAAAAACGGAAGTAAAGTCGAGTCAAACAATAGGCCCACCAGGGTGTTAAAAAAAACTCGTCACACTTTGTGATCAGCTACAAAACGATAAATAAAGTGTGTAGCTCATCCAACGTGATAGTTATCGATAGGTCTGCCGCTGTTACAGCACATTGCGCCCGATAACTTGCATATCAACCGTGTACTAAGTCTTAGCATTTCAATAATGGCTTCATTAGAGGAAGATGACTCGATAATATTTTGTGATACGGATGAAATGAGAATGCAAAATTTGATCACATAATAATACAGTTAATAAGTGAAAAATAGAATCAGTAATATGTATCAATGACTGAAAATGATCCTAGTGTCTTCACGTTTTTAGGATATCGGAAAATAAAAAGAGATCACGCAACAGGTCATTAGAAAAAAAGGATAATTCATAATATAATATAATAATAACTGCATGGGTTAAATGAAAACATTAGCTATATGGAATATGAGACGGTAAATCCTAATCAAAGAAGTTGCATGAGGATAATCACTTTTAGTGTCAAATATTATTGAGGCGTGCGAAAACACCAATTACAACAATAATTGCTACGCATGCAAAGCAATCAAAAACAGATGCCAATTAAAGACAACAAAACGTCGCAACAATAACTCAGAACTTGAGCGACGTTAACTATTAAAGAAATTATAATCAATTAGTTTTAGAAAGAGAAAAATACATTGTATATTTGTCCGAATTTCGATAATCACGGCTGTTAAAGTGGCGGCGTTTATAATGATATGCCGATAGAGTGCGAAATGCGAGAGCGACGCTCACTCGGCGTAGGCCGCATTACAATTCTTCACTCATAAATACATAAAAATAATACTTAGTGTCCATTTTTAGTTATTCGAAAATTGAGTAAGATCGCCCATGATGGTGAGCAGTACGCCCACTTCACCTGTGGCATCATTGACTGTAGCATTCTTGGTAGTTATTTTTACGCCGTTAACGGCTATCACACTGTTGTTAGTCCACTATGTATTTACTAGAATGTTCACTAGCAATCAGAAAAAAATGGATAGCTGTGTTTGACTAAACGTGCCATCTAATCACTAAAACACCAATGCATCAATTGGGTGCTGTCAGATATTTAAGATATTAAAGAGAAAGTGCTGCTGACAACAGAATAATGCAGGGAAAGACGTTCGCAGCACGATCAATAGTTTATTCAGGTCCATCTAAAATCTGCGGCACACGTGTTGACGTCAGTCTCACAACAACCGCACGCAACGAGATACCGCGACGCGGCTAGCCTGCACATCTAAAGCTACGGCGGGTTCTTCAAAGGGGGTTTACTGTTACTTGGCAACAAGATTTGACTTGAGAACACAACTTTACGGACATGCGGTAGTTAGCTGTGATGTGTGAACAACTGATTGGTCGACAATGAGTGTCTCGCAGCTTACGGTAAGTTTCAGTGAACTTTTACCTCTTAAATTTTACATGTGAATCTAATGCTTAATTAGTAGGTTCTCGCATATGCATTATTCATATAGATTGCCGTACAGATTGAATAAAATATTTCGATATATGATAAAAAGATAGCAATGCGAAAATAGCTGAAGCGTGAAGAAATGGAACTGCGAGGGTTAGAGTGTACATAGCACTGTAGACACAATCGATGCTCTTGCGGTAACAAGCCATCTAGAGAGGTACATAGTCTAAGAATAAAAAAAAGTAAGAAACCTCCATGTTCACAGTGACTATAGGTAAAGATGAATACTCCAATCTACAACATTTTTGCTGAGCTAATACATTATGCAATGTTTTCGCATAATAACGCTTTCTAGTTCTCTTCAGTTGTCCCCTTAGGAACTGGTTAGACTCACTATATTCATATCATCGAGATTTTTCAATATGATGTATACAGAAATGCAATTAGAGGGCATTTTATCATACATACTTTTGTATTGTTTCCAGCTAAACATCATGAATATGAAAATCGTACTCATAAGCAAAAGTTGTACTTTTCCTTAATTGTAGGCGGCTCGCTAAAGTCTTCAATGGCTAACACGCACCAAACATAATTGCTGTATTACGATTCCATCGATTTTGACAGCAGAACAAAAAATGAAAGGCTTACTGCATTGTTCCGAAATACGCCTTATGAAGATAACGAAACTACACCTGTCGTTTCGAGTCGGAAACCAATCGGAATTGCGCAATGAAATGGAAAAGAGCATTACTTAGAGTTTTTAAATACTTCCTGAAATGTTTTCAAGAGTAATTGTAGTACTATGGATATATAGGTAGTGAAAAGACTAAAAATAAAGTACCATTATTTCTCTTCAAAGCTCAAATTCAAATATATGCTAATAATATCAAATTATTTACATGAATACTACAAACAAGTACCCTGGGAAATTATTGAAAGAAGTAACAGCTTTGCGGTGTTTTACTTTTACTGCACGTAGTCTTATGCTTATTTTTAATGGGCAAGCATAGTTTTTGCTGTCATATATAATCTAATCAATATTAATCATATCAATATTTTTACTGATTCAGTATAAACAAGTGTTGCGTTAAATTCATCTCTAGGTTGTTGTACGTGTGCGGCCTCTCAGTACTGTCGAGAAGGAGAAGCGGCATTTCCAATGTGTATTCCAATTAGATAGACAGGTATTGCCAGAAAGTTAATAAACAAAGCTTATTATTAAAAAATTCGCTATTTTTTAGAAATAATCAACACCATACAATACATTTAATCTAATTATTGCCTATGTAAATTTTAACATTTTTTGTTAGTAAATTAATCATAGTATTCATTTTTATACATAGGCCAAAGAAGTTTTCCGTATAAATTAGTTATTATTCAGAGGTTGTTATTAGTGGATCCAGAAAAATATGAAAACAATATTCTTCGACAAAATCGGCAACATGAAAGGCAGTTTTCATTTGATGCCGCATTTGGACCAAGTTCTACTCAGGTCTCTGTTTCTTCTACGTAGCTTGAAAATGAGCGTTGAGGAAGTATCAGTTACTACTTATGAAATCATTCTTCCTAAATCTGCTATTGTTCGATAAAAGACATGATTGAATTATGAAGTATACCATTAATCGCAATCATAGGCTTTCTATATATTTTTTTAATCTCTTTGTTTCCTATTGATCTTTATCTTAACTTCTAGGAGGACGTACACACTGCAACAACTGGTCCGATGATAGATTCTGTTGTTGCTGGATACAATGCTACGGTTTTCGCATATGGAGCAACAGGCGAATATATTTTCTTTTAAATTGTAACAATTGTGATATGAAAAAGGAAATAAGCATCATTATTTCTTGGTGCGATATAACCAACAAAATTAGCACGTTTTTCTAGTAGGCAAAAACATCTACAGTCGATTATAGGTTAGCGAAATTAAAGAACTTACTACATTAATTTATTATTTTGTAACCATGAATTATGAGTGGTGGTAGCGGAGAACAAACTTTAAGCTCCATATTGTAGGTTCCGGCAAAACATACACCATGATAGGTACAAAAGAAAAACCTGGAGTTATGAGTCTTCTCACTCGAAGTCTTTATGAAAAGATTAGCTTAGGAGAGTTCCAGGTTCAACTTTCTTATCTTGTGAGTTTAATTTTTTATTCCTCAATATTTATATACAGTTTAAAAAGCACCACCATCAAAATCATAAATTAAACTATAGGCATTAAAGGGGATAAAAAATAAAATAGAGTGAAAGTGAAGTTTAAATGGTGACCAAATTTGCCGTAGTTGGGTAAACTTCGCGCTCCCTTTCTGCCATTACAACGGAAACCTGCTGGAGGCGGTCGAGATCTGCAGATTACATTTTCCCCTGCCGATAACGGCGACAAAATGGTGTTTATGTCTGATATTTCATTACAATGGGGAAATTGACTCCATCAACTATAGGAAATCTACAACGAAGTGATCAGAGATTTGCTCAATCCTAGCAGTGGTATGCTCGATTTAATGGAAGATGACAAAGGCAACATTCGGGTGCCCGGACTATCTACAGTCAGAGCACCAAACCTCAATAGGGTAAGCATAAGCAACTAAATTCAACATGATAAGCAAAGAAAAAAAGAAGATGACCAAATATCCCATCAACTTTTTCAACAACGGGCGTGAGCAGTTATCTAAGCGCAGGTCCGGTTTGCAATATAATTTGTATGACAAAGCTAGCTCTCGCAAATAATTTAAGAACAGTTGTAACCACATTTACTGAAAGTATAATCAGATAATATTAATTTGATTTTTTAAAAATAGATTTAATAATAATAGCATTTCGCAATATCTTTCCATTTTTAAATTAGTTTATTACATGCGATTTATTGTTCTCGATTCGGACGTGGCCAGACGCACCTAGAAAAACTGAGTGGTAGGCTTAGAGGAATTACGCCGGCAATCAAAAGCCACACAATCTACGGCTTCAGCAAGCTGTTTGGCTGATATTACGGAGTTCACTATTTAATTAAAAATTAATTAAGATGTTATTATGAGTTAAGTGAATGATAATCTCTTCTATCCTATTCATTTATATGCTCGCTATTTTAGCTAAATGTGCGATAACAAGATTTTAAAGTTTTTAAATGACTAATTTTTGAATAATGAAAGTGCTTTTTCATACACACAAAATATCTCTATATTGTCTACTAGTAACGACGTTATGGGGAAGACATAAACTAAGCTTAACACAGAAGATCTCTCTGACCTTATATTTATGATTAATAATGATTATTTAGTTATGTTAATTTCTTAGCAAAACTCCATATAAGACATCTTTTATATAAAGTAAAATTTTACACATATTAGAGCTTGCTTGATGGCTATAGTTCTCATAGTATTGAGAGAATTTTGACGCCCACGTAGCTGACATATACACACATACATTCTTTGGCAATGAAAAATTAAAAAATAATTTATAGCACAAATGTTATAAGCAAAAGCCTTCGTGTCACTTTTTTCCTAATATGTTCTCAGCATTTAATGGAAATATATATAAGACATTGAAAAACCAATTTAAAAATGCATTACTAGCTCATTTAGTATCAAATAACTAAACTATTTTGTTAAATATTTATTTCAGATCCTAAATATTACTAGTAATGCAATCGGTTTTATAAAAATTCTTCTATTTATCCAAATGTTGATAAGTCTTCAAGAATGTTAACAGAACAGCAGCGAGACAAAGAAGTCATAGCTAAATGCTCCATTATCCTTGTTTTCTACTTTCTGTTGTAAACATGTCGCAGTGAAGCGAGAAGTAACCATGAACAATGAAAATAAATAACCGGTTGGTTCCGACAACGTTGATACCTTTTAGATAATGCAAATCCTTCAAGAGGGAAACATGCGACGAACTCAAGAAGCTACTGAGGCAAATAAAACCTCGTCTAGAAGCCATGCCTTGCTTCAGGTATAAATCGCAAGAGGGTAATCCTCGTGACATTCTTAAAGTGTGCTTGAATTCTTCTTTTTCTTTTTTGTTTTTATATACATATTCACGTATGATACTAAGTAATTAATTACTCTCCAAAAATTGGCCTGGATCTTCATTGAGGCGATTAATTATATATAACCTTGTAGGTAGCTCTACTGAAAAACGATCGGCCACATGGAAAGTTATTCATGATAGATTTAGCTGGATCAGAGCGGGCTTCTCAAACAAATGTAGGAATTGTATTATACACCTGATTATCATAGTAATTATCAGAGTATTCAAAATTAAGAAAAAAAATTTGTCGTAATTTTGGAACAGTTGCGATATTTTCAAAACATTATAGGAAATGTGAATGTACAAAGTAATCACCAGGCACCGAGCAAAAACGCCGAGTCACATCACCGCCTCCCTGTTTCGATTATCAATTAGGAAAGATCACAACAACACCCATATTAAATAGTTATAAGAAAAATTGTGATTCAAAGTGGCAGAGACGAATTTTGTCAATATCAATTTTAGAATCGGGGGCAGCGATTGAAGGAGGGAGCAGCTATAAATCGTTCTCTCCTTGCTCTCGGAAATGTTATAAATTCGCTCAGCTCAAGTGAGTATTGTACTAATCACGTACTAGCAACACCTTTTCTACTATCAGTTCAGGATAATAAACCACTTAGCAATAAATTTGTTTACATTTCTAGAAAGTTATCAAATAGTTAGCTCTAAATGACAATTCATCTTTTCTAATTTCCTTTCAAAGTCTTCTAAGGTTTCATCATTATATTAATAGTAGTCAACTATTTTGATGTATGAATATTTGGAAACTAAAGCATATTGTATCGAAAGATCGAGGAAATCGTGATTCTTCAGATACCAAGGGAAAATACGTTAACTACAGGGATAGTAAACTAACACGACTACTTAAAGATTCGCTTGGTAAGAAATTTGAAGAAAATTGAACTACATTTGTAATTTATGTTCTACATGCACAAGAAAGGTTACGCTTGAAATTTCAGTAATAGAGTTTTTGATAATTTTTAAAAATCTGTTTCATTCAGGAGGCAATGCGCGAACATGTATGATCGCCCACGTGACTGCCGCAAGCGGCCATTACGAGGAGACATATAATACTCTTGTCTACGCTTCTCGAGCAAAAAATATCACAAATACGGTTGAGTTAGAACGCAAAAAATGTGTTTGTGATTGATTTTATGCGCATGTACTCATGTAGGTAATTTAATTTTGGAATGTGCAAATCATCCTGAACTATAACATTAAATTTAGTTGATAATGAATCGTCCTGCATCAGCTGATCAACCTTATACGGATGCTATGAGAGAAATGAGACGGGAATATGAAAAAAGAACTATCCCACATGCATCATCTTCAAATCACAGTGAGTTATGATAAAGTCAGAAATAGATGACTACGTAAATAAATTTCTATTCAACAGCATTGTTGTACTTATCCAATAGAAGTTGGTTTAATAGAGCAATTGTAGTTGACAAATCGGCGCCGAATGAGCGGCAGTACAAAGCTGCGGTTCGCTGGAACAACAACACGAATACAGCCAATGGTGGTTCCAGAACGAGGAGGATTGAAGGGATTGCGGTTAGAAGAACAAATATTTATGTCTTATTTTTAAAATTCTAGAGTATAGACTAAGATTATCTTATGCTTAAATAAACCGTATAATATGAAAAAATTTCGGAATTCTATAGTTTCTAATGCAAAATTCATATATATATATATATCGTCATAGGCAAATCACTAGTCAGGTGACAACAATATGAATATCTATTTATCTAAGTGCATCATTCAAGGGAGACCGAAGAGACTTTTCTTCCCTATTCAATCAACTTAAGGAGCAATATATTACATTATCGGACAAACAGCAAAAATTGAGGTAGGACTAGTGACAATGGCAGGGATTAGCCATGTAGCATGAATATAGTGCATAGTGTCTTCGATTTATGGAAAAACTAGTAAAGCATAATCTCACGAAAATAACTAAATCTACAGTATCAAAGAGTGATTGAACATTGTGGTTTCAGAGAGCGCCTTATGAAGGCAAATCAGGATTCCTATGAAACTGAAATGAGTAGAACATCAAAATTGGCGATTATCGGTGCTTGGGAAAAGCAACATCAAGCAGACAAATCTGCCGAAAGTATAGATCGTTTAAAAAAAGATGTGACAGAATTGGTTTGTATGGAATAATTAATTTTAGCAAACAAAATTGTAATTATTTTTAAGCATATATATTTATTTCAGAAATAAGTGGATTTTCGGTGAGTGGATGTTTTTGAGTGTGACCTCTGTCAACCCAAATTATATTTAATGACACGTTTTTGCTCACTCCGCTCTTATCCTTTAACTAAAAATATATTGCCTTTACGTATTATCAGGAAACAAGACTGAGTGAGCTAGTGGACGTACGTCAAAAACTGGAAAAAGCTCTCAGGAAGGGGCAAGAAACAAGTAAAGCAGTCGAAAACCGACTGCGCACCTTAGCGACATCAAAGGAACAGAAGGAACTAATAAATTTGATCGTACGAATGGATAGTATGCAAGCAGAAAGTAAGTAGTACTATCTGCCTACTATCCAAATATTTATTAATAATTTTATTTGGATCAGTCAACTAATGTATTTCAGAAATCTCGGCAGTCAATGATCTCGCTATTCAAGCAATGATCATGCAAAAAACTGATAATTCTATCTCTAAGTTACCAAAATATGAGATGTTAGCCGAAAAATTGATTGAAGGGCGATTGGATGGTATGCATAAATTTCCTATAATGAAATTGCATATTTTCAGTCATAAAATAAACTTCTTTAAGATAAAGACCGTGAACAACTAGAACAGGAATACAGAATCGTCAAGAACCAATTTCACTATCATTTAATACCGTTGAAAAATATACAAACGGTAGTATCGTGGAATTCATTGCTTCTTCCTAAAATAAATCCAGCTTCAGCCACGTAAGTGGAAATGATTACTTATTTTTAGTGAAATCAATAGGCTTAACCAGGTGTAAAATATATAGTAAGTTATTTTACTAAACATTCTATCGTGGACAACAAGATGAGAAATATGGATCGAATAACACCTCTAGAAAAATATTCATTTCTAAGAAACATGCTGAAAAAATTTTCAGTACTGATGACATGATTGGAAGAACATCTACTGCACGAAAAAGTAAGAAGAGGGATTCGGTACAATTACCTATTATTGGTAAAGGACGAGAAAAAGAAAGGGATTCCGAAGGAACAGACTCTTATGATGGAGGAAGTTAGTAGTGAAAAGTCAAAATATAAAAATATTTTTTACTGATGCCTTGCTGACATTTTACTCTTTATGCTTACAGGTGAGCCTACTCCAGAGTCTCCACTCTCTGCACATTTGCCTCCTCTCAAGTAAATATATTTACGTTATTTATAAGTGAATTCATGTATATTGGCTTGATATATGTATTCACTTTTGTTCTCCAACTATTATAGAATTATTAATTCCGAATTTTTCTTGGTTTGTTCACATTTGACAGGTATAATATTTCTCACTTTTGACTTATTTTGTTAAGAAAAGTAGATGAGAGTAAGAGTACGTTTAATTATTTAGAGCTATTATGTTTTAATTCATAGCCATATTATTGTAATTTGATCAATTCCTCAATGTCATGGGCTGTTTATTTCTTTCTCAACGTTCTCTCTTTCACGACTTTGGTCGATTTTATGATACTTGTCTCTGGCGGTGATATTAATGTGTCTATTAATTGGTATCAGATTTCTTTCAGGTGTCCATGATATTTTGCTCCATATGCATTGTATTATGGATGTGTACTTATCGTAACCCCAAAAAACGCGAATTTTGCTCCGAGATTAATGTTTCGGGTGTTTTCAGTTATCAATCTGTGCATGATCTGAGCTAATATTAAGAATCTACGAATATTTTGTGCAGGGCTAATGTCAATATTTCATCGAGATTTTAAAGAATTATTAAAGCCTTGAATATTGCCAATCATGTTGATCTACATTAATGACTTCAGTGCCTATTTCTTAATTGTTATCACTCATCTTGTTATTTCATTCTTTGATATCTATCCACATATATAATCACCTACATTTTTAGGTCAAAGCACTGCGTGAATTAAAAAAGAAGAAATTTAGACATTTTTTAAAGAATTAATACTTGCTATATTAAGTTATTTTTCTCCATTAGCACATCATAAATTCTCAAAATTTATGCTAAATATTAGAACACTTTCAGAAAGTTAAAATTTCATTTTGATATAGGAAATACAAGTACAACAGAGAATCTATTAGATTTAGTGATTATAAGGCACACTTAAATAAATATAGCACTATATTATTCTAGATTTTAGAGCCGAACTTAGACATGATTCTAGTGATAGTTTCTTCAGATGTCATATGCTTCAAAAGTACCTGTAATATTAGGATTTATAAGTAATAAATGTTTGTAGAAACTACGGAAAACTCTAGTTAAAAACATAGTTTTTATATAAGTAGGAAAAAGTAGAATAGTGATTGTTTGACCTCGTGTTCAATTCTGTTGACAGTATGAAGGTGTTCGACAACTGATTGTGGCCGCATTAAACGCTTAGTCGCAAGAAGACTCTGAATCGAGATAAGTAGCAGCCGTCTTAGCAATATTAATGTTAAGCCTATATAATTTCCTAAAAAACGTATTTATTATAGCTGTATTCATTTCTTCAAACCATTTGCGAGAATGAGCCACCAATGGGTATCCTTCTGCTTATGAAACTGAATAACTAAGCATTAAAGGTACGTTAACTCTGATACAAATAATTGTGTCATTTCACATTATTTTTTAAATTATTAATTATGTTGAATGTCACGACAAGAATGGAACCAGGAAACAGTAAAACAAAAAGTAAATACGGGATAAATATGAATATGGAAATTATTTAGAGTTTTTTTTCACCCACCTTATGAGCCAATTTACTATATCTATCAATGATTTTTTCCATTTCTTCTTTAAATGTTGCATGAGGAATGACCTTAATTTGATAAGTAATATATCTAAATTTTATGTTTTTATTATGGTATTGCAAATTTTTATACGATTAAACACCAATTACTTTGCTAACAAGTCCTGCCTCACACGCTTCCTGAGGTGTAATTCTTTCTGAGAACATCGCCAGTCGAGCAGCCTATAACATCTTTGTATAGAGGATAATATCATTATTGCATATGAATTATAAATATTATAAATTGACTTGACAAACTTTTTGATATCCCATTATCTGCACAAAGGTAGATGTGCTAGCTGCCTCTGGTGTGATACCAAGTTGAGTGAACGGGCAAAGGAAATATGCCTAAAATAATAACAGTTCATAGATTTTAATAGTGAGATATTACAAAAATATAGAAATAAGTAAAAAATGTTCCTTGTCAGATGCAAAAACTGCGTCACAAAGAGCCAAGGTAGTGCAAGCAATTCCAATGGCTGGCCCATTGACCATGGCAATAATAATTTTACTGTGTTTTATCATCCTGTCGACCCACAGCTTATATAAGTGGTACGTATCAGGATCATCATTCCTAAAACAAAAAAATCAGAGAAACGAAATAATTACGATATACTGCATCTGCAAAACCCACATAAAAATGTGCGCTTCAGATGGTGAAAAATCAGTTCCAGAAGAGTAATATTCACCTTTTCCTTGAATAATTATTTATTATATCTAGAAAATATCATATATTTCTGGTCAATCAAAGAAGAAACGACGAAATACAAAAGAGATTAGAAACCCATGTACTCACCTGTGATCACAACGATCAATATTTTTTTATCATTTTCAGCATCATCTAATGCTGCTATTATTTTGCGATACATCTGAATTAATTTGCTAAAGAATTCATGGATATATATAAGTATGCTAAAAATATACAGTGAAATAGGAAATGTTCATAAAATCATACATTTTCACATATTGAGTTTTTCTTCTTTTCTCTATTTAAAGTTATCCAAAGAACATTATTCCTTTTCTCGATTATTACATCACTCATCTTGATGGTGTCGAGGATCTTAAATTTCAACATAAAATTATAAATTACAAAACATAATCAGAATTTTCCTTGAGTTAATATTGACGCCAAAGATTTATTTTAAAATGTAGGTAAATTAGCTAACAACTTGTTAAAATGATTGCCTATGGGTAGTTCTACTGAAGAAACAAAATGAAGCTAGTAGCATTAAAAGTAGTTTCGTTGTCGTGTGAGTAGAGAAGGTGAACGAAACAGTAAAGGGCGGCATAATTGTGGCAAACTTTAAACCGAGTTGTTGTCGTGGTGTGGTTGTGATAAGAGACCGGCGTATTTGGACAACAGGCTACGGTGTAGCTTTTCTCACGTTTCTCACTTGGGAAAACTATAAACACGTTCGAGTTGAGGCCAACTTTCGTTTTTTCAAATACGGCATTAAAAATCCTACCTTAAATCTAGTAAATCACCACTTAACATGAAGCCCATATTGTATATTTTCAAATTTCCTTATCAACATTGGCTATTAACGCGAAATGTGACACTTGTTTTTTGTCAAGAAGTCAAAATGTAGCTTGATTGAAATAAACGAATAATTGCGACGCTGTACTGTAAATTATAAAGATCTATAAAATTTAATATTCCCAAAATTAGCAAGAATTATAAATAAATAAGCTAAGCTCTAAATCTACCCATAAGCTTATTAGACAGATTTCTGGTAGGTAAATAGCGTAATTCCATACATTAAATGTTATTACATATGCATTTATTTTCCCAGCAATTCAAAGTGGCTGTTGAGAAGCAAGTTTAATAATTCTATTGAAAAATACCACATCTCTAAAGAAATGTCCCATTATTTAAAATCAATATCTACAGTTTATCTACTGCAAGATAATAGCATAAAAGAAAATTGCAGTTCATTGAAATCACTAAGATATAAGTTTGCAGACTTTTCTTAGTAAATATAATACTAAGAGAGAAAAATGCATTGGAAACACTGATTACATTGATTATAGATATCTATAGCTAATATATAATTTACTATTAAAATAATTGAGAAATAAAAAAGGTAGTGGAAATATAGTTAAAATATAAAGATTCGAAAAATGCTAAATTCACTATGTAAATCTTCTTCAATCCTCATAATTATTCAACGGTATCCTGATCTTAATATCTGCTCAGTTTGCTATAAAAGTTCTAAGAGGGACTTATAGATTTCAGAATTATTGTTTTAAAGCTACAAACACGTTTAGGATGTTGGCATTTTATACGACTGAACTCTTCATTTTTTCAGAGAATAGTTTCATATAAACTTCATTGCTGTATGCGCAACGAGTCTCTGAGACGTCTCGATTGCATTTCGGATCATATCGAGACTTCTCGCTTGACTACAGTTTGCTCATTTGCTACCAATTCATAGCCAAGTGCTCTATATTATTCGAGTTCCAGTTAATGGTTCCTCTTTCAATCGGCTTATGTTTATCCTAGTTTACAGTTAATTGTAAAATTTGTGAGTTGTTAACGTTATATACTCATTGGTAGTTTTTAGGCTTATCTTTTAATAAACATACAGTTCAACAAATCAGATACAGTATTTTGTTTTTACTTTATAGATATATTGTTAAAGCAAAATGACAAGTCAAGATGACCTACCCTATTGAAAACATTTTCTGTTCTCGAATATTCAACTCCGACATCATTTATTAAATGTGCATTCCGATATATCACTAGATTATAAATCTAGTTCATGGATATACATATTTTAAGTCAAACTATATGTCTAGAAGACTACTTTAAGAATTAAACACATGTATACACATCGTTCACTTAACGAGAATAAAATCACTGTCGTCAGCTTCCACTGAATTATTTTAAGTAACTGAATTCTTAAAAATGAATACTAATCTTGAACTTTAAATCAATGTCACTCCGAAACCTCTCCAAAGTGTATCTTATGTTTGTTCCTTTGATCCGGATCGGTTACTTAAGAGTCTAGCACACATCAAAAGAGATGGCTTTCTCTGTCATGATAGCGATAGATTCTCGCCGTTTTCTGTGAGACAAATATAAATGTATCCCTAGATATATTATGTGACTAACAATGAAATTCTCTCTAAGTGTTTATTTATTGTGTTTTGCTGATTGAATAGATAGTGAGTTCGAAGATGAAAAGTAGCTTGATTATATAAATATGTAGATATTTAATGATATGCAGTACAATCTGTGTCAGCGAAGGTGCTTATCCCCGTGGAGACGTCATGCTGCCAAAGAAAGATGAACGGAACGTAGCAAATGTTTACCACTATTGTCCTCTTTATCAATATTAGCGTAGAGCTTCATTGTTTGTCAGGAGAGCGATAACCATGGACTTAACGCACATTAATGCATGCTATTTTGACCATAATGTTGATGCCTCATTTCCCCTGTTGTTGAATCGAGAGAAGTCTTTTAGCACTAAAAAGTGATATAAAGTACAATTTTAGCTATTATTTTAAATTAAATTAATTACAGCAACTATCATTTGTCGAGAAATTATTCACAGAGTATACTCTTCGACCAAATAGAACAAAATATTTCAAAAACCGACGTTGCTTTTGGACAATAAGCTATAACTGTCAGTTGTTCCTTTGTGGATTGGGTAGTCTATAGAGCGACAGTATGTCTGGTTCTCTTTGCAAGTACTAATTCTCACTAAATTAATGACACGTTTACCTTAATAATTTCATCACTGTAGTTATAGCACTTTTCGAAAAGAATTTAATACTACTTAATATTGATAAATAAAATATTTTCATTATGATGCCTTCTTAGTCTTGTAAGATTTTATCTGGTGGTCAACCTCACGTCAGATGTAGCTCTTAGTAGTCGGTCATATCACGCCCGAACTATATTTGCTTATATTTAGTATACGGTTTAGACGTTTTGATGATAGAGATATGGTTATGTTTAGTCTGGCGTAGTTTTGAGAACGATTCTTCACTAAGTTGTTGTGAAAAGAATCACATCCTATAGGAAACGGTTCGGTTCTCCCTCGTTATCATACATCAACATGAGAGCTCGTCGCCTTTTATTACTACCCTAAAAATATCTCATAGTAACCATGTTGAGTTTACTGAAAAGCATAGTTCCACTGTACCACGACGATTATTTATAACATGATTTCTTTCGTTTTTTCTTTCGATCGCTATTATTCAACAACTATATGTAAATTCCATTTAATATTGTATCTCAAATAACATCCATTAATAACTTATACCATCAGATTGTTCGAAATATGCTAATTTAAACCAACAGTAATTATCTAAATATAGAACCCCCACATGGATACCGCCTCTCAAATGTATTCTTGTTTTCTCTGCGCCTTCAGCTCTCTCCCGCGCACTGACCCTTTCTGGCTGACCGGCAGGCATGCCATTGATCGGGGTCACTCTCGACCGTCATCTCTGACCGGTTGGTTGTTCCATCAGTCCTATTTCAAATTTGCGCGCGTCATTTATTACAAAAATTGTGCTACTGTCTATTTTCTAATTTTATGTGCTCTCTGCTTACTGTACTTTAACTTTGTAAATAATTGAATTTAAATGATTTTATTGATCTTGAAGTACGCTAAATTTTAGGTTATTGATTTTTTTTCAAATAATCGTACACAATAAAAAAGACCTTGAATATAACGCAGCTGTGATACTAGCCTGCGTTAAGCTTTGTTTAGTTACGCAAAACCATTCCTTTGATGAGCGGAGTTATTTTTGTCCTTCAGTCTGTTGTATCTACAGTTTCATATATCGTGTGCTTATTTTATTAAGGTACCTATAGTTTTTAAATCTTTTAACCATATTTCAGTTTTTCTTAACGAGAATGCTGGGCATTCCGTTTCTCGATAATGCGATATGGAATTGGTTCAAACCTCAAACGTTCGACGACCCTGTGGATCGACTCAATTATTTTATCACGGCTACCCTCCTCACGTTTTTCGCCATCATGGTGTCAGCCAAGCAGTGAGTCTTTTATTTTCATTAGTTTCGTTGTCTAGTAATTAATTAGTTAATGTATGCGACTAATTTTTTCTTATGTCATGTTTGTTTCGATTTTCGAATTCTTTTGGAACTAATTTTGTAACTTATAATATTAAGAATAAGTTTCTTTATGAATCGATATTTAATTTGCCTAACAAATTTATCACAAGAAAATAACCTTGCTATAAATATATAGCTAATAGTCAAATATGCGAATTTATAATTGAGGAAAAAAGCTTAAGGACGATAAGGTACTTTACTTTTTACGAAGAAATGTAAGCCTGTTATTTATATATATATATGACCGGTCGTTTCATCAATTATAAAAAACTACGGAGATATAAATTTTGGAGACATGAGTTTTGTGCTACCTATTATGTTGTCGTGATTCATTCTATGGTTTGCCCGTTCCCAGCCTTTCATGCCTATCTTCATCAGATAACGATGCAATGGGAATCCCAACTGTCATATGCTAAATGATAATGACGGATATAATTCGCTAAATTACAGTATATATATAAGTTTAAATACATGAACAAGACGAAAGTGAAATGAAGGGTAGCTGCGTAGAGGTGTGACGTAGTTTATTTTATCTTTAAACAATTTGATACGCGGAGCAGGTGGACGATAGATTAAGCACTATTTGTCAAACAAATCAATCAAAATTCTTTGAACTCTTGCTGAATTAAATGACACAAGTCAAAGCTCTTGCTGGAAGTTTAGTGTTTTTTTTCACTACAAGATTTGTAGTTTTATATCCTTCTACTATACGGTTATTGAAAAGTCAAATCAATGAGAATTCATAAGTTAACTTATATGTAGTGACCTCAACCATTCATGTGTTTGCACTGCTTTGTTTCGGGTCACCACTATAGGCGGCATTGCATTATTGAGAGATTAACAATAATTCTCAACTTTATAGGCTTTTGAAAGGGTTTGATTTCAAACTCTTAGTGTAAATTTGTTTGTATTGAGAAATTGCTTTAGGTATGTTGGTTCACCTATTCAGTGCTGGATGCCTATGGAATTTAAAGGAGGTTGGGAACAGTATGCTGAGGACTACTGCTTTATTCAAAATACTTTCTTTGTTCCATTTCACGAAGAGATTCCCGCCAATGATGATGATCGCGCTGATGTTAGTAAATTTTTAATATAGGATAATATTTTAAACTTCAACTGTTTATACATCTTGAACTATAAAACTTTTATCAGGCGGAAATTGGCTACTATCAATGGGTTCCTATTGTTTTAGCTTTACAAGCTATAATGTTTTACTTGCCGAATTGGATTTGGAAAACCCTACATCAACAGAGTGGTTAGATATATTATATAGGTTTTATGCATGTTTTTATATTAGGACTTGCACATCGGATTTCTTTACTTCCATAAAATCCATGTCCAATTATTTAATTGTATTGATCTGTACAATTGGCCGCCCAGTGGGGTGCACCATATGGTCGGTCGATTCTGTCCATTAGACTACAATAAAGAGGCGTTGTATTGAAGAACGCTAAATATGAGTATCTGAAGCATTATGTCAGTAATAATTATTAAAGTGAAAACAAGAAGCATTTATAGATTATGGCCTTTATTTTAGGAATTGATCTTAGTACTGCTATTGAAGACGCACGTAAATTGCGCAATATTGGAGGAGGAGATAGGAAAAGGGAAATTGAAAAGTTAACAATGTACCTTGAAGAATGTCTAGAATTTCAAAATGAGCGTCGAACTCCATATAGAATATTTTGTTTCAGGTTAGAACACTAATTATTTTTCTTTACTGATGATGTCTTGTAAGTAGTTATACTGTCAGATTTGGCCGTGGGCTCGGGTCGTATGTCTCCATGCTTTATCTTTTCGTCAAATTTCTTTATCTGCTAAATATTTTTACTCAATTCTATATAATTAATACCTTTCTTGGAAGCGATTTCCGCGGGAATGATTATACCTTCTGGGGATTCCAAGTACGTTAATCAAAGATATATACGACGCTCATTTTCGTTCAAAAGTAGTGATGATATGTATTACTTTAATTAGGATTTTTAGACTTTTAAAGATTTGTGGAATGGTCGGGAATGGTTAGAATCTGGTGTTTTTCCACGTGTTACGCTCTGCGACTTCAAAATCCGTCGACTTGCCAATATTCATAAGTACACTGTTCAATGTGTGCTAATGATTAATATGTTTAATGAGAAAATTTACCTGTTTATTTGGTAAGAACATGTTTTTGTCTACTTTTTTAGTAGATTATTTTTTATCAATTTCAGGTTTTGGTTTTTATTTGTCGCTGTTTCAACGATTATAAATTTCGGCTACTGTTTTGTTCAACTTTCTCTAACCTCATTCCGTGAAAAAACTACACGTACATGGCTATCCCACCCAAGATATGGTGATGATCACCCTGAAAGCTATCATCAGGAGCATATGCTACGTCGTTTTGCCCACAATGCTCTTCGTCCAGGTAAATATATCTATTTGTATTATTCTAACATCTTTTCAGCTCCATAAATATATACAGCCATCATCACATTAACTCTATCTCTAGATGGTGTTTTGCTTCTTCGTTTCATAGAAGGTCACGCTGGAGCGATTGTTGTTCGTGAGATTACATCAAAGCTGTTCTGCGACTATTTCGAACCAGTCAGTTTCATTGAGGGTTTCAATGTTAGCATTATCAGAAATAATATTAATGTTATAGGAGACTGAAAATACATCGGGTCGTGGTCATTCAACTAAGTCCACAAGCCCTGGTATGTTAGATGACGGCCCACATGAGAACCTTTATCACACTGATAAACTGGCAGGTCTAATGGCCCCAGACTATCATGCTAAGCATGTCTAGGTATCTCACAGTGCCAAATATTTTTACTGCTATTCTTTTCACTATGTTTTTATCTTTATTATTGATATTGTTAAAGTTGACTGTCATTTTAGTCTGCTCACTATTGATTATATTTTAACCTTCACTTGAATTGCCTTTCGTTGGAATCTAAGGTTTTGTATGTTTTCATAATTCTTTATAATTAGTTTCCGTCTCACTGTTGTGTCTCGCTCAGCGATAGCCTTTTTCGTAAAGCTTACATGACTCTTCTCAGGCACCTTTATTTTCTTTTGTATTCTACGCCATATCCATAATTTGTGCTAATAAGATTCGTCCGGGTAAGTGTAGTTCAGCTTAGTTCTAAGATGTGCTGATTACATCAACTGGTGTTCTATTGCACTCTTAGTAACCTCTAGAACGCTAGTGTCATTCAGTTCTAGTTAAAATGCTGTCAAGCTTAGCGTTAGCACAAAATTGTATACATCCGTTTGTCCGCATATTGAGTATTCCTACAGGATTACGTTTGTGTTGTAATTCGATTTAATAAAGTGGTTCTTATTCTAGGTATGCAGCATGGGTTAAGTCCCATCTTGGACATTTTAAAATTTTAAAATATCTTCACAAAATTTATGAAGCTGTAACATATTTTAATTTTTAATGTTTCACAGATCGTAATCTTTCTAGTAATATTTAAATTAGCATTTTTTTGCTGATTGAAGTTTCAATTATAACGGCATGACGTTTTGAATATATTAAAAATAAGTATACATTTCTAAAACGATTTCAGCTGAATAAATTTAACGCGCTCAATTTATCATTGGGACGCTGGTCGGAGCGTATCGATTTTAGCCCGAGAACATTCTACTGCTGAACGGACGATGGCTTATTAGTCGCTGGTGATTGATGTTACATTTCTCTTCATTTTATGTTTTTATGTAGTCTGATACATAATTACCACTATTAGAACGGAATATTTTATTGCTATTATATTTACTTTTAGTGGAATCATGCCCAGGGATGAGGCTGGTAATTGTGAAAAGACAGTAACAATAGATGCTGTTACCCATGAACAAGTTTTAACTGAGACAAGTGCCATATTGAGTAGAAAGAGGCGATGGGCAGTAGAACGAAACAATTATGGTTCTGGTCGTGATGAAGAGCAGGAGGCTGAACATACTTCTGAACAAGGAACATCGAAGGAACCAGAACCAGGTTATATACTTCACTTATGAACATGTATTGTCACTTTATTGGTTATGCCAAATTAATATACATATAATTGTTATATCAATTTTGCAGCTGAAACTCTCTTAAATGATTTTAATCCAATGCCATCTAGTAGTAGAATACATGAATTGTTTATGTCAAATTCCCTGGGGAATGAATTTTTCGACCTTGATATAGGACCTGCGGGAGACAAAGAAAACTTGGAAAACTGCTCAGGTAATTGCAGTTTCTAATATTCTACATATATTTTTAATAATTAGAAGCTAAATTTATTAATGACTTATTCAGAGCTAATAGGTTTCTTATTTTACTATTTTTTTTAATAGAAAATTTAAGATTTTTAGTGGATGACTTATTTGATATTCCGCTGGAAACATTGTTCTGTTATGGTCTCAACCTTAATGATCCAAATTTGTCTACGAATCCCAAATGATATCAAAGATTTCATCAGTACCTGTTTACCGTAGTTAATTTTCTAGCTCTTTCAAATTTCTAGAGTATCAGGAGATAGTTGAATTTTAAACATTTGTGATAGGAGGAACATATTCGTTTTTCTTTTGTAAATAACTTCCTTTTTTAAATATTTTTTAAATATTTTAATGCTAGAATTTTTCAATATTTATCTCTCACTTTCGAAGTGCTCCATGTTGTTCAAGATTTTAAAATTAATTTAAGACTTGTTTTAATCGTTGTAGCAACTTATATGCTCTACAATAACTTTTTCACGGAGATTTCCATATTACGGGTATTTAATTTAATTTAAGCAGTAATTATTAATTGACACTAATTGCCATTCTTATAGTCAGTGCTACTTTAAAAGCAATTAAATTATTTTTATTCCAATTTGTATTATTGCTTGAGAATTTTTCTATTTAAAAATGTTTAGCCATTATTTGTGTATTGTAAAGTTAAAATAAATGTATTGTTTAGAAAAAACCACACGTTGTTTAGCTCACTTATTCATCTCACCAGCATATTTCATTACTCATTATTCAACAGTTCGGCAGGCTTGATTCCATTATATTTTCACATGGAAATCATAATTAATATATACCATAATCATGTTTCTCCATAAAAGAGTTCATGTAGTGGCATGAATTTCCGACAATTACGACCCCGTCACTACATCAGGTGCTTAGTAACTTAAGTGTGAATGTGTCCTTTCAGCCGACAATGGAACCGCTTCTTTCTGGCATACTTCGTAATAAGATCACTTCGATTATGCTCATGTTTTGTGTTAATGTCATCTTAACTTCATAGGTGTTCCTATCTATGTATAGCACTAGTAGTAGAGGTATCCACCATCTCTTAGGCAAATATAATTAGATATTTTAAGTACTCCTATTGTTACATATTGTCTCAGAGTTTTCCTTCGTTTGGAACTGTTTTTTCAATGCACTCTTTGGTCTTAATGTGAACTATGGGCGTCTAGTTGCATTGTGTGATATCCTAAATTAGGTCGCCCATTTTCTCGAGATGCAGACCACCGGGGTGGCCTTTCACTTTCTACGCTCGTTGTCCTCTTAATGTCTTCCCTTTCTTCCGAAATTAGACACTGACTTACATTGCAATCTATTGTTCCACTTATTTAATCGATTAACCCGACGAATTTGTTAAGAATAATATAATTCAAAACTTGCTATACCACTAATTTCTGAAATTTTTTTTTATTAAGTTATGCGAGTTTTCTGCATTCTCCTTATTCTAATTTGGAGAGAAACTTTAGCGAAAAAGCGACACAGCAGTGAAGATGAAGACGAACCAACGCCATCACCTGGAGAAAAGAGTAGGTGAAAATTATAATGCAAATAAAACAGAATGTAGAATTATGATCATAAGAGGTTAGTTATTTTGTACAGTGGTCGATCGCCTAGCTGTGAATATGGCGGGTGCGTTTGTTAAATCCTTGTTTCCTGAAATAGATAGAGCTGAGAAGAAATCAGCTGATGTTCGTCGAGCTCCTATCAGTCCGTTGCAAGGCGGACTCGATTCATACTCTGGTTAGCTAATACAGATACCTCCAAAGAGTTCAAGTACTATTATTAGATATTTTACAAAATATTAATGAATATCTATAATTTAAGTTGTTTTTATCATATATTAAAGCACAGCAAGTTGCATCGGATTACAACGCTATTCCTCAAATGAGCCAACAGAATCCTTCGAACCCATTTTCTTATCAAGGCCAGCTACCACAATCCTATTCGAGTTTATCACAGGTGAGATAATCGTAATAATGAGTTATTTTATGCCGCATGATTCATCTATAATTTTATCAGAGTGTTCCGTCAGCCGCTATGTTTTCTAGTGGACCTTCACAGAGTGCAGTCAATTTGCCTTCTATTCCCACACTGCTAACTGCAGGTAGTGGTTCACCTGAATCAATAAATACCATTAGGAATCAACAGTATCTCGCTGTGAGTAATTTTCGAAAGTAAAATTCATATGTGAAATGTCTAGTAAATTCAATAAAACAATCAGATGTATTACCTAACATACAATATTTAAATTAAAAAACGAACTGTTTTTTTTGTGATTTTTAAAAAAGATATATTTTGCAGCTTTTCTTACCAGATTACTAAACTCCATATCATATGTAAATTGCATAGTGTTGTAAAAAAATGATTTTAGTGTTAACAATATCAACATAGTTTCATGCAGTATTCCTTTTGTGAAAAAATTGATTTTAGTCAATATACATCATTTCTATAAATTATGGAAATTACTAGGAATTTAAAAAATAATTCAGGCACTAGCACGCCAGCAATCTGAAGTTGCTCAATACAGCTCAAAGCAAATGGAATATCTAGACCAGCAAAGGAGGTATCAGCAAGCAATGATCGATCATCAAGCTGGCGCCGCAGTATGTTTTACTTCTGGAATTATATATATATATATATATATATATATATAAATCTAAGACTTTTAAAAAAATGAAAATTTCTTTAGCTCTTAATGCAGAAGCAACAACAGGAAATAATTAATGAACAAATGAAACAATTGAAGTCAGCCTATGGAGTTGATGAACACTTTATAGAAGATAATACCGTTGGTGGAAGGGTAAGATTATATATTTATATTATTGAAATTTGTCTATTAATTAGCTAATATATTTAAGTTTAATTTAATCACTCATCTAGGTACTGACAGCTCGTGCACACGGTGTGAAATCTCATAGACCAGCTATGCCAAAACACAGTGAGAACTTTCATTTTAATTTATTACAAAAGCAAATACTTAATGGTAACTATGAATGTCTTATGTACTTAGGTTATACTGATGATGATGTTCTCACAAACGATGAGCACCTCAAACAGTTTTTCAAGGATAAATATGGTATAAGCCTTGATGATACTACAAGTCTGACGGAAGATGAACGGCAGACACTCAGGTATCCATACATCAGTAAAACTGTTAATTTTACAAAAGTATGAATCTTGTGGAGTTAAAAACACATTACAATCGACCAGAAATGTACATAGTAGAAAATATGAAAATTATTTTGCTAGAATTTTCAATATCCAATTTAAATAATTAAATGTATAAGGAAAATTAATTTTGTCATATAAAATATATTTCAAGAGATCTACGAAAGCAAATGACATTAAACAAAGAAGATACTATAGAAAAAGGCGTTTTTAAAACTATGGATTCACTAAAAGGGTAAAATTTTCATATCCAAGTTTATCTAATTATTCATATTTATACATGAATTTTTCTACTCATATTATTGTTTAAATATAATTCTTAACTCTTATATGTTAAAATATTATTGTTATTACAAGGCTTATCTTTATATATACAGTTTGCAAATATACTGCGTTTTTAAACTTTTATTCATTAGCAAAGTAAAACCTCGTCCCCACTCTTCACTGTCATCTATGGAGCAACGATCAAGCGGAGGGAATTGTCCGCAGTGCATAGCAGCAGACCTAAAAATGATGCGAGGAGCATGGACACAGGTATGAGATAATTATAAGCCTAATGAACATGACCTTTAATTGGTTTTTTCCTAGATGTATGGAAATCCAAATGTAATTAAAAGAACATTTGGAACATTATTGAGTTTGGAAAATATGAATATGCAAGAAGAACGAACTACTGTGAAAGCAGAAAAAGCATCTTGTATAGGACTAGAAGGTATTTCCAATCTTATTTTTACGTATTTTATCTATTTTTTCATAAATATTTAAGAATTTTAAAATATTTATTCAAGCTCTGGATTTTAGTTGGACATCCTAGCAGAGGTATATCGAATTTAAATCTCTTCTACCGTGATAGTGCAGAAGGAAACGAACTTCATGAGGTATAGCTGATGATTAAATTAGGTTATTTTAATGCGATTTTAAAAAATATCCATTAAATACTACGTAATACTTTGCAGATACATGGAAATATTTCTCAAATAGATGATAATATACTGATTTTCGATACTGAAATGTATCATACTGAGAGTGAGTCCAAACACTGACTTATAATTTTTTTGATAGGGAAAAAGTATGTGAGAGCAAGTAATATTAGTTGATGATGTTTGAATATTATTTTAGTGTGTTTGGTGAAGGTAGGTCCGTCAGAAAGTGATCGTTATGAGTTCCTGATTTTTTCCGAAACTAGCGGGAAAAACGCTTGTAGGTGGGTCAATGCACTCCTTGAACAAATTGGGAGTGCTGAGTTGTAATCTTCTGTCCAGTTCACTTTAGATATACATTTATTTTAGATCATACCACGTATTTGCACGTAACACAGACGAATTCAACCGCAGGCATTTCGATGATGTCTCAGAGTTCATGAAAAGCGTAAGCATTTTTTTTCATAATTGACAGTCATGTTTCTATGAATATATTTAATGTATGGAGAGTAGTTATCCAACTACATTTTATACTTACTTTACCTCTCAGATATCCGTTTAAATGCACTAAAACTATTTTCTATTGGAATCTCTTGAAAAATATAACGTTAATAAGGCAAAATTATACTATATTAAACGGTAGTATACTTATTTAGCTTCAATAATCTATGTTTGCTACTTTAAAAACTTTGAATTTATTAATTGTTTACTTTTAGGAAGTGCAAATGAGTCTTATTTTACCTGTTGGAGCATTACCTAAAGCATCTCTGTGTCAGCTAGACCAGCCATGATAAAATTACTCTTTAACTGACGCAATATTGTGCAATATTTCTTTATCTCTGGAATTTTTTCATATAAATACTATTAATTAGGCTCACTCAATTAACCTCTCATAAAACTGAGTGGTAATATTTTATTAGCTTGGAAGTGAAACTACAGTTAAAATTTTTATAGTCAATATTGTAGGCTTCTCTTCAAGAAATTCGGTTAAAATAAAGTGTCGGGCTTGATTCTATCTCTGAAAGGAAATTATATTACAGAAACAATGTCGAAAATAAA
>JAJAVP010000257.1:0-61908 GCA_020740425.3 Heterorhabditis indica | reverse complement strand
GTAGCACATATTCATTGGCATAGCGAATTGCTACGTCATATATGCTAACTTAATAGCGCTTTAATTTTGCTTCAGAACTTCTGGCGCGCCCTGTAGTTAACATTTTTTTGAAACAAGATGAAATTAAAATTCGAGGCTATTACGCTTCATCTCGGAGAAATTATCTGATGACTGGGAACAGAAAAGAAACAAAAAAGTCATTTCGGAACGATAAGTGAGTGGTTTTGAGAAAATATATATATAGCGATATTTTTTAATAAAAAAGATGAAATTAATACTGGAAACATTTAAGGCTACTACATCTTGAAAAGAATTAGATGAATCTGGTGATTACAAACCCAAAAAGAAAAGGATTTTTAATACTGTTCTATCACTTTGGAACGCACTGTATAGAGTACGTAAAAATATATAAAATTATATCGGAATAATATTGAATTCAAAAAATGTAAAGAAAGTACTAGATGCGGTTAGAAAAAAATAAGAAATTTTAAAAAGTGAAAATGAAAAAATCATCAACTGAAGAATTAACTTGTTTTGATTCACTGATCCCAGACAGAAATTATTTGTGAATCGTTCACAGTTTTAGAAACTTGGTTGTGAGGATATTTAAGTAATTCACTCTTTTCTTGTATGCACACATCTTAATGCTTGAATAAAGTTGAAGCTTATATTGCTCACATACGTGAAATACAACCAAATTAACATAACTAGCATCAGAAGAAAACATGAACTCGTTCGTTCATCAAACTGAAGAGGTCCAGCATCTACTTCTCTCGATAGTTGAACGAACACCAATCCGATAGTCTCATAGAAGATTCTTCATTCCGCATATATATATATATATATATATATATATATTCCTCAAAATCGCCCAGCAGCAGAAAAAAATCTTTAAAGTATTCAAACCGCTTTAGTGGTATAAATTATAGCTGAATTAAAAGTCCTATTTTAAAATTTCTAGGAAATGAAAACTCTGGATTGTTCAACACTTTTGTATTGGAGTAAATATTGGTGTATCCAATTTGGCCTATAACTTATAGAGATCAAAAAGACGATAATCAGTCACATTAATGCGTCAAAAGTAGAAATTTAGCACAGAATCAAAGTGATGTGGATAACGAATTTTACAGTGTCAAAACAATATTATAATAAATCTACCTCGAACATTAAGAAGTCGAGCGACGCGAAATTCACGTTCTGCTGTTGCGAACGCAAATTCAATACGTTCCATAGCACTACTTTCATTCATTTTCTTTAGGTTAACAAGTTTTTTACTGTAAAAAAGAGTTCATTCAAATTATTATATAATAGTGTTCTTAATCTCATTAATAACTGCCTTAGTTAATATTCACTTACTCAAATGAATGTAGCAAGCAGTTGAAAGCATGTCCATCCCTCCAAGATGATGTAAAATCGCATACACTAACCGCTTCGTAGTCTCGAGTCACCTCAAGACACCACTGTTTAATACCTTCGGTCAACTGCAAGAAATGTATAGAAATGAAGTAGATATCGAACAGTAACTAAATAAAACCATATAGCCAATGTTACAATAACAAAAAATAAGTGAAGATAAAGGATGTGAAGAAATAAGTAAACCAATGAATTTAGATCAGGATAAGAACGGCTTAAAATTGTTGGTAACAACTTATTATCGCATTAAAAGAATTTAGATAGTATAAATTGTAATTCTGTTCTCTAAAGTAAAAATTCAAGAAATTTAAACCAGTAATACCAGCGCTTTATTTCAATGCCACAAAATATATCAGCATAGCTTAACGAAAATATAAAATAATGCTGTGAGTAAACACTTCATGCAGTTTGGATGGTTAATTTTCTATCAATAAAAGAATGTAGTACCTTTTCATCTCTTATGGGTTCTGGACCGAATTTTTTCCAAAATCCTTGAACAAGATTCCACCATAAACCAAGCACAGCCTTCTGTTGATTTTCGGCCAGTTCTAATGGATTCGTTTTTGAATCACCTAATGCAGACAAAATCAAAGCAAAGTCATCAAGGCGAAAACCAGTGAGAGTCTGAAATAAGATATTTATTTGTGAATATTTCTGAAAATAAAGTAGCATACGGCTCCATACCGTAGTACCTTTTACAATTTGACGAAGTAATATAAAATTTAGTATAACGTGCGTTTCATTTGTACAAAATAAGCGTGAGAAGAAGTTGCAATTATTTCATTTCTTTTTCGTAAATATCCAATGACTTTCGATAAAGAGAACAATGGTCCATAAAATATAACTGTTTTAAACAATTTTATGTATATCACTACTTGGAAGGATGATTGCATCATTGTGTGATCCTTTCCTTGACATTTATATTTTATTTTATAAGTTAGCCACCTCGACTTTACTGTCACTCAAAAATTTGCAGATATAACTTCGCGCTTGTTTCATATCTATTATACGACGGATCAACATTGTTAAATCGATCACTTTCTTCACGATGCGATTTGATGAATAACAACCAACTCTCCTACTTGTTCTACCCTTCTCTTCATATAGTCGTGGACATACTATTTGGTATAATCTCAATCACACCTTTATTATGGATCTATTTTTTGAGATTACTCGTGTTAGAGAGTTGTTATCTCAAACACTCTTCTACGTAGCTGAATCACCTACTTTGTCCCTTAAATCTATCTGGAGAGAAACTTCTTCCACCTTCTTTAACCTTTAGTTTCCTGTTGATCCTAAAGTAACCTCTAGGCCTCTGCTATGGTCACTAAGGAGGTGAAAAATATAAAAACCAAAAAGAAGTTGCATCATAGCTATCGAGCAAACAAATACTAATTTCGTTCTTCGAACTTAGCTGTTAGTTATGAACAGCAGATTATTAACCCTGAATGAATGCTATTGCGAATATATGTTACGTTCTAATTGAAGGCTGTTAGTTGATGCGATATCGTTCAGCTCGCGATAGTCAATACTGCTGATCAAATACTACATTGTCATCAACTACTTAACCGTTAGTAAAATTCATTTTGTATTATTAGTTATATTAAATGTTGTTTATGATTAATTGTCCACCAAATCTATAATGGATACGATTACACAGAACAGAAAAGAACTGTGTTAAAATATATATTACTTAACCTAATGCAAACAAGTAACAGAATATTTTCGCATATCAATATTTCAAACAAGAACATTTTTCACTTTTTCTCCGATATACATCCTATTAAATGATAGGTTAAAAGCTAGAAAAGAGCACGTCCCTCTTCTTCGTCACTATACATTTGTATGTCTTTCCACCTCGACTCTACTCTTATCGATCAATAACTATCGGCGACCGCCCTCCACTAAGAAATGTGTAAAATCGAGCGAAAGTGCCGAGAACTTAGATGAATATGTGATCAAATTGTAAAACCATTAAGAGCAAATAAAATAACTCCTTTTAATATTATTAATTGTGTTCAAAACGTAGTACTTTTGTAAGTAAAAATAATGGATATATAAGTATTGTTGTTATAAAAATAATATTATTAGGGATTATCTTTAGTGCAATTTGTGCAGGAAATTCCAACTGTAAAAAACTCCAACCAAACCTAAATAAAAGTAATAAAAAGAACTCACAATAACAATTCCAGTAACAATTTGAGTCATAGTTGATATATACTTTATGTCACACAAATCCCGGTAGTCCTTCAGAGGTTCATTAGCTAGTAAAGAATTTCCCCATCTAATAAATACATTCTCTTGTATCTCATATTTCTCGTCTGAAACGTCTATAATTACAACAAGTAATTAATCACAAATGTCCATTCAATCAGCATGTTAATATATTTTATGAAAACTCACCTCGATCGGATTTTTTTTCTTTTTTTACATCTTTCTTAGGTATTGCAGCAGTACCTCCAGAAAACAACATTATTTATGTAATTTTAAACTAATTGCAACTACTCTGGTTAGGGAAAGATTCCCTTTATTAATATTTAACTGATAAATGAAACAAAAGTCGCAAAACCTAAAATTAGAGATTTTTACTATATTGCTACATTATGCAAAATATATATCTAGTTAAACAGGTAAATAACCACAATACTTAAAAGAATGTAAAAGGTTGATAACATATTTGTGGTAGGCACCAATTTTACAACGAAACTGTACATTTTTTTTTAAAAACTGGCTATTTTAAATATTATAAAACAGATCCATGATTCATAAAATCAACATCCACTGAATGGTACTCAGCACTAAATTGTTCCTGTTTCTTATTCAGACAAGGTATTCGTATCTACTATGAATAAAGGAAAATGTTAACAAATTAGTACAAATAAAGTAAATCACAATTTAAATGACATTAATATATTAGGATGCTTATTAAATGGTAAGCTAGTCGCTTGAATTTGATCTTTGAAAAAACCCACAAGCAATCTGTAACATTCATTTTTACTGAATACGTTTTCCCTTCCACTACGTCCTATAGGAGTTTCGTATAGAAATAATAATATCTAATGACCAATACAACTATCATAGCGGTACGTTGGGGAATTGTTGCATCTACTTAGTGAGATAGGGGCGTGGCACATCAGCTGTCCAGTGGAGCCACCCCATCACACCCGAGAATTTCCATTGTTGAAATGTTTGGGGATAAATTATATCTACTCGCAAGAAAACAAAATAAGCAATAATTATGTACTATATATAAGGAGTAATATTATGATAGGACAGTAAGATGAGGTCCGAAAGTGAAAATAACGTACAACCACGACTACACATTTACCACATTAAAGAAGTTTACAAAGGTTTAACTGCCTAAAATATAAAACAATCTATAGGTTTTAACACCAATTAAAGTATAACTAAAGAGATAAACATCACCTTCGAAATACTTTTTACGTCAATAACTCCAGCTCCCATTCCCGACAACAAATTTTGGGGAAATTCCAGGCACACCTGCTTATACATGCCAGTTGTCAGCTTCCCAACAAATCAATAGAAATATTTGTATAAGAAACAAGCACTAATGTGAGAAATATGCTGGCCCCTAACACGTGACTAAAGCTGTACATATAACAATTTGTAACCACTATAGTTGTAATCACAGTACCCAAAATGCGCGCGTTTTTATGAGATCACCTCACTGTGATCTTTAATATATCTAGGGCTACTAAAAAAGTACTATATCAATCTTAGGATCAAACACTACATAGGAGGGAATGAAATCGAAGAATATCTGGACGCCACAATCAGGGAACCAATTTATTGGTAACACAAAGCAGGAAAATTTACTACACCGGAAATGAGTTGCTCGTTTCAATGCCTACGGGTGTCAATTACATCCACTATCGTAGATCCTGAAACTTATACAAGAAGGAAATTACCATCAAGAGAATGCAATGAGCTGAACAAGGTGTTCACTCCAGAAAATTCTAACGACTCCAAGAGCACGACTTCTTCTTTACAACAGTTGTTAAACTTGTCTGGTTATGATTAAAAATTTCAAGCAAACTACTAATTATTTGAAAACCAATATACAAAATTTTAAAACCAACTTCATTTTTGACAATAACTACGAAACTCATTATGGCTACTAGTAAAAAAAATATTCATATGCACATTGGTGTTGAAGTCACCATATGTACAGAATTGTACTATTTAAGACTAAGAAACCACATGGAAATAACCAAAAAGTAAAGAATGATAACAGAAATTTCGTCCAGATTTAATCCAGATGAGTGTTCACCTCATGGACGACATTTCGAGCAGCTGAAAAAGTGAAATATATGCAATAAATGTAATTAGTTTAAAAGAAAACTAGATCGATTAAAAACTACCAACACCGGAAATTGCTTACGTAATAAATGATAGAATCGAAACTTACCATCCTTAGCCTTGTCAGCGAGATTTCCAATACGCTGATCGATCGATTGATGATGTTTCATAACAATGGGTTTGATGAATCTTAATTCAATATTTTCGAGAAGGTAATTAAATCAAGGATATCCTACATCTCAAAAATGAATAAATAGTGATATAGAATAATCAATCCCAATTATTTTTAGTCCCAAACTTGCTTAAAAACTAGCCAGTTTTATTCTTTAAAAAAGAATTTTGCATTGGTTTCACTACCTCAGTAAAAAAATTTCATAACAAATATAAACAAATTTGAAACCATATTGATCGTAGAACGGTGCTATTAATAAACATACTTGTGGTAGAGCTTTGTAGCACCAAGGGTAGATGGTAGATATAGATATAGGAGAAAAAGTGACTTAAAAAGCCAGTACACGGGGAACACAGACATAATCTGATGCGAAAAAAACTCTACAACGGAGAGAACAGCGAACACAACCCTGGAATATGTCTGAAATCATCTAGTGATATTTTAATAAACAATGAGGTAAAATGTACAAGACCTTCACCAGAGTTTTCAAATAAAAACAATCTCACCAATATGTTAACCACTGAGTGTCATCGTCCTTGTTAGTAGATTCAATAGCTTTAACACTGCAAAAATAATAAAATTCAAAGTTATCAAGTAATTTACAAAAGAGTTGACATCTCTCTATACAATTATTAAACTCAGTACTAAACTTAATAGTAAGACCAACCTGACGTAAGCAGGATAGATAAAACCCATGAAATTGCATACAAGCTGTGCAAAGTGCCCAAAGATCAAGTAAAGAGCTTGAACAGCCACAATCCCTAAACTTATCCATGAAAAATAATGTACAAGACAAATAATAGAAAATCACAGTCTCAAAATAATACTTACCAAGTACAATATGTAGTCTCTTAATACCAGTTTTCTGTTCTATAGTAGACAACACATTAGTAATAGAACCATCCTGGTGCAACTGTTTATCGACATCATCCAATATTTTTTGAATCTGTGGAGGAACCGACATTCTAAAGATATAATATCCACATAATTTTCTAGTGTCAGCTATGTTTAGATTGTATTTTCGAAATTCCATAAAAAATCTGTTTAGATTAATAATACATGCTTTTGTCTCATAACACTAGGAAACACAAAACTCTTAAAAAATAAAACACCTAATATCTGTTATTTTGTAAACTATAGTTTCTATGACATTACAACAGTACGATGTAGGTATAAATAATGGATACTAGGATATGCAAAATCTCCTAAAAACAAGTTAGATCAATGTAATTTCCATCAAAAATAATACAGGAGATAGGGATAAGATGAAACTTTAGAACCCAGTGGACATTTATATGATGCCTCTATCACGGGAATATTCAGTCACAGCAGGAAAGGAACAAAATGTGTAAAGTGAACTACCGGATATAGTTTCATTGGTTTGCACAGAAGTACTCGCTTCTTTAGTTCCATATGCTAAAACCAGAGATATTCAGCGGTAGATACTGACTGAAAAAAAAACCGTCCAAGACTACCTTAATATAATATCTCTAAGATATTCCACTATTACATTTAACCATTGATTTTTATGATTAAAAAATACGCAGAAAATAATGAGCATTTTGCAGAAATATATATTAAAAACGTGGAAATCCTGAATTCATTATTAGCGCAAAAATTGTATGCCTGGCATATAGAATTAAATATTACAACACTACTCCTGTCAGGTGTTGCTTCTGAAAATCAATTCATAACTCTAAAAATTGAAGCAACAAACTACGATCGCGTTAAATATTCGAAAATATGTAAACTTAAATAAAGAGCATTTCCTGAAGTCCAAAGTACAGAAATGATGGCATCTTAAAACAAGCACCATAACATAACAAGATAACAGTGTATGATTTGATTCGAATAGAGGCAATGAAATAAACTTGTTTACCCGACTAGGGTGAAGACGAGAGAATTCGAAGAATAGCCACACACTATCCTCATCTCAGTAGACAGTGATAATACTCAAACTAATCAATAAAAACTGCATTCTAGTTAGTTTATACACAAACCGTTCATTATATATATATAGTAGGTGCCTACATTACCTACCGTTAAAAAAAATAAAATCCAAAGTACACAACAAACATAAACCCATTGTTCTAACTTAAAAAGGAAAACCATAAAATCAACAGAAAGTTCGCATGAGACAAACATTCCCACCTAAATAAAAGCCACTTTGTATTAAAGAATAATGACTTTCGACACTTGACAGCAAGAAGACAGATTATAATGGACTTGTTAAATACAAAATAAGCATGAAAATAAGCCTAAACGTTTCGTAGATAATAAAAAGATTTGGTTGCTAGTCCGTTTTAAACAACCATAAAGCAAGTGTATAAGAGAAAGCACTTCAGACAAATGGGCGCGAAGCAGTCAGAGTGAGACACTGACACGCCGCACTCAAATCTCTTGTTTACGAGACCCCCAGTAGAAACACCATTCAATAGCACGAGGTACAGTTATACATGCCATAATAAATAAATCTTATAACTATGCATCATAAATTTAATCTCGTTGGAATTTTTTAAATAATGTAATCTATGTATCTAAAACTATTTTAAATCGTAAGTATTGCACTGCACATTCATTACAAGCTTCTTAGTACTGTGTGAAGAATCCGAAAGTACTTTTTAGTTATAAAGTTAAGAGTATGATAGAATTAGTAAACATATCTAAAATGAATCAACTATTCGCGAAAAAAACAACTTGAAAAGGCCAATTACGCTAGCAACATGTACGCTGGAAGCGGACAGTTAAAAAGTCTATTAAATAAAAGATTTGTTTAAGTAGATATTAGATAACTGTTTAAGAAAAACAGATTACAACTAGGTATCAACAGTTTTAATATTTAAAAAGCATGAACCCGGATAAAATACAAAAAATTAAGAAAGATAATATTGTGATTGAAACCACGGACAAACACAGCCAAAATATAAGTCATATGAATATTTTTAACCACAGACAATCATGGAGATCAATACAATTACATAGAACCAACAACTATCCGTTGAAATGCATTGCAGTTAAATTAAATTCGTTCTTTTGGCTCCATTATAACGACAGAATTGCCACGAATAACAACCATTCCCAAGGATAAAGGATCCCCGTTCTTGGGATACTCTATAGCGTCCTAAAAAGAATAATTTTTCTAAGATTATTTGTCACATTTTCACCAGTAATACAAACCAAAATTTTAGAGAAAAATCGAACTGGTAACTATATAAACGTAATTACTAAAATGCAGTTGCGAAACAAAATATGGCGCATATCAACTTACATATCAATAATATAACAAGATATACATTACCCGGCAAAGTGATAAAATGTTGTATCATATTATACCTCAATAACCATATTCATAAAGGGATCAAAACCACGAAGAACTCCGGACACACACCGATTGCCGTTTAATTTCAGATCCATTTCTTTGTCCATGTATTTCTTTAACTCAGGAGGATGTGTTTTGCTCATACCTGTTGTATTATAAATTCTTTGAAATATTATAAATTCTAAAATGTCTTAAAATTAAGTCGTCTATTGCTCAATAATGGTAAGGAGAAACGTGGAATGAATTAATAATAAAACCACTTGTAAATCAAACGAAAATATCACCTACACAGCATGAATAATTCATGACTTAGTACGAAAGGAACTACAACAAGACAAGTCGTCTCCACTTGTGATTGGCCGACTCCCATAATTTAGAAGATTTAAATGGTCTCTTGTGGATACAACTAATCGATTTAGCACACAACTCCCTCCGTCTCACCTATCAAATGGGGACCACCGGATGCACTACCGTATAGATTACTTGCATGTATTGAGGAACTGTTGATTTTGCTTATCAATACTGCCCACTAGTACTTGGATAGCATCGACTTTTGTGCGAAAATAACACCAAGTGTACCATGCAATAGATTATTGCGTTAGGACGTCCTAACCATAGCACTCCGTTATTAGTGCTGCTGTATCAATACATATTGCAAAGCTTTATCTCCATAGATATTAGAATGATACAGCTATATTACAGTATAGCAGAACTGTATAGCAACTGTACTCCTCTCATGAACTCGATGCGGTTATTTGAAAAGATGAACCCCTAGTGGTGGTTACTTTGCTTCCAACACTCATTTGATATTAAGTATTTTTATCTTCATATTTTTGTTTCTCTACAATATAAGACGGTAAAATAATACATGCTTATGTAACACGTAAATTGTTTAGACAAGACAAATGATATATAAGGGAATTGTAAATATTACAGTCATACTTTCTGCTATTATTAATTAAGGTATACATATATTACTCTTCAACAGTTAACTCCATGACTCCTTATATGTGTTTTCACATTATCTTTTCTTGCAATTCCTCGTCCACAAATGGGACAGATGTGTTTCTTCTCTCCAGAATGAACGAGACGATGTCTGCGAAGGGTCGACCCGTCAGCAAAACTGCGACCGCAAGTTTCACACTGAATACATTTTCATTTCATCTATATTAAACCACTTATAACGCTCCCAAAAAAATTTTTTGAGGTTGGCAATAATTATCCACGTATATTTCAGTAATGGTTAAATGAAAACCGATGGATATAAGAATCTGACTACAGCTAAAAGATTTTGAATATCTTATTTTCAAGATATGTCCAAATATGCCTAATAAAGCATCTGGAAAAGATGATAATATAAATGAATTACATTGAAAGGCTTTTCACCAGTATGTGTACGGATGTGAGCCTTCAGATAGTGTTTTCTACCTCTTTTCCCACAGAAATTGCATGCGTAGATCCTAAACAGCAGTATAAGGTAGAATTATCCTTATTAGACAGAAATTCTGGAGTTAAACTTCTTTTTTGCTGGATATTGTGATTCCAGAATCTGTACATTTTCCAGAGTACAAAAAATATTAGAACTACGAAGCTTTCACTCACCACAATAATATTAAACATGTTTAAGTATAAGAATATTGTTTGAGTATTTTTAACTTCCTTGACAAGATCACCTTATGTTATCTCAGTATTAATCAGTTTATAGTTATATATATGCAGTATGTAAAAAAATATTCGTTGCTGTAAACTTTACTTATTTGTGTGCTGTCTCATATGTTGAATTAGATCGGGTTGATGATCTGACGGGCATGCTTCACAATGCTGTTTCTCCTAAATCAGTATTGAGATTCTTATATCCGAAATCGGAATACAGGAGGAATTGCTTTACCTTATCAACATGTGCCCTTAGAAAGTGGTCCTCCATTACTTTGATATCTGGAGCTTGTTCTGGACATAATTGGCACAAAATGTATTGAGCCACACCCAGTAAGAGATCCTGTGAAAGAATCCTATTTATTAATTGCACTGGATTAAGAAACTAAATATTAGCAGACACCTGAGACTGGCTACTACTAGGTCCAATGTTTGAGTCCAATTCAGCGGATGTATCACCGTTCAACTCATGCTTCAACGTTATTCTCATCTCATCAGAACTACGCGATTCACTTTCTACCACACCTATAACTATAGTATAGGAAAACCTAATTGCTAAAAAAAAATCAAATAAAACGTTCACCATTTTCTTTAGCATTCCTTTCCATAACTCTTCCATCCAGGTTGACTTTCTGATTATCCATTATGGCTTTCTCAGGTACCTTTCTGTTCCTGATCATGCAAACATTTCAAAAACTGATCTAAACTACTTATTATTAAATAGCAACGTTTCCACATCCCAAAAGAAAGAATAATCAAGAAAAAAATCTCACAGAGTATGGCAATTGCAAGACTTGCAATGTGTATCAACTCCATTTTCGGATCTAATACGCATATTTTTCATAGTAATATCCGACTGAAATCCAGCTGAGGATGATCTAACTAGAAGCTTCATAAGTTCCAACTCCTTTTCATGCCACACGGTTTGTTGTTTCAACTTAATTAGTGATAGAATATTTACTCTAATATTACACTTGATGTGCTTGTACAATCTTTACTTTTGTTAATAAATCTCTGTATATCTACCGTAATATGAAATTTCTCGCACGATTTTAAAATTTAGAGATTTAAAACCCACTAAATTTATTTCCATCTCAGTGTTACGAAGTTTTTTTTCCACATCCTCACGTAACCTCTTTTCAAATTGATACATCGACTACAATACAAAATTGTCAAATTAATAAGAAATTAGAAATCTTCATAGACAAGTATTTTACAGTTCATGTGAGTGAATTACAAATATAATATTTGAAATTTCCATTTAAAAAATCTCACACGATTACGTGAAAGAGCTGATAGGAGGTGATCATTCATTTCTGTCAGAGTGGGGCGAATTAGGAGGAATCGTTTTGGTTCACCACAAGTAACGACTACCAAATGTGCAGTTGTTCTTTCAAGCTCGATCCTCACAGACAAATTGCTGGAGATATATATAAATGGAAACCAGAGTAATTCTTCTCTAACTATTTTTTAGTTGAAATATTATGATCATTAAAAGAACTAAGATGATAATGTCCTTTCTTTTAGATAAACAAATGTTATCTCAGTAATAAAAACCATACAATTCTTACTGCATACCTGGAATCCTCTGCTATAGCAGCAGATAATTTCTTCAAACATTCTGTCAATATAGTAGCTTCTTCTAATGGGAGTTCAAAATAAAAAAATACACTAGCGTCAATTTCGGAAATTATCGTTATCCGGGTTAATGATGCATCAGAAGCAGAAATCGTCAATTTAAAAGTCAACGAGGAAAGCCTGGAGGTGTTACAATAATAGTACTGCAAAATAATTCAAATACCATTTTATCGCGCAAATAATGCAATTACAACTTACTTATTTAATGATAGTTAAGAATATTGTATTACCACTATCATATGCTAAATTCGATCTAGTTGCTAAAACTAGGAAACCTATATCATAAACAAAAACTACTTTCTAACCATTTAATGGAATATATGGGTACCTTTATTTTCAACATCCACAACTGACTCAAGTACATTATCATAACTTTAATAACAGGTGACCCTCAGATGAAGCAATCCTTATATCCTCACCAATTACCAACAAGAGCAGAAGCAACGTGAATAACAGCTTCCTCTATTGAATCCTTGATATGCATTTCTTGTTATGCAGTATAGTCATATCATCGTAATACTTTCCTAGAAAATAACATTGAAAAATAAATAATCAGTAGATATCACAAATAGAAAAAATAAAGTGGAACACTACAAGAATAATTGCAACATAGCCATTGATATTACTTTAATAAAACCCAGTACATTCACTGTATAATACTGGGCAAGTATTGATAATCACGAAATTTGTCGCACCACTGTGATTGGTCAACTAAGTTCAAAAACTACGTTTCTGATTTTCTGAACAACAAATGAGGGACGCATACAGTAAATATTACATAATTCATCTAAATAATATTTAATAAAAGATCATGCAAATGTTCTACTTAGGCGTGTAAATTGCAGATTAGAGTTAAAACCATATATTTATAAACGTCCATAGTTTTGAGTACTTTTGAGAGTTTCAGATATTTAAATAAATTGATATAACATCAAACTGTTTTGAAGTATGAAGGATTTTCTTCCAGATTACTCTAGTATTTCTATTTTAATGATATTTTCACAAAACTACAACTGTATACTAACAATATGCGGCTGTTGATTTTATATTTGCTGTTTTTAGGTTTTTCTGTCAAATAAGCTTTATTCTTTATTAAATCGGTTAGCCATTATAGCTTGTATTATTTTAATACGATATTCCATAAATTCTTTGAAGCTAAATACAATAAACTAATTTGAAATACAGGATACAGATTCAACTCTCGTCTTTCCATTTTCTCCTACTGAATACTTGAAAATACCGAGGTTCGAACATGCGGCCCCAAATCGACCGTTCACATCAGCAGCTATTATTGCTCCTTAATTGATACAATTCTGTCCTTGCACTTCGATTTTTCTGTTGTAACATCTAGATTTAATAACATTGAATTCTACTAACCTTGAAACTTGGGATTAATCTCTATTATTTTCTGCAATGTTTTTCTAGTAGCTTTGGCTGGCTTTGTGCCTCTTCGCATCCACTCCACAGTTTGATAGCTCAAGAAGGTATGTTTCAAGATAAACGGTAAAAATGAGTGCTGCACAATATAATTTTAATGGTTTGCACAATCTAATTAATTAGAAATAATTATAAAAGTATCGGACTAATATCGTTTTTACCTAGGTAAAAATCTCATCATGATATCGCCGTCTCCTGTAGCTGCAGCACCTCCAACTCCCTCTAGAGCATAAGCACCAGAACCAGGAATGGGTGAATCTCCTACTCTCCCAGGAATCTTAAAATCTTCTTTATTTAAGGGTTGATTTTTTTTTAAAATGTCTTTAGTTGTATCTAGAATTTTCATTTACATAGCCTCACTTTGTACCGTGCACCATTTGTTGATGTTCCTGCACTAACATTATAGTCCGAATCAATAATTACCATTCCAATTGTATCGTGATGAAATCTTAAAAATAATCCTTATAGAAATTTGTTCAGTAATTAAGGCATCCATTTACCGGGGATCGTAATAGTTCTACAAAACAATATTATTCGGTGAAATATTATTACTTTTCAAGTGAATGTACACATCTGAAGTTATTTGCTGTCCACTTTTAAATAGCAATAAATTGTATAAAACACCTATCGATAGATCTTTTCTTGTTCTTTTTAATGTGTACTTGATTTTTAGGTTTGTATGGTCCACATGAAATTTCTGGATCTGGAGAAACGTTCTGAAATTCGAACTAAGGAGGAAGTATTTCAAATATTTGAGGATATGCGCGCTTAGCATTTTGTAATATTTAATCTTATATTACAAGATACATAATAAAACTAATTGGCAAACAGTTCAGTCATTTGACACATTTTACTGATTAGATATCTACTTTTCCTTTGAAGAAATAGTGTTAAAATTTTCAGATTAATAATTGCTAAAAAAACAAAGTATATTTAAAATAAATAGATTAAAATGGGTGTTAAATAAAGAAGAACTCTTAGTTTTTATGCATCCCATATTTCCTATCACCACTGAACTTCATTTTTACATCTTATGGTTTAATCTCATCATCATTCGACTCATAGTTGAGCTGCACAAAAAATGCTAAAATCTTTACTAGGAATTGAGATATGAAAAGGTTTAGTGCAGTGCAGTTCCCATAATCTAATTAAATTAGTGTTTAACTTTGAACCTGGGAATTTTCAAAATTTACGTTGATGTATTTATGAATACTTAACAAACAAAACTATGCCTGCCAAAAGTTTGGTTGACAGTTATTTATTTTCCATATATCCATCATCTTTTTTGAAACATTTGTCATTAAAGTCTCCTCTTTAAATCCCATCTGTATCGCGAATTTCGTTGCTGAAATTTTAAACAACATAAAAGGCGAAGGATATAAAGGTAAATATGTTCAAATATTAAAGTGGTATTTATAATGTAGCTTTTATTTTTGTCTAGTATCTTGGGTTATTTCTCTCTCTTTCTCAAGTTCATACTCTAAATTATCGATTGTCAGTACAGTTTTACTTTAAGATAAGAACTAGGATTTAATATAGTATCTGCATAGGCTTTGTATAAGAAGCGCTATAGAACAAACTTCATAATCACCTGATTCACCTACTAGCATGGTGTGTTTGGTATAATTCATTATAGCCCACGCAACCTTTGCAGCATCTTTCACCCTATGAAGATTCGCCACTGCACCTATGCGCACACCAGGACTGAGAATGTAATATTTGAATTTTTAAAAAATCAGTTACATCAAAATCATCCGTGGGAAAAGTTAGGTAATTTCTTCTTCAGTTTCCTATAAAAAAGGAGTATTTTGAATCGGATGATTTCTTGAAAGAGAATAGGAGTAGTCATAAAGTACGACTCCACAGAAAAATTTTAAAAGTAATAAATGTAACTTTTTATTGATATAGTCATACCCATCCACAATCAGTGCATCTAAGGTTGTTTCTCCTGACTCATCAGGTGATCCACCATATCCTACTGTCGTATCACATTGAAGTCGTTCACATGTTGATAAACCCTCTACGAGAGCTACGATACGTCCTTTAGAGATTGAAGAAAGAGCTAAATTCAGGCAAAATGTAGTATGAAAATAAATGACAAAAATTATATGGAGAAATAAAAGAGAAAACTGAGCTAAAATGATAATTACAAATTATATATGAGCAGAACATAGAGAACGATTTTCGCTATATGGCCTACAATTATAGCAAGTTTTCATTAAATGAGCTTAGTTTTAAAGAATAATAGGATATTTCCTACCCGCTTCAGTAGCCTTCTGAAACCCATTCGTTGACCAAGTTGTCACTACCAGCGGTAATTCACCATAAGAGTGATGAATAATTAGTATATAAAAATAAAAAGCAAAAATAATCTTAAACATATGTAAGATTATTTAAAGTCAGAAAAGTTTATTGGTGGACTGTTTCGTTCAACAGGATTTATAAGATAGATGTAATAAACATCCCATTGATTGTTTATAGTTATGTAATAGGAAACCTAGTGGGAAATTATTGTTCTTCCGTTATCTCAGCCTTAATTCCTTCCAAATATGTTAAACAATTTCGAAAAATTTGTGATGAATTTATTGTTTTGTTTATCGATAACTTGCTGGGGAATCATTTTGGCTATGGCGAGCTCGAGGATTTTCCCATTGTAGTTTCATAAGAAGTGAAGAATCAAGAATGAATGAGATAGTCACCAATAGACATACAATCTAAAAAGCAGAATTGCAAAATTATTATATAGGAAATTCAGTAAAATTAAAGCACTCAGTGACAAACTCACACTGGCTAGCCACCAAGAAGTGTAATTCCATCGAAAACTGCTATACGTCATTGTAATTGTGTTGATCAAAAATAAAAAGGCGAATGATCCTGTGTAAACTGATTCCTAAAGTACATTTTTACCACAAATGTTTCTCATATATTTCCCAAGCTAAAATATTGAAAATTGCGTGGGATGTTTAAATAAATTTTAGTAAAATCGTACTGTATATTGCAAACTTGCCCATAATATCCAATCAATTGATAGAGTAGCTGTGTGTAAATTGAAAGCAAAAGCTAGTACTAAAACTGGAGAAACAATAGAAGCCATGGTAGATGTTGCCAAAGCTGCATATGTTGGAGAGAACTGAGATCCAACTGATCCAATGAGAAAGAGGGAAGCAAGCGCACCAATCTGCAAGTGTCGAAGTTCAGTCAGCTGAAGAAATCATGCACTTAGTGAATCAATGTATAAATAATATACTTTAAATGAATTGTATAATTGTGTATACTACAATTTTCCCACTTCTAAAGAAGCGCAGAAATGTAAAATTTGACGTGGATGAATTGCTCTGAATTATTTAAATATCTTAATAATGAGTAAATACGCAAGTATTTAACAATATTTATGTAGTTGCATTCAAACTAACTGTCTGAAATATTCGTAGACCTGACGAAGAACTAGCAAGATTCCAGAATTGAAATTTGGGTTTAAGGTAGTTTATTGCACTAAAAATAAAAAGAACAGTTAGTTCCCAAGTGTCCAACCTAACAGTAAATGTATACCTACGTGAGTGACACCACTTTATAGCATTACTTACTGTTAACAATTTATGTTCGGAACTAAGCATCTTTGTTTAAGTACGAACTCTTGCATTTTATATTACAGAAGGCGATTGAATGTAGAATTAACATAATAAAAACACTAACGGTTCGGACTGTTCCTCTGACATGACTAGTGCAGTTTGGAATCGATCAAATGATAAGGAGCTCGCTCGAATAAATGTTTGTTTCTGGTTAATGATAGGTGAATATATAAGATGTAAGGAGAAAAAACTGTAGCACATTGCTAATCAGTTTTGGTGCTAGCTTAGTCATCATATTACTGATGTCATTTCCGCTTATATCAACAGTAAATACAAAGAAAAGGCTAAAAGAAATTGTTGATGTTATTTTCTAGTGAGTAATCTTTAAATTATTATTGAAACGTGTACTAATGATAGCAAGGAATACATGTGAATTTTGATAAAAATGAGGTCAAAATATAAAAGTGCGTTATGAGAAAGGGAAGTGTAAAATATTACTATAATTATGATTCTCATATATACTAAATAAAAGAAGTGCACAGTACTTTCGAATACAAGGAATAATATTGGAAAAAACTCCTATCCAAATTTTGAATTCACGTAACTTTACAATTAAAGCACTTATTATTTGCAAGCGTTGTTTGCACTTTTATAGTTAAATATTATTTATAATTTCGTCTCCCAATATATTTACCTACTGCAAACTAAATTTCGTGGCATATTTGTACAGTTTTCATTCTTTTCTTGCTTCCATTGATGGTGACTCACATACCCCCGCTGCGCAGATTACTGTTTTGCACTGTATGTGCGCGACCGCGTTGGCCCCATTTCGGACCATCGATTGCACCAGCATAATTTCGGGATTCGCTCAAATCGAAAATCTCCCTCTGGTTTCTCACTTTATTTACACTACCCTATTATACTTTGGAGTTGTTTGGATATCAAGTCTTTAGAATAATCTAATAGTTTTTATGAAAATCCAATAGTTTAGTCATTCCGATAATATTGTTCTAGCTGGGACATAAATCAACAGCTTTATTTTATTTTAATTTTCCGTAATAATTTAAAATCAGAATGAACATAATTCCCTTTGAACATAATGACTAATAAGTTTTCATTCATGGTTCTTTACTTTTCTTTACAACAAATAATCAGCGACAATGTCTTTTGTTGGTAGAACAGTCTCACTGTCGTACTCTACTTGTTTTCTTGCATCCCATAAAGGCTGACCACTTCCTTTTTTTCTCTCACTATACCTTTGCTGTATCCTATGAATATGTATGTATATGTTTAGTTAACCCCCTTGATCATTTAAATATTCTTCATTATATGAAATATACTAAACAAAAGATCAAAATAGGTAATTTTCTACATAAGGAAATTATAATATTCCATAGATAATCTATTAGGGTTATATAATTTGTGTTCGAAGTTGGGGTGAAGGATTATTTTTTAGTAATCTAACACTATCATCAGTCCTCATGCGATTACGCTATTAGCTATAATTATGATTCTCACATGTACTAAACAAGAAAATACAACCATTTCCAGCAGTAATTGTCCATAATTTACATTAATATTTTCTAGATGTTGTTATATCCTTTGAATTACTTCTTTGTTGTTGACTAGGTATTTCTATTGGACTTGGTAACTTATAATCTCATGAAATCTGTTATTTACGCGATTTTCTACATGGAATTTCTATCGGATTATCTCCTTACTTTAGAAACAATCTCCCGATTTGTGTTTGAAAATACCATGTTATAACTATGGCTTCTAATTTAAACAGATAGCATTATACTAATACATTTAATAAGCCGCATAATTTTGTTAGGTTGTTTTAAAATATTGTGTATGGAGACGTTTATTGGATAATTGAGAAATATATGCTAAATCTCCTTTTTCCTTCGCTTAGTTCGCGGCAAGTCAAAAACTTTTAAAAAGTATTAGTCAAGAAGTATGTTGGGCATTTCCGAATAAACACATAATAACTTATTCACAATGGTATTTTCTTTTAAAATCTCCAAACAATTTAGGTTGTACATAGCAAGGTTTACCATGGATATTTTTTGGGTAAAATAGATCTTTCCAACAATAAAATAATGTTCTACTTATTGGAAACATTTCGAATTGATGAAATCTTCACAATCTCAATGAAACTGAAAATAATAAATGGGTTTTATTGAGAAAGTTAAGAGGTCTCAAACTTAGGATGGTACCAACCTTATTAAAGTGATAGATGACTAATTAATAAATTGTTTCTCATAAGTTTAAGGATTAAACCTTGAAGATGTTTTTAGACATGAGAAGTAACTGCGATGCAGGGCTTAACTAGAGTGTCTTGTTATTTTTGCATTGTGTTAATCGTAGTGGTTTGGAATTTACTTAGAAGTTGGAACAGTGGATATGAAATTATTCTGGAATGAATGGCTGTAAAATAGTAGTGGAGGGATTTCTTATATCGATATTGATTTATGTATTGCTTGTTTATCGTCATAAAGTTTTAACACATCTGAAAGTGATTGTAGTCCAAGGGGCAAGATATGAAAATAAAAATTATGCTAGAAACCGCAAACTTACGGTTCAGTAGTTTATAGGCTTAGAGTTTAAATATTTTTAAGTATTTAAATGGAATTAATATTTTCATATAGTGTTAACTGAATATTACCGATGTAATGTACTATTGGGGATTGTGCTCTATAATCCGAAGCAGATGTCTAGGTAGTAAGGCTTCTCAATGTGACGTTTTTTCGTTGGATGAAATAACCATGTTTATATCGTTTGAATTTGGATGAGGTGTCACATTTGTCCAAATGTATGTGGCGAATACATTCATCACAGTGATATGGTAGTTATCGATCGTATATAAAGCCACAAGGTGACATTATTCGGCTCATTTTCCGTCTGATTTTCTCTTAGCATTCATAATTTTTCATCTTGCATACTGTTATAGATGCATGTCCTCCAATTTTATACCTACACCTGACAATTTTAAATGTACTTCCTAGTCACTATGGCTATCTGTTCTTCGTTTCTGCTCTTAGTATATACATTATTAGTTTCGAAGCCTTTTCATTCAAATGACACATACTTTAATGGAAAATGTTTGTTTGGTTTGCAGTAACTTGGAGCAGAAAAAGCGCATCATTCATTGTACCATTATAACTACACCGTAGTAAGATAGTCATTTGTAAAATAGGGATCTGCCGAGACTTTTAACACCAGTCTTCATTTTCACTTCTCCAAATTCCAGCATAAATGGTAGAGTCCTAGAAAATTTAAGCCTAAAAACCTTATAAACCAGTTTTTTTTTTCACTATTATTACAATTAAGTGATGGATGTTGTTCTAGTCACATCTAGTTTTTAGTATCGTAATATTTATTAAGTACACAGAAAAAAACGCTGAGTAAAATCATATCTGGAGCAATGGTACTAATATGGTTTATTTGTTACAAAGTTAATTAGGTAATATAACTGCTAGTGAGGTTTTTAAGTATCTGCTATACAAAACTATATAGTGTTATTTTTAATAAAATAGATTTGTTTATTTTTTATTTTCATAGTTGCTTCCACTGTATTATATGCGATAACAACTAGCCTTACTTGCCTACTTTTTCACATATTTTTGTAGGTTTATCTTCTTCTATTTATTTCTTATATCACACAACAGAACTTTTGCTTTCTGTTCAATTGATTCATTCTCGTTTATTTGTCTTGTCATTTCAGTGTTTGCATGTCTAACGCTTTTCACGATTTCATGTATACGGTATTCCATAAACACCCAGTCTCTCAGTACATTTATTGTTGTGTTCAATGCTCTTATCTTGGGTATTTACTGGCACCTTTTAATACTGAAAAAAGAACTGTTACTCAAAATAATTAATGTCTGAAGCACTTATTGACAAGAAAGTGGAAGTGCAGTGTTTTGATAGTGTGTAGAGTGAAGTGGTGAAGACTATTCGCTAATGATGGAAGGAAACGTTCTGATGATGAAAATTGAAAACATTTGAAGAGCGCACTAAGAAAAACTGGATTGCAACGCGGTGTAGAGGCAGGAGTGTGTAATCGCGTATGCCATCTTGATTCGACCACTTACGGAAATGTGCACAATCACAGACAGACATGCGGATACTTGAACTTGGATGTATTGTACTGGATTTGTAGAGATTTAGACTGATCACTCATTTAGCTGCAATTTTCTTTATATGTTATTTCAAATTATATTGTAGTGTGCGAAAATCTCTATTCAAGTAGTAAATACAACATAGAGACTGTTTAAATAGTTAATTAGGACTCTGATGTGAAAAACAGTATTCTCTACAAGTCTTAAAAGTAGTGTCTAAAGCATAGCTCGTTTATTTTTAGAAGCATACTTCACTTCGCTTCTTTCTCTTCTGAGATATTTTTAACTAAGGATATTTAATGTTCGAAAAATTTGCACTCCTATTTTGGCTGAGTCTATAAATCCCAGAAATTATATGGTAAAGATTACTAGAACATTAAGCACCATATTAATGCTGCTGGCATATAACTATACATCGAAAATACGGGAAAATTTGTCCGTTACTAATTTTCTCACCTGAACCACATGGAAATTGTTTACAACATATAGCTAAAGACTTTAATCCATTATTGTACATACGCAACTGAAGAATCTGGCAGTTTTATAATATATTTATTAATTATTGCTCCAAGATATTATTTTTACTGTAATAAGTTTATCTAGAGTCGTTATATGCAGATATTCCTCACTAATATATTTACGGCCTTTAGATATGCAATCAATCTTTCCTTCCAGTATAACTGGTATCCGCTTTGGTTTGTGTCTGTGCTGTGAAAAGACTGGTTTCAGTTCTCTTAATATTCCACTTCCGTTTAACCTACGTTTTATTGTTCACTACTTCGTTAAAAGCAAGTTTTTCGGCATATTTTAAACATTGAACATAGCTAGATATCAGAATATAATTCTGAATAAATCACTTGATTCATAATATGCTGTATTAGTTGAACAGTTTCTAGAGTAGAATCAACAAAATGCATCTAGCAATTTGATTAGTCCCAATAATTTTTGACTAATTAGGTTCATAAGTGCTCTATATTTTTTTTGCGTAGAAATCAGTATTGCTTTTGGGTTTTTAATTGATAAATTATAGGTCATAGACGAAGACGAGAGTATGTTTCTCTGTTACTGAAAATTGATAGTTAAAAAATAGGATCTCCTTTCTTTTTGAGATGGTAACAGGTAATCACTAGTCTTTATGCGATGAACACCTATTACGTATTTTTATAAGAGAACGCAGCCATGGGTTCATGCTGCTCATTTACACAGTTCCACTATCCTATCAACACCAAAACGACATAGTAGTGTAAAACTGGCGTCTTCGCCAGGTTTTCTCGATATAAAAGCTGAATCGGGATTTTCGCTTTCCTAGACAAGTATCCCATTTTCGTTTTCTGTTATTTCAAGGGCATTTGATTAAAGGACTCATTCGGACTTTATTTTAGTAATCAGTATTACATTTCAGAGTAGTTATTTTAGTTGAATATCCAACAGTCTAATACATTGTAATGACCATACATTATTAAATAACTATCAAAAGTAAAAAGTTTGGTATCAAATAAAACAAATTCTTTAAGTAGCAATTGTAAAATATCATTAGTAATGAGTTGCTAAACCGGTATTAATCTTGAGTGTCCTTTTGTCGCTTGAGATCGGAGATACTCCAAGATAACCTTGATTTGGAGCTAGTTTTATTTGAAAACTCGTTTTTAACATCGGTAACTAGTACGCTTCTATCATTTGGAGCATGTGAGCGTTCTGTCTGTTGGAAGTAATTATGTTTCTCTCACTATTATAATATTTGGGTTATGGTAGTTGCCACTTCGTATACCAACAAATATTGTCCTACACAAGGTGGTGCGCTAGCTTTCATTCCTGCATTTATTCGTCTTTTATGCCTTATTTATTAGTAAATTCTAAGCATTTTTTTGACTATGGGATAAAGTATTTGTAATTACTCATCTAATATTATTTTATAATAATCATGAAGTCTCGTGCATTAGTTTTTAATATTTGATTGAAAACCAATTTATAGTAAGATTTAAATGGTGTTTAAAGTATTATTCAGTTAATTTACCTTTAGTAACTTTTCCTATATATTTATAGAAGACCAAAGATAAATTGAAGAATTATGTGGAAATATATGTTGTGAGGGGTGATTTTAGTCAAATTATAGTGTCCACTATTAATTACTGGAAGCTTTACGTATCATATTATTGTATTTTAGGTTTATACTGTTCACTTTTTTGACTAATTTGTGCATGCCGTGTGACCAAGATGTTCTAAGTCATTTCTTGACTGCTATATACCTAAATATTCAATAGAAAGTATTCATTCACTACTAGTCAATATGAAAACGGGTCTGCTCGTTATATTATCCATTATTGTTGCTTGTACATACGCTATAGAGCATGATTCGGTAAGTTCGATTTTAAAAATTTATTATTCTATACTACTTGTTACGTGTCAGTAATAAATTTGAAAATGCACATCTTATCGTTAAGTGTGTAGATATTGTCAAGTGGGTGTCAGCTGGGTTTGGAATATTATAACAGAAATGTTTCTTGGTCGTTATTTTTCTGATGTAAGATAGATGTGTTTGTATATGGCATATTTGTAGCACGTTAATTTAGATATGTGATGATAAGAATAATTGTCCGGATCCAACTCATACTGTAATTCGATTATCAAGTAGGAATGATGATTTAGCACGAAAGTTAGCCGAACAACATGGAATGCATGTGAAGGTATGACTTATTTGTTGTTCCTATTATGGAATAAATATACGTCAACTTGGCACATTAATAAAGGGAATAATGTAGTCTGTAAAGTGAGGGATATAACTATAGTCTCTGTGTAGTCTACAGAAGAAATATACATGTTTTAATTAACGTAGTAAAACTGTCTTCTGATTTACTGAGCATTTTTAAAACTTACTACATTTTGGGATATGAGACATAATCGGTGATGTGCGACAGTTAACTGTGCTATCCTGTGTGCTGGTTCAGACAAACAAAGTTAAGGTACTGGACCCAGCGTTTAGTCATAGAACTAATAATAAATACAAAAAAGTTTTCTTAGGTATATTGCATTTAATAATTGCGAATAATACGAAATTATTGGTAGATTTGGGCTAGATTTGAAATAATTGGGGAATTAGCGAAGTAAGAAAAATGGAACATGTGGGACACATTTTCAGGGAAATGTATTCATGGATAATCATTACTTTCTTTACCATACGGAGCCACATAGGCCACTGAGGCATAAGCGAGCGGCGATCATGCGTCTCAATGAACATCCAGCTGTTGAGTGGGTTGAGGAACAACGGCCACGGCGTCGGATTAAACGTGACTACTTACTTTTGGATAATGAGGTAGTGAGTATTATTAATACTGTAATTTTTTATAAATTCATTGTCTTCATTATTACATAGAATAACTGGTTAAGAATTGCTCCCAGAATATTCTAAATAGTAATGGTATATTGCATATTCACCTAGCAGCCTCAGCATTCTCATGTTGTCTCTAAACGTGGAACATTCCCAAAAATTGATCAATCAACTGGAAGTGCTACCACGGAGACTAAACGACGTCGACAATCGGATCCTGCCAGACCAATTCCACGTTTGCCGTTTAGGGATCCACTTTATCAAGATCAGTGGTATCTTGTGAGTTTATTGGAGTACATTTTAGAGAATAATAAATAAGACGAGTAATTATTTTTAGGTTGGGAAAGCAATGGGCAACTTCGACATGAATGTTCGCGAAGCATGGTTGATGGGATATGCTGGACGTAATGTTTCAGTGTCTATTCTGGATGATGGAATACAAAGGTGGCATCATATTATATTCTCTTTAATTTTTTTTTGTTAATTATTTTGTTCTAGTAGTATATATTATGACAGTTTTTGTGTGTTTTCCACCTAGCGGTATTAAATATAAATTACGTTAGGGATCATCCTGATTTGATAGCCAACTACGATCCATTGGCTAGTACAGATATTAATGACCATGATGATGATCCTACTCCTCAAAATAATGGGGATAATAAGTAAGTAACGATCTTTGATATAATAAAAAAAAAGACTTGCAGATTTTGAATAATTATATTTATTTATAGAAACTAAAGTGTTGATCATAAAGGAGATATAAAAATTTAGAAATTGTAAATGAATAAAATAGGCATGTCGATATTTTGTTTTACTAATTATAAAGCGGTTTAGGCACGGTACACGTTGTGCAGGTGAAGTAGCTGGTATTGCGGACAATGACCAGTGTGGAGTTGGAGTTGCTTTTAAAGCAAAAATTGGTGGAGTAAGTACAGTTGCTAGTAATAAATAGTATCCTTTTCTTCTATGCTTCTTTAAAAAGTCTTTTTATAGGTCCGTATGTTGGACGGAGCTGTATCAGATAGCGTTGAAGCTGCCTCATTGTCATTAAATCAGGTGGCATTCATTTATTTATTTTTAGCTGTAGCTATTTGTAATATTGCGCGCACAATATGAGTTTCTTCAGGATCATATTGATATCTATTCTGCTAGCTGGGGACCAGAAGATGATGGGAAAACATTTGACGGTCCTGGGCCTTTAGCCAGAGAAGCTTTCTATCGAGGAATTAAGAATGGCCGAGGTGGAAAGGGTAATATATTTGTATGGGCTAGCGGAAATGGAGGTTCTAGGTCAGTAAGTTCTTTAGACGTTACATTTGTATTGACAGTTATAATGTTTATCCACTTATGACATTCATTCTAGACAGGATTCATGTTCTGCTGATGGTTACACAACCTCAGTTTATACGTTATCCATCTCATCAGCAACATATGACAACCATCGTCCGTGGTATCTTGAAGAGTGTCCGTCATCTATCGCAACAACATATAGTTCAGCCAATATTAACCAACCTGCTATTGTCAGTGTGTACATCTAGGTTCTTGTAGATAAGGCAAAACATTTCTATGCAATTTACACGTAATTTTAAGGTCACTGTTGATGTACCTGCTGGATGTACCAAAATGCACACTGGAACTAGTGCTTCTGCTCCATTAGCCGCAGGAATTATTGCTTTAGCGCTAGAAGCCAAGTGAATATTTATTTACACTGTTTTAGAAAAGATAATCGAGTTTTAGGTGTCTTGATAACAAGTAAGATTTTATTTTAAGTCCTGATCTTACGTGGCGTGACATGCAGCACATTGTGTTGCGAACGGCTAATCCTACTCCACTTTTAAATAACCCTGGTTGGTCCCAGAACGGAGTGGGAAGAATGATTAGTAATAAGTTGGTGTAATTTTGTGTAATAACATAGTTTCATACCACTCCTTGCCTCCGTAATGTATATTGACTGGAACAAGTAAGTGATGTTCCTATTTTAATTACAGATTTGGTTACGGGTTAATGGATGGTGGAGCTTTAGTCAAACTTGCAAAGGTGTGGAAGACAGTGCCAGAGCAACACATCTGTACGTATGAGTATAAGCTTGCCTCACCAAAGTGAGTTCAATGGATTCATAATTGAGGTTACAAATAACTCATTACAATCGTTTAAAATAGTTATTTCTTTATTACTTGATGTTATTGTTGTTATAGTCCAAGACCTATAAGCGGACGCTTTCAAATGAACTTTACTTTGGAAGTAAACGGTTGTGAATCTGGAACACCTGTTTTGTACCTGGAACATGTTCAAGTTCATGCAACTGGTTATTTTGATTTATTTCATTTTTTTAAACTAAGACCTGGACTTTATCCTTTTTTTAGTTCTTATTGTAATAAGCAAATGGAGTTTCAGTCCGATACTCTAAGCGTGGCGATCTTAAACTGACATTGTTTTCTCCTGCTGGTACACGTTCTGTTTTACTTCCACCTAGACCTCAAGTGGGAAAACTTTTACCATTTAAAATTATGCTAATAGTTAGATCTTTTATTTAGGATTTTAATAGTAATGGCTTCCACAAATGGCCATTTCTTTCCGTTCAACAATGGGGGGAAGATCCACGTGGAACTTGGGTTTTGATGGTCGAAAGTGTTACCAACAATCCGACAGCTTCTGGTATGTTACCTTTGCTCAGTTCTTCTTATGGGTCTTTCATTATACCAACTTTTCTTGTACCATCATAATATTTAAAAATCTACAGAGCTCACTATATTGTAAATAGCAGTGAAATCCGTTTCTGCCATGGAATAAAAACAAACAGTACTCATTCTACTGTAGGATATTTAGGATCTTTCCATGATTGGCAACTTCTCTTGTATGGTACCGCAGATTCAGCACAATCTGGCGATAAAATTCATCCACCCAGTGTTTCCCCTTCAAGTCATTCTGTACTCAGTCGAGTACAGGAACTGACTAGCCAGGTCCGAGCTTATTTTACGTATAAGTTATACTGATATACTACCACAGAACTAACTATTGTTGTGTATGGTAAATTTTAACCTAGTTTATTTTAATTTTATGAAGGTATTTTAAAATCATGAAAAAGCTATTTTTATCACTTGCTCAAATGAAAAAAGTTCTGTAGTGGTAATAGAAGCCTAGTAAATTTGGTTACCCTCGTCGTTTTGAAAAGTCAAACGATGCTGGTACTGTTTGACCGCTTTGCAGTGCTATACTGTGCTAATATCTTTATTTTGCCTAATTATACTTTATGCTTCATTATTCTGTACATCGACAAAGATAACTCTTCAAGCACATCGCATGCTGAGTGCTACGACATTTTATATGCATCTTTTCACAAATAGTTATCATTTGTCCACACTTAACTGCATGCTGAAAATGTTTGTGTTTGTGTGAATAGATAATATTCGTTGTCTTGTGTGGTGGTGGTGTCTCGGGCGGATACGATAGTGTCTTGCAGAAGTTTGCCAAGCGCCCGACGGCCTTTTCCCGCTCGAGACAGTTCCCGATACCACTCCATCGCTCGCCGTTCTTCCATCAGTTAGCCCCGCAACCCCGTCCTTCATTCAACACCCTTGGTCAATGGGTGTTGGATCCACATTCAAACCAGTGGATTTGGCTGGATCGCCAGCAGCGCCACCGACGACGTTACCTTCATTAGCACAATGCGTGCTTGCATGAGATGAGCGGGCTCGGTGCTCAGTTGTGTTGTCTCTATACTATATTTTGCGAAATTGTGGCTCGTCCCCTGATTGGCTTTATCGTTGGTTACGCCCGCGTGCGAATCCAGAGGCCTCCAGCGATATGCGTCCCTTCTGCAGATGTCGCTGCCCGTAATATTGATGACAGTGCAAGCAGCGGTACTGATTCTGATCGCTGTGGCGGCGTTCATCGCCTGTCGTCGTGCGACTTCGTCGGAAATACCGTGAATTTGTGAAGGTCAATAGTATCGTGATCCATGTCTCGGTGCATGATACCTGTGATCGCGCGCGCGTTGTTTATATTTAAGGGTAATTTAGCGTGTTCGACTAGCTACTCTTTGCATTTTTATCCTTAGGCTTTTCCCCATTTTATCCCCATGACTTACCAAGTCCAGTTTGCATGTAGTTTCCCTCCCATCTTTTCCCAATTAACAACGATTATAAAATGTTTATTATTATTCGGATTTAGTCGTCCACGGGCTACGATCGCTTGAAGAGTTATTTCACTACAGTTTTTACTAGAGTGTTTGGAGGTCCGTAGTATCAGATGAGGGAGGGAAGCTATATATCTCTAGAGTAAATTGTATCATTATGAAGTTTGCCTACTGAATTTTCGGGGATCTAAAATAATAATAAGCTCATGTCGTTATTACTCACTATCACCGAGTACTCTTGTTATTCTGGTATGTTGCATAAATGACTGTTCGAAGATTCAGGAGTAATTGATTAACTATGATCATGTTTAGCATAAATTACAAAGAATCTTCTCATGTGTATTTTCGGATATATTGAACAAGTTTTACTCAAAGGGTAGCCGTTTAGTCCCGTTTTTATGGTCTGCTGACGCTTCGTCGCATGTTAGTTGTCGTGATGTAAATGTTTGTATCATATATTGATAAGTGCCTTGAATAATTTTTATAGTAGTTGTGAATAAAGAATTTACGTTGTTTTGTGTAAAAGAGCAAGTGAGGTGATGGTGGGTCGTTGTCGGTGGTGGGCGTGGGCGTGGCTTTCCTGTCTTTTCATCTCGGCATGTTTTCTGATGTGGTCAAACGGACAATGTGCTTGGCATGATTGTTTTTATTATCTAAAGATTCGTTAAATCTTTAGTTATTAATGGTTCGATTAGTTCGCTGGGATGCTGCAAATGAGCATGCCTACCACCTTTAATATATCTTGACCCAAAATCCCAGTTCAACGGCTTTTGGTATTTAGAGAAATAATAATATTAGTTAGCTGTAAAGTAAAAATGGATTTTTCAGTGATTATAATTTTTAAAAATGATGAGTCATTGATAGTGGTTTATATAAACTGAGTTTCAAGAAATTTAAGCTGGTAATATTAGACGGATCACTCGGAATCAATCGCATTTGGTGATCTTACCTCAGTTGGTGATTGTCATGAGGAATGTCAAGGCGGCTGTACTGAACCAAGATCGGCTGTCGCATGTTTTTCGTGTCGGAATTTTACTCAAACTCTCAGAAATAAAGCTGGAAATGGTTTTAAGTAAGTTGTCATTTAAGTGTAAGTTTCCATACATGTCACTAAAATTGCATAATTGGAATGACATTTAATTATTACATACTAGTTATGAAAATTATTTCTTGTTTAACGTCTCACAAATAGTGTCACATTACTTTGTTTCTAGATGTGTGCAACGTTGTGATGACACTTATTATCTAGATGGTGATAAATGCAAAATGTGTTCACCCCATTGTCATTCATGTACAAAAGCAGAGGTATGGATTATTTTGTTTCCTGAATGGGGTTGATATAAATGTATTTGAGTCATATTACAGATATGTGAGACTTGTCCTGGTTCACAATTATTAATCGATGTGAATCACTTTGGACAGCTTGATCATGGGAAGTGTGTAGATCACTGTCCGACTGGGCTTGTTGCTGATTGTGAGATGTTCCTTAATTTGAAAGTTATTTTAAACTTTTATATAATGCCAATGTGATTACAATTATTTCTATCAGATGAGTCAAATTTGGTGCAAGCGCGGTGTATTTTGCGTGAAGACAAATGTGGAGAAGGTTATTATCTTGATGCTGTGGGTAAATGTGGCCAGTGTGACGGAGCTTGTGTGACGTGTCATGGCCCAGGTCCGGTTTTTTTCACAAGTAATTTAAAAGTAGCTACATCACATTAAATAAATATTTCTGTAATTTCCTTATACTTTATGTTTAAAGAGAAATGAGGGTGATTATTAATAGATTGTTTAAAGTTATATATTTTTTCGTGTAGGTTCACTGAACTGTGATACGTGTGCTGTGGGATATGGCAATAGATCAACGGGTTATTGCAGGGAATGTTGTACTGAAGGGCAAGATGCAGAAAATTATCACTGTGGTAAGTATAAACAACGTCTACAAGTGTAAAAATGATTATGAGCATTGTATAAACGCTTAATTCTTCTTCAATGAATGCCTTACGTTTACAGAGGACTGCACATTAAGTGCTGTATATTCTATTCATGGGCAACATTCGTCTAGTCTTTTTTGGTCACTTCTTTGGATTGTGATCATTGCATTCACTATCACATTCGTAGGACTAATAGCTTACTACTTTTTCAAGGATGAAAAGGATCAAATCGAGTATTTAGTTTCTATTTAATTTCGTTAAACATTACTTTCCTATTCTCATCTCATATTACGCATTTATTTTTTTCTTTTTCACTAACCGTTGTTTTCCTCATTCATGTTTGGCTTCACACTATTTTTAACCATTTAGCTACACACCACTGCCTCACTATAACAGCGCAACAGGTGATGTTCACTTTCTCGACTCGGAATCTGATGATGATGACGCTGTGTTCGAAACTAAGCTATCAAACGAGATTTGAATTTGATGATTGATATGATAGCGTCCAAAACATAACCTCTATAGCATAAGATGTCTGAATTGATTATTTACTGATTATATTAATGCTATTATTGATATCAGCCTAGTATTTGAATTCCTCAATTGCTCAATCTACGGTTTTAGGTTTAATATTTCGAGAAAAATGCTACTGCGTGATTAATATCATACTTTGAGTTATGACCATTTTAGTTAAGGCGTAATTAATTAATAATTTTTACGTGATTTATAATGCTTAAGTGACAAATGTTTGCCAGGTATCTTCTGTGATAATTTATTGATAATAGTTGTGTCAATATTTTTCACCTTTTGTGTTGTTACATTGTAATACGTATTCTCATTTCAGTATTTTTTTACTCTTAAATTTATACTTTTACACTAGCAAAGCATATATTACAAAATGGCTGTATAGTCCTTACGGATAATGTTATTATTAGTGCCTTGTCTATAATATGTTATCTTCACTTTTGTTCGGGAAAATTAAGAGATTAATGGTTTATATTTTTCACTTTTTCATGTCCAGGCCTTTGAATATTGTCTTTTCCAAGATTCTGTTGATTAAAAGAAATACGTAACAAACCTACGAATTATTTTATTTTTGGTGTAAAAACACTATCTTATTTGAGTTCCATCACGCAAGTTTCTACGAAAATTTCGGAAATTTATTTAGGTCTTATGACCTCAAAAGAAAGTGTTTCTTCCCGTAAAAGAACTCTGAAAACATACGATTGGGCAGTAAAGGTAGTCGAATTTTCAAAATGTAATTGTCATAGTTGATCTAAGCCTATATAAGAACTATGACGAGAGTAGTAATGACCAAAGTTTGCTTGAAGTTGGCAGAACGCTTATCTTAACAAAGGTACTGTCTATCGTTATTATTTAGGCAAGCACTAGTTGCAGTTTTTCATTAGAAAATTTGCAACCGATCATACGAATTGTACTTCACTTCAAAGAAGGAGATAGTGAAGTGGCGGAATTCACCCAACAAGAGGTTTGTTTTTGGTGTTATCTTATTAATAACTATGTTTTAGTCTAATATTTAGTAGTACTGTTCGTTTTTCTCTAGTTGTAATCAATTCTTCTTAAACTTGCAGTTTAAACGGTTCACTGAAGAGTTGAGAATTCCTTCTTGGAAAAATAAAGAAACTACGAATGTTATACCCTAAATTACCTCCTGGTTATATCACTAAGTCGACCATAATCGTCGTTAGCAGCGGACTCTTAGGCTATGGTATTACCGAATTACTTTGGGGTTCGGAGACTTTCTATAGTAAAGGAGTAGGTTTACATGCGTACTGCGAATTTCTATTCGTTCTTTTATACATCTTTATTTATTATGGAACTTTATGTCACAGTGTTTTAACCAAAAAATCAGTTATATCAACTTATTGGTTAGAATTGGTTGTACTTTTTTTGAACTCCAATTAACTGTATTCATAAATTGGAAGATTCACATAGATCTAGTTTACAGATTATGCCACTTGTTCATCGGTACGTTGATGGTGAAGATTCGCATCGCCTTGCTGTAAAAGCTGCTGCATGGGGATTGCTTCCACGTTTCGGGTTGAACGGAAAGGAATACCCTGAACTGGGATGCGAGGTTTATTTTGTGACTTGGTTTTTTACTATTATTCTAGAATTTGATGCGTTTTAAAACAGGGATAATTCATTTTTAGTATTAGTATTACTAAAAAAGCTTACTCAATATCTGATACCGATAAGATAATGATTTATTCAAAATATAATTTTTCAGATACTAGGTAAAAAGTTGAAAAATCCTATTGGTTTGGCTGCCGGTTTTGACAAAGATGGAGAAGCAATCCTACCACTAGTTGAGTATTCTGGATTTGGATCTATTGAGATAGGATCTGTAACACCTATTCCTCAGTCTGGAAATCCCCGTCCCCGCGTTTTTCGATTACTTGAGGATAAAGTAAGAATTCATTATCGTAGAATTTTCATTATGAAAAATGTTTACAAATACAACAAATGAACCTGCAGTTTCATAGTAAGGTAGTTTAGACTTTAATCATTTTCATTGGTCATAATTTAGGGTGTTATTAATCGGTATGGGTTTAACAGTGATGGAGTGGGAAAAGTACAACAACGTGTCAAAGCTGCACGTTCCCAGTGGCACGATGGGCTTGCAATGCTTGGAGTTAACTTAGGCAAAAACAAATTGACTGATGATGCAAAGTAAGTTCTCCAGTAAGTTTCACTCTAATCTACCTATCACACTAAGGCCAGTTGGGGTAAATTTGAACTGTTTTTCATTAAATGTACACTAAATTCTCCTAGATATTCGGATTATTTATATTATTATTATATCAGCGATTGACTTTTAAAAATTTTATAGGTTGGATTATGAAGTTGGTGTTAACTATTTCGCTCCATTCTGTGATTATCTAGTTGTGAATATATCTTCTCCAAATACTCCTGGTTTGCGATCAATGCAGAAGAAAGCTGATCTCCAAAAGGTCGGACTATTTGGCTGATAAAGAAGTTGAATTGGATTTTGCTCAGTACAATCTACTATAAGCATAATATAAAATAGTGGAAAACTTTTCAGTTAATGGCATATGTTAAGTATTCCGTAGATCTATTAAAACTGGAACACCGTCCAAAAATCCTTCTGAAAATCGCACCAGATCTCATTGATTCAGAGAAAAAGGATATTGCACAGGTAGTAACAGTAACTTTTCCTAAAACCAGTGAACTTGTATATCTATATTGCTCATTCACGTAGGTATCCAAACGTACCTTGCTTCAAATGATTGATTTTACATTGTGAAGGTTGCTCTTGACTCGAAATATGGAATTGATGGTTTAATTATATCAAACACTACGGTATCCCGTCCATCATCGCTCAAAAGTGAGAATCGAGCACAGACTGGTGGTCTTAGTGGAGCACCTCTTCGAGAGATTAGCACGGAATGCGTGCGAGAGATGTACAGGTTATTCTTTTCTATTGAATAATAATAATAATAATAATAATAATAACATGAGGTTTAGGTAATGACACAATAGTATTTTAAGGCTCACTGAGGGTAAAATACCTATCATTGGTTGTGGTGGAGTAGCTAGTGGTGCTGATGCGTACGAAAAGATTAAGGCTGGTGCTTCTTTAGTCCAGTTATATTCAGCTTTCGTATATCAAGGATTTCCAGTGATTGGAAAGGTTGGTTCCAGTTAAATTAAGTGAAGTATAGCTCACTTAGATAATAAATTTAAATGATATAAATAACAGTTTGCTAAGGATCAAGCTTAGCTTATGAAATATAAAACTAGGAAACATCTATACCAGGTCAAGAGAGAATTGGTCGAATTGCTCAAGAATGATGGTTATTCAAACATCAGTCAAGCTGTTGGTATAGATCACAAGAAGTGAAATGAAACAATTTTATTATATTTTGGGAGTAAATGATATTAAAATCATGTTACTAATACACTATAGTTTTATATAAATATTTTAATTTATTCCTTCTACTAACCGAAATGTAGGACAACTTTACTGATGGAAACGATTTCCTTCCTATATTAATTTTGAAAACGTCTTATAAAGGTAAATATGAAATTAAATTGGGACGCCATCAATAATAGTGCTTGGTACAACCAAATCCATCCGCGATTCAACTAGTTTCAATTCACATACTGCACGGGAGTTCACATCCACTTGTGCTGAAAGGATAAACTTTTAACTACGCTGAGGAACACTAATACTATACATGTTGTTTAAATAAGAATCTTGTTTAATTTTCACAAACCTTGAGCGAATTTGCTAGTCTTTTTGATGAGTGCTTGCATAGATCCGATAACATGACCAACCGCACTACTTATGTCACCCTTACACTCTTCCAACCAGACAATGAGTAACGATGTGAAAACATCACCCGTACCAACGAACTGACCACGTAACCGGGGAAATGAGAAACGGTAGTGCGAGATCAAGTTACCGTCTATAGTGAAAAAATGGGAATTTCAAACAGAAACACTAATTAATGCGTATCCGAATGTCACAATAACACACCTCTCTTACTAGCATAGCATGTCAGCGTATCATCCTTTTGCATCCCTTCAACTCCGCTTGTTACAACTATAATTTTCACACCTTTTGAATGTATATAATCAATGCCACGTATGCAATCATCTTCCGTATTGATAGGGAAACCAACAAGTTCGCTGGAACACATGTTTCGTATAAATACAAAAATCAACCCCACCAATGCTGAAATTGACTTCAAAATATTTCGTAATAATGCCTACATTATTAAAATGCTGCTTATTATTGCATAAATTTAAGTGTTTGATTGGTAATGTATATTACAATATTAGTTTAACCAAACTTCCTACAAGATGTCCTAAACACATTTGTTTCGTTTGTACAATGAAATTTTGAAAAAAGAATAATATTATCCTGAGATCATATTCACAAGATAATAGAAATATGTAAGACTAAACAAAAATATTTACCCTAGTTCGAACGCATTTGGTGTTAACACATCCGCCATGGGGATGATTATATCACGATATATGGGTAACAACTCCTTTGGGGTATACTAAATAAAATACTGTACAAATTATTTGAAATGTCAAAGCATGAATATCGGTCAATCGACACTTACGTATTTCCCGTTGTCTCCCATCACAGGGTCACAAACTGAAAAAGAAAACATTATCTTAAGAATTGGTAATTTTGAAAATAGTTTTAGAAAACTTGCCAAATAGAGTATTTACATCATTAGCTTTCAAATCCTTCACAATATCACCAATTTTCCTTAGGAATGCGACATTTCCACAATAACCTAAAATAAGAGAAAATATGTAAATTTAAGAGTGATAAATAAATACATGCATTAACCTGTGAGGATGTGGGAGTAGCTGTTCAAATTGTTCAATCTCAGACCATTATATAATTCATTAAGTTCTAAATCTGTGAGCTTCTGACCTTTGACATGGTCATAGCCTAAATGAAAACTATTTAGGAACAGCAAAAGTATGAGTAATACAACATGCATGAAAATTATATCAATACATTATTTTGAACTCAAGAATAAAAGCTAAAAGCATGCATTTATTCCATGCAATTGATACAAAGTGCAAGTGCTACATCTATACGGTGATAAACGAAAATTACTTGTCGGCAGGCTCAAGTATTCCACGTTACCCGCGTGGTTGCTGAACTGCACACTATTGATGAAATCCACTTCGAATCCATTGAGCTGAAATTAAAATCTTCTTTTATAATACACACATACTTCCATACACATGTGATTAAAAACATTAAATGAATGATTAGGAACAAAAAACAGTGAAAACAAAGAGAAAAAGTAAATACACTCATATGATAGCAAAATCTGTTTTATAGCGTTTTTTACTCACTACTACCCCATTCACATCTGACACATTTTCTAACATATTATACCTGTTTAGAAAAAATTTATACGCTGGCAAGATAAGAATCATTTGGTGGTTTATTGTTATCCCACCAATTCATATTTACTTATACGTCTTATATTACCTGTAAAAAATGCGATTTTAAAGAAAAGCATTTAACCTGAAGCGGGAATACAGATGCTTTGTTTCCAGCGTACCCATGTACCACATGACTCTGGATCGATAAGACACGCTTATCCCGCTCTTTCATCAAAGCTGTTTCTATCTTCGACATCCCTATGATAAGAGTTAATTTTATACATTTATACATATGATTTACTTCTAATAAGAAAATATTTATCTACGTATAATAGTACCGATGACTCGAAGGTAAATAACAGAAATAAACCATTAACGTTAAAGGTGTGTAAGCATAAGTGGTGAGAGATACAGATTTTAAACAAAAACCCTAATGCACTAGAAATAAATTTGAACAAAAAATAGTCCCGTTGGTAACATCACATTCAAATCATGTAATAAATGCTTAGATTTTGAATTATAAACGATGCAAAATCAACGCGCATGCACAGAGTAGCGTATTTCATTCTATTATTACAATTAAACAATCAGAAGTAACCCTATTATTACTATCCTTATTTTGGTAATATTGGAAGGTACCATTTAAACATCCAGTATAATCTATACACTTAGATCAAACGGCTTAAGTAGTTAAATCAAAAACTATGTGGGAAGATAATCCTTGATCTATAAAGCCTTAATTGGATTGAGTGGCATAAAGATGTATGGAATAATATTATTAATTTCCCGCTATTGTGTACTATTGTTTTTTTTTTAGATGTCTTAGTTATGCTAGACAAGTCTAAAGGTTAATTATTTAGCGTTATATCGACCATTTTAGATTGTTACTAGAAAACAATTCACGATTTTAGACAACAAATGAAATTTGAAGGGTATTTAATTCTACGCACCATGCTTTTATTTTGTGCACTTTTTTGGTATAGCTAAATTATCAAGAAAATTAGTTGAATATGGTTGCTAATTAATGCTATGCTGTTACTTTATGCAAAATACGCAAATGAGGTCGTGTAAGATAGATGTATAATTTTGCTGGACACTGGTTATTATTAATAGTACGATGATTATGATTTTTTATCACTTCATTAGAGATGAAGAAACTTGGTCGTTGGACTTTAAAACCTATCAGTATTTAAATTGAGTAAATGAGATTTAAATGTACATTATACAGTAGATATTTTTTTCTATTTCAGATAAATTTACCTCTTTTGTAAATTACTGCAAATCGGTTTTACTTTTTGAGTTTCTTACAAAAATATTTATTTCTAATGCTTAAATATCCCTAGTTACAAGAAAAAGTGTTCACTTCTCATAAAAATGTTATTTTGATATTAATTTCCCGTGTTTATGCACTGATTATATAGTAACATTCTCCTTTTGCAAGCTTTTTAAAGCATGCTGTTTTCCAGTGTTTAACTGAAATAAAGGATGCAGGTTTTTATTCAGGAAGCACTGAGGTTTAGTTGGCTAGAACTGCAATTAACTTCATTAATGATGTATTCTTTAAAATTGAAGGTTAGTATTTTATAGAAAAATGGTATGCTAAAGACTGTCAATATAATACTATTATATGATTTTTCTTGTTAATTACTATAATCATTATTTTTATGATGATATTAGTTATTTTTGTCTTGTGTGTAAATGGTCTTGGGTTGAACAGTACTAAACTCTCAGGATGGTACAATTAAAACTAATTAATAAGTTGGATTTATGCTTTTTTAAACTGTTTTGTGAGATTTCATTGCTTAAAATATTTTTAGACTGCTAATAACTATTTCAGAATAATATTTATAGCCGAAATAGCAGAGATGTAATTTTAGTCTGTTAATGCATATATGTATAAGGTCATAACATTAAAAATCAACTACTACTATAATAATGCCCATAAAAAAGAAATTTAAAGGGTTTGTTCGATTAGATTTAAGGTGTCTGGCTCTTTTGCCGTCAGCCGTTTTCCGCTCCAGGGCCTTTCGGAGGGCGGGACCAAGCCAGCCACCGCTCACTCAACTCAACAGACTTTTGTTTTCAGCAATTAGGCGTGGGGTAGCTTAAGAATTCATTCTTTTTTCCTTTCTATGTCTTAGACTCACTTACCTCTTATTTTCTTTGCTAGAAATGGCCTTCTTAACTTACAAGTAAAGTGAGCAGATGTCCATTCGTTACCATATGAATGCTAATATCTTTCAAATGTCAAATACTTGAAGTTAAATACTATAACCAGTCTTTATAAGACAATAAGTTATAGGTTTTTGATGGAACTTCTGAGTTCATCTTCTGGTTTATATCAGTAGGGGATATATATTATACTCATAATGTTGGCTGCTCGTGGAGTTTCACTTGGTCTTGGAAAGATAAATCTATCTGACCTTAACCAGTTACCGTCTGATAAACTCAGGTAAGAATATATCGTGAAGTACTACGTGTCTGAAATATTTTATAGCTATTTACCGATTTAAATTTGTCTTATGAGTGAAGTAGAGTAATTTGTACTTTCATATGGAAGAAATTAAGAGTGTTACTATATTGGAATTTAATTCGAATTTTTGGGCAAATAAGTTAGTAATGTATAATTTAAATATTGTGCAAAAATATCTTCGTTTCTCAGAAAACTTAATGGAGTTATTGTAAATTTGATCATAGGTTAGTAGGCTAAGTAAGGTCTACTTTTTAAAGTCTATATAATAAAGACTATCTATTACTTTAAATGACAATCTTTATATCAGTTTATTAGTATGTAAACATTTAAAAAGTCATGATATGAATAACCAGGTTGGGACTTATTAAGAAAATGGAAATAATCTTCTAAGGTTACTGTATATTAAGTTATAGTAAATAGTGCTCAGTTATATAGTATTGCTACTTATTGTTAAGGAGTAAAGCATAAATAATTTCGTTGGTGTATTAGTTTTTTTATTATGATGGCGTTCATTGGCTATAAGAAAATGACTAGAACAATATAGTGTATAAGTCTGTGTACAAATATTGATCTTAACTAATAAAATAATAGTTTTTAAATTAAGTATATGATGGTTTATTATTTGGGTCTCCAATGCAACTAATTTACTGTTTATTGTTTAAATGATATTTAGCTTCATATAACTATTTTATTCTATAGTATTAACCTTTAAGATTGGTATTAATTGAATGCTATTTTGAGAAACATTACGGGCCCAAATGTTAAGTACTGGAAAGGTCAACTATACCTAGGGGATATTACATCAAATGTTTATTATGATAATCAGTAGTCATTTCAGGATCGCTCAAATTAAAAGAGAAGTAAAACCGAAGAAACCAAAACTCATAATTAAGAAAAAAGCAGACGCTAAGGTGTGTTTCAAATTCGAATTTATTTATATGAATCAACTAATTTTATTAGGTTAAACTTTGTATTATATTTTGTTAACATTTTGAACAATTAGTCATAATCAGCAGTAATTGATTAGTATCCTTTTGGATGTGTAGTACTGCTTTTTTCAAAGATGTTAAATAACGAGATAACTGGTATTTTTAACCTAACCAAAAATGATAGCGATCATTATCTTTATATGCTTCTTTTGTACACAAGTCGGTAATTTATTTTATGATGGACATCAATTGAAAATCTGATAAAAGTTATTAGTTTTAAATAGGTCATTTAAACACTATTAATTCTGCTCATATTGAGTGATTCATTGACTTGATGGCACTTCCGGTAGCTGACAGATCCAATTTATGGCTTGTTTTGGCTACGCGAGCTAGGGTCTAACAAAGAATCAATGACTGCTGCCCGAGGGATGGCAGCAGTTATTGGTGACTAGATCGGGGAGGGAAATTTACCTTTAAATGATAAAAATATGCTACAAATAATCTCACATTAAACTCATCTGATATATTTCTTAAAACTGCCCCAGTTATTGAGAACTGTATAAATGAATCTGATTATTTGGTCGTAATTCTGAATTAATTTGCTGCGAAATTTTTAAATGGTAGGTGTTAGTGCAAATTTGTGGCGTGCCTCATTGCCTGTTTTGAAGAGTCATCTTTAGCCTTGAGCGTTTTAGAAAATGGGAAACAAAGAAAACGTACTGCATTTCTTCGCCTTTTTATAATGAATATATGGCAAAATAAACTTGTTAGAATGTTTGCATATGTAGTGTATGAAAAAATCTTGATTGCTGTATTTGCCAATTATTACATTACTATTCAATATATCGTTTCACCTATGGGATATTTAAACCTATCTTTAACTTTAGCTATTTTGCATACAAATAATGTTTCAGTTTAAGCGTTCTAGATGTTCTGCATACAATACGATTAAAACCTTTTAGTAAATCTCTTATTCTTACTAGTAAATAAAAATAAGGGGTGGCTTATTTGTTGTTTAAACTCGGTCTAAGCCAACAACTTTTCCAACTACTGTTATTGAGCCATAATAATTATCCGCATGTGCATGCTAATTCTCAGTTACAAATTTAGTACCTACTTCTGGAAAATTTTGGTATCATGTTGTTTTGGACTAATTTTCTAACAGTCGAATTAACTATATCTTCCTGTATACAGATATAGTCTGTTTAATATCATAAGAGGATTTCTGAAGTGCTTAATTGAGTAACTAACGTAATTGATATCTTGTAAGATATTATCATCCAGCTAAAAAAATTTTTTGTGCACTATTGCTATTATTTCTTCTAGGTCAGAATTAAAATAATAAAGGACAACTAGCGCATATCGGTTTAAAAGACGATTTAGAAAAATACTTATGATCTTTTTGGCCCTCTATATGAATCTAATAATTATAAAACTAACTGACAATGCCCTAAAAGAGATTTATATCTAATCAATTCAATGGACACTAAGAATAGTTAGAAATTTGTACCAATATTCCCCATATAGTATTTGACAATCACTATTGCTCCTTAGCAAGGGGCGTGACTTACATTGGCATGGCTGAACCATCGCTGCGTGCCCGTTCTCTTTTCATCTCGTCTTATTATGCTGCTAATCGAAGGGTAAGATAGTCTCGTTTTCGTTTCTTTCTACCTTTGTTGTTATTTAGAGTCAACTTGTAAGGTTTATGTCATTTTTAAAATGTTCATTATTCAAATTATACTTCGATCCATTTCTTGCAACGTTTAATTGAAGTGATATAACATAATTGAACATTAAAAACTTACCTGGATATTAAACTAGATTATAAGATTATTCACTTTTATTCCTATTTTGACGGATATCATCTATAAGATGGCAAAATTTATTGTTTACTGTGTTTATTTAACACATTTTTGCTGTTCTTCACTTATCATCCATCGATATTTTACCAGCGCTTTCATAGGTTGCCGCAGCGACAGATTCTTTATTAATAGATTCCATTCTATGTATTAATATAACATGAAAAATACTGATGAGGCATTTTAAGCCTATAATATTCTTGGCAAGAACCTGGTCTATAGGTATGACGTACAAATAAGTACTACTTGTGGCAATAGCTTTCTTCTTCAATTTTAAAATTAATTTAAAAGTAGTTTGCTACTTATAAATAAATGGCTTGCATATGTTTTGGGTGATCCACATATTGAAACTCTATTTTTTGAAGAATAAAGTGCTAAAATAATGACTAGTGATAATGCAGAACATATCTTTATAAACAACTGTGTTATTAGATATTTGGAGCTATTTGATGCTTTCCTACAACAATTAGCATCAAAATAGGAAATGTCCATATATCTGGATCGATGTTGTAATTGTTTCTATCTCTAGTTCTATTTTCTTAATCCTATTCGCTTTCTTAGATCGTTAGGCAATACTTTCGGTAGTGCAGTTTTCAAGAGCGCTATTTGCTCTCAAGTGATAATGGAACACTTGAAATTCGTCGATGAAATTATCTGACAGAGTGATATGTCTCAAAAATTTTACACTGTGTTAAGGAAAATAATACTGAAAATATTTTTTCTATTAGATCAAATTACGGTCTTAAGAACTATAGGTGAATTATGAAATTATCACTAATTGCTTGTCATATATTTCAGACAGTATGGGCTGCATGTCGAGCAGTCATATTTGGGTGTATCGTTATTAGTATTGGTCTTGCCATGACTATTCTGGGATATTTCGACAAACACTTTTCTGAAGTTGGTTACTTTTATACTTGTTATTAGTTTGATTTGAAATGGTTATTATAACTATAAATTGGATGACTTCTAAGTATTATATCTTAAAATGAATGCATTTAGCGGATATTGGTCGTGAGTGGTATTTCATCAATATATTATGACAAAATGGTACAATATCAGTTGAAGAGTATGCAGGTTAATTGGTCTAAATTGTTCTTCCTAATTTTAGATAAATTATTTATAATCGTTCTGATTTGTAATTTGTAAGAAGTCACCCAAATGTATCCGAATAAATACTTATTATATATTTCAGTACCTTGGTCCTATTTTAATGGGAATTGGTTCATTTATTCTAATAATTGCATGCGTCGTTACTTTAGAAAGCAGAGATAAACATGCGCAAGTGGGTTTTAATTTTTGGCAACATTATTAATTTCTTTTAATGTATTTTTCCTATGTTTAGGTAATAACTGAAGAGTCTATTTCCCATAAACGTCGAAGACTATTATCTATGTCCATAGAGGAACGAGGTGTTGGATTGAATTGTAAAGTAGGACGAGATGATCATACGAAAAAACAGAAGATTACAAATCAATATAGGTAAGTGCTCTAAAAATTTGTCGAAAATTTCAAAATATTTCTTAAATGAATTTAATTAGCATTCTATTTTTTAAAGGTCATTTATTTTATTTTCTGGAGTAGGTTGGTTATACCATTTATATACATATATAGCGTTTTAGTATTAGTACTTTGGCTGAAGTTCACACACCTGGACAACCCGAACAGGCTCCTTTAGCTGAACTGGACTCACTGGTATATTTTCTTTTTTCCTTTTTAGAAGAAAAAGTAAAGGTTTTACCTATTATTATATCGATTTTATTGGAGCGTTGATTTTCATGTTTTTTCCAAACGTATTCGAATTTTTATGTGGAAAAATACAATAGAAAATGTATCCTCGAAATTGCAGAAACGCTTTTGAACGATAATGTTATTAGGTTTGAATAAAGGTAGAAACATTTCTAATCTGACATTTTTTTGTCCACCTAAATATGTAAAACAAAAAAGAAGTTTTTAACTAAAAACTAATATTAAATCTAATTAATGTAGTTGGATTCGATGACAAAAAATAAAATAAGTACCCAAAAAATAACGATTGAATACAAACTTTAATAGGTATCTAAGCACAAGTATAACTGGGTAATATATATAATTCAGGATCTTCACTCATGCTCCAGTCAAGTTACAACAGACAGAGATCAAAGTGATCAAACTGTAGCTAAAAATATCAGTGAGAATTTGATTGACTCAGCTAATAATAATATTGAGAAGTTGGAGTAGATTTTTTTAATCATATGTAGAACCATGATTCCATTGTTTATTTATTTATTTATGAAAATAGCTACTTTTTCTGCTAGGTGCTCTCTTTCATTATGTACCTGTTATTCACTTGAGTCCCGTGATGTAAACTATTATAACTTCCCAATAGGCCTTCTCTATTTTAGTTGTATGTACTCTTTAATTTTATGTTACTCAGGCTGTCTAGTTTAAGAGAAGTAAGTTATTATTATTAGTACATTTTGTACGGGTTATCAAACAAAAATAATCTAAACGAATGCAGGAGAAGTCAATAAACAGTTTCTCTGAACTAATAAGTTTTTGTAAAGTATTTATCGACTAGATAAGTTATAGAAATGAATCAATTAGAAGTAAGTTAACGTATTGTTGTTTCACTGGATGTTAGGGGGTTAGTGTTACGTATTTTTATCCAAGTTAAGTGGATTTACGTTTCGACTTGTTGAAAAGCCTAAGGTATCTAGTGATAGTTGCTAACTAATATATATATATATATATATATATATATATATGTTTATTTATTGTTTGTCTGATCCTGTCGACGTAATTTCATGCAAAAGGAAGACGTCAGATTTAATATTTGACCGTTGTTACGTCCATAAGAATGTTGCCATATTTGTAATCAGCAACAAATGACATTCACCTCTCATTACATTAGATTACTCGACATGGCGTAACATACGTATGCTACTAGTCAAAGGATGCCCGAATAAACGTATCTAATTAGTGTAGCGGTGCACGTTAATGAATGTGAGATTGGGTAATCCATGGGCTGGGCTTATGGCTTCCGTATTCCAGCTAATAGACTAATATGACCATTGTTTAGATCATTAGCACATGAGATATTCCACTCCAAGTTTCGCTAAAAAGTATTTCTTTAATCTTATCTTCATTTCCTCATTACTTTTGACTTCTACCAACAGCGATATTCCCACATTTAGTACGAAATAAATTAAATTACGAAAGTTATAACTATAAAACCAGTTTCTCCTATTTACGATATTATTTCTATTAAATTCTATTCAGCATCTCAAATATGTCTCACATATTAAGCATGATTTTTGTTAAGTGTATAGCCCTGTGATTATAGGTATGGACGAGTTCTCTGTCTATAACATTCCTTTAGAGTACTATACCGATTGGTGGTTAATTCAACCAACTTTACCTCTCATCGTTTCTGTGCAGCAGGGAATTAATTGTCAGCTTCCATGTTTTTTAATGGAAGACGACAAATGTAATCGCAGAGAAAACGAAAGCAATAGGTACTGTGTTTGTTAAAAAGATAAGATATACATGACGTTAATTAAGATTTGATCTATTCAGACCAGTCTCCGCATATGCACTATTTTTTCGTGAGAGACAAGCAGTAGTAAAGATACATTGGCCAGATACCTCATTTGGACATATATCCAAGATAGTAGCTGCTCAGTGGGAAGCACTTACAAGAGATGAAAAGGAGGTTATCAATTATATTTAACGTATCATTAGTACTATTCTTATATATACCACTTAAAAATTGCGATGGTTATTTAACTATTTATATCTCCATAATATTTCGCTCCTGCTCTAACATAATATATGTTACTGTGAGCTAGTTGGAATAATTAACTATATAACATTCTGATAAATTAAATATATTTACTAAATATATGCATAATAATCTTTCCAAAAATGTGATTCAGAGCTATAGGAAACGGTCTGAAATTTCTCGTCGTCGACAAATCAAGATGGCTGCAATAGAGAGGGTTCGAAGGATATGTGGAAGTGCTGACAAGAAAAATGAACCTAAAGCAAATGATAGTGGCATCAATAAAAAATAATTTATTTTAAACCACAGATGCATGTTATTTCTGTTTTCCTAATAAGTTTGGGGAATTATACATTTATATACTTATGTAATAATAATTAAATGTAAATTTTTGTACATAATAAAATGAAAAATGTTTCACTACACTATGATGTGGAGGTGCTTCACTGTTTTTATCAAATACGTATCCATATATAATCATCTACTGAGAAGAAACAATCGATTAAGCGAGAGGTCGTATTGCAGGACAAAATTCAACTTTAAACGGCAGTTTTTATTTATGTAAAAATCTATTAAGTAGTTTATTTCTCATAAAATTGATTTTTTTTTAATGAAAAAAATGCTTACATTCCTGCCTATTTATATCACTTAATAGTTTAAATTTTTTAGTTTTAATTAAATTTGTATTATTTGTCTAAAGTATAAATGTTATTATCCAAAATTCTCATTAACTTTTCCGTATATGCTAAGTGTGCATTATTGTCATTATACATACCTACTTATGAATGCGTAACTTTTCAAGTACTTTTTATTATTAATTTTTACAATAGTACCAAGTGTTCCAATGTTTTCATTTACAAATAGTGTTACTATTCACAGTGACTGATATTCTTAGGAAAGGTGTTAAACAAAACTGTTCATGCTAAATACAAATTAAATTCCTATTTTTATGGGGTTTGTAACTTCTATCTTTTTAATAGCAAGACATTAGTGAGTGGAATTTCACCAAATTCCTATGTGGCGTATAAAGCTAAAGGGAAATGTTTATTTGATATTAAAACAACTAAGATGTTGACGTTAATATTCATAATACTTTAGGTATCATTCATCATTGGTTCTTACCAAGTATTTTTTGAATGGAAGAATATAAAAGTTTGATTAATGGGCTCCCATTGGCAACAGTAGAATATGCATTCGCTTACGGTTCAGGAGCATTACCTCAGAAAAATGAAAATATGTCGGAGAAGATGGTGGATTTTATTATCAGCACCAGCGATTCAGTACGATTTCATACCGAGAATATGCAGAAAAATCCTACTCATTACAGTTTATTAAGGTGATATAAGTGGCAACTTCATTTCTGCAGTGTTTCTTATTTTAAAAGGTGTGAATACCTATTTCCATTAAGAAACATTTATATCTTAATATTTTATCTAATGAAATAGTTTCAGGCTTGCAGGACCCAAACTAGTGTCCAGTTTTCAGTGTAATTTGGGAGCTAGTGTTTTATACAATACCTATGTTAAAATTGGAGACCGACTTATTAAGTATGGAATTATTTCAACTCAAAATTTAAAACAAGATCTTCTTGATTGGAAGTGGATGTATATTGCGGGTCGTTTACATAAGCCTGTTTTAGAGGTATAGTGAAATATTTTTTCTAGTAATATTCCGCCAATATAACTTTTGCAGATAATTGGGCCATCAAGTTCCATTGCTGATAGTGTACTGGAAAATAGGCGAAGTGCTCTACAGGCCGCTATGCTTTTACTTCCGGATTCGTTTTCACTGACTGACTTATATCATAATATCGTTTCTTTGTCATATAATGGTGATTTCCGCATGATTGTCGGCGAAGATAAGAATAAGGTAGTTATTCTACTTTCATGTAATTAAAACTCATCTCTATGGATTATTTGCTTTGGAATACATAGGATTAATCCTTCATTCTTATTAATGGAATTCGTTTGTTTAAAGGTAGCAAAAATTGTTGATGGAAATTTTCAAGAATTACATAAAATATATAGTCCACTTCTAGCTGAGGATGCACGAGTTATCGTTCAGAATGGAAAGGTATATTTATAGTCATCTTTTAGTTCAACATAATCTAATTTTCTAATTTACATTTATCTAAAATACTATATGTCTGCTGGGTTGTTTTAATAGGTTTTACAAGATGCTTCAACACCGGCAATTTACCACCGCCTTAATCTTCTACCATCAAGCGTGTTAAATCGATTACAGAAAAATTGGAACAAGAAAAATAATAGGCAGAAGGATATCGAAGAAGTGTGGTATATATTTGTTTAACTAAGTAAAGTAAGAAGTATGCAAATAAATGCAAAAGTTATTTCCTGTTATATATAAAGCCTAAAGATCCATTTTAGAACGTGTCCAAAATTTTATTCTTTTAGGATTATTTGTGTAGATTCCGGTACTTCTCACTTATAGTCGTTACAATTAATATAGAAATAACATTTAATGCTGTACGAATGTTCTACAGAATCAATAATTATGGTATATTGTTTAGGTAATATTCTCTTTGGCGCATCGGCATGATATTGCTGCAAATGTAGCCGTTGCTATGTCATCTATAGTGGCATCTGCCTCAATATCACAAACTGCTAAAAATGCTATATCTGCTGGATTTACAAGGAGTATTATATATAGCGTTACCAAATTATCTAAAATGATAAGAAGTCGTTTGTGATTGGTAGTTTCGGAGAAAACTTGATTATTTCATAAATCTTTAGGAAAACTAAGCTTACTATGAACTGGAATAGATTGTATATTGTCTATATCGTATTATTTGTACAAAAATAGTTTTGGAATTATGTTGACTTGCACTGTTACCTGCTGTCGTTATCGAACCCTTTTAAGATCAATAAATATTTTATGACAGAAGTTTCCCTCATCAAGTATAAGTGGTGCAATAGATTTGACATTTTTTGATAAACTTAAGTAATAGGCTAAATTAGTACAGTACGTCCACCAGAACTCACTGTACTAGAAACTTCGTTCGCTAGTGAGCATGACGGTTTATTAACTGGGGTATTCTTAAGAAGTAACTACTGTGAATGCTGTGCATGATTGCCATTCTTTTTTTCTCGACTTGTTCTAATAAGAGGTATTAACCACACGATTCATCGAAGTTGCTCTTGGAGTTTATAACGGAAATAGGCATGCACTATTTTCACTTTTTTCTAACCATACTTTGCAGTTAGAGAACAAAAATAGGTATAACAGAGATACTGGCAAGTCAGTACATCTCATAAGTTTCAGTGATTACCGGAAGTTATAAACAGTGGTGAATCCATGGGTGGCTATTCTGCGTGTCTAGCCGTTCCATACAATGTCTCTACTCTGGCTTCATATCGAGTAACGCCCTCAAAATTAACGCCTTGTAAGTCATTACCTCATAATCACTATTATATCTATAAATTTTTACAACAAAGGAGCTTAATATGATACTAGGGTCTTGTATTACTATAGATAAATATTATAATGTAGTTTATGAATTAGTGTGCGAATAAAATAATTCATTAAAAGGTAGCTAATTTTTCGTATAAATAGGCCTGTCACCGTGACATGTACTTTTGTTTCTGAACACTTGTTACTAATAACTTTTTTTTAAGCACTAGCCATTAACTTGCTAGAAATCCAAAAGAATGTTTAAGTCACGGAAACAACAAAGAAAAGATGCGAAAGAGTTGAAGAAGATGCAAATGGTTGCTTTTGTTAAGCACCAGCCGGTAAGCTTTTACGTTTACAGAAACTACCATATAGTTTTCACTGTTAATATCAACTATTATCATATTATCTTTTGTCAACATTAATCTGAATAAAATAACAATGCTCAGGTGGGAAAGGTGATAACCGAAATGCTAAATAGTCGTTTCAAAAAAACTGAACGAAGAAAAAAGAAGTCTCGTGTGAAACATGAAAATGTCAAGAAGGTTAGACATAAGTACGATGATAATGACAATTCAGACGAGGACATAACTTATGAACAATATCTTAAGGAAGTTGAGGTACGTTTATAGAAAATATACATTGGTTGCTTCAGATGTTGATTAATAAAAGTATAATTCACCCATACGGCTCTTAAGTTTCTTTATCTGATTACAGCATTGTGTTATATTTATCGCAAAGTGCGTCATATACAGAAAGTAGACATTACAGACATTATCTTAGAAAAATCCTATTACTTTACTCGGTACAACTTGTTGAATTATATTTAAAGTGGTGTCATTTTTGAGTTCGCTAATAATGATATATTTTTCCATATTCTATTAATTTTTTATTTTTATTATAATCATGTCAGTTACAAATCTGATGGAACAGTAAGATTTGTAAAATTATTGGATTTTGGGAAAGGAACTCACGCATTATTGGTGAGATTGGCCATGAAAAATATGACGATATTGAAATTCATCGATACTCAAAATTATTGGGAATCAAAGATGGGAAGAGTTCACATAAACCATTCGAAGATGAAGGACTTGATTGTGAATATTTATTAATTTTTATACTTTGTTTTTAAGAGGCTGTGAGTAGTTTATCACGATATGTTTTACAGATCTGCTTGATTTCTGCGATAGTGAAAAGAGGAAAAAAGTATTGACTGAGGTACCAAATGAAGATATAGCAATAAAAGGTCCAAATATCTTGTTTTTGTACCTCATTAACTGAAAATTACTGGTATTAATAATTTAAAGCTAAAATAAGTCCTTGCACATCTCCTGTTGTTATTTATCATAGATGTCGATGTGGTTTAATTACTTGTTGTTTGAAAATGCATTATTGTTAAGTGAAATTATCCGAAGAATTGGAAAGCGAAGAATCGGGTGAGGAGGATAATTTCGTTGACATGGACCTTAGTGAAGGAGAAGACGAAGAAATTTTAAGTGATGAATCTAATAGAGAAGCTGACCGTTCCAGAAATGATGAGCAATGCCTAATTACTAATAATGATGTAAGTTAGTACATATTAGTATTATTCTACTAAATATATTGCCTGTTTTATTTGAATTAAATATTTATTCTACAAAACTGATAGGCCTAACGGGAGCTTTTTATCCTAGTTTCAGCATTACGGGACTTCTACTAGTGATAGTATTAAAAATAATATTGAGGAAGATATATATGGAAGAAAAGTTAATAGGTTGGTTTATTTAATTTAGTATTTATTATTTCACTCATATTTGTTTTTTTCAGAATAACTGGGAAAGTCATAGGATTTGATCCAAAAGGAGCCCAAAATAAATTAGATGAACTTGAAGCACGGGAAGGAGATGATGCTAATCGTGTAAGAATTGATAAGACATTAACAGGGATTATAAATAGGTATATTTATGTGTTTTAATTATGGGTGGTAGGGCTCAGGAGAACAATTGAAGTACTGTTCTAGAAACTTATGATTTCCTAGTAATTTATTTTATTATTAAAATAATTTTAGTTTTTGAAGATTTATTCGTATTTATAGGTTATCAGAGGCAACTATGATAAAGAGCAAACAGGCTTTTTTTGAATTATGGCAAAATAATTCGAAAAACGGTTAGTAAATTTAAATAAAAAGATTATTTGTGAATGTTTGATGTTAAGCTATTTACAGTTCGTATCCTATTGATGTCACATTAGAATAATTTCTATTTATTTTAGATGTTAAGAAGAGTCTCACCCGCATTCTATGGCGTATGCTTGGCGTTCCCTATCGTTTACAAGATCAACTGCTCTCCACTTATGCTATGTTTCTCGCTATTATTCACACCTCTCTAAATTCTGAAATTTGTATGTCTATCGTTATCACTAATAAGTATATTATTTACTTTACATATTATTCATAATAGTAGTATTGCATTTAAATTTTAGTTTACAATTATAATTGCGTTATAAGACAAAGTGATTCATTTATGTTTAATATTAAGAATTACAGCTGCTTATATGGTCGAGATTTTTTTATGTGACTACATAAATTTATTGACCAAGTCACGTGATTCTGATGACAAGGCGATGGAGAACAGGACAATACTCATTGTTCTTCTCATGAACTTCAGAGTGCGTTAGTGGTAACTACTGTTTAGAATTGTTAATTATTCTGTTATCATAGAATAAGTTAAACTAAAGATTATTGGGTCATCTTCAGATTATTCGGTCTTCCGTTATTTTGGAGGTGTTTCGCAAGTTACGAGCAAATTTAAGCCTTGACAACTTGCAACTAATTCTTATACTAGCTACATGTCAGTTTTATAAGTTATTCTCTAATCCTCTGGTGTATAGTATCAATAGAATTATAGATGCGTATAATGTATTTCGACGTCAAGCGTGGACAGCGTTTGTTGAAGAGCTAACAGAAACCAATAAAGACTTACAATCCGCTGTATTTTACAATCTGTATGTTTTTTTAATACTTTTGTTCTTTTTTTTCGAGAAAGTAGTTAAACTAAAGTTATTTGATTGTAGAGTGGAGATATTGCCACCTTGGTATGTCTCTTTATGTGTATGTATGCTTTATACCTTTTAAATAATTAACTATTAACTAGGCCTCGTGCGCAGTTTCTCGGTGACGCAATTATTGCTTTGCGGAAAACACCTCCAAATAATATCGATATGACAATAATAAATCACCACATCAAGTTATTTAAAGGAATTCTCAGAAGTTGGTTATTTTTAAAGCTAGTAAATGTAACTAGCTAATTGATTAATCATTGTTTTTTTAGAAGAGAAAGGAGGTATAGAAAAAGAGCTGGGAATGACTTTGGAAGATTTACTATTAGCTGAGGAGAGAGGAAGATGGTATGTTTTTATGTACTTTTATGTCCTATTTGTTTTTTCTTAGGATAAAGATTCGCAAAAAAAGATAACAAAGAACAGTAATATACACTGTTTTAGGTGGATTGTTGGTTCAGCATTCCATTCGAATCTTGAAGGTGATGGTTCAACATCGACTGTGTTATCTTCATGTACACCTGTTTTTCCGACTGAGATTCTAGAGCTTGCTAAAAAAGCCTCTATGAATACCGAAGTTAGGCGGAACGTATTTTGCAGTATAGGTAGATAATAATATTAAATCGGTTTTGACTACATTTATAGTTGTTCTATCTTTGAGTAATGTGTTTATTTATTACTACTCTTTAGTTAGTGCACAAGACGATGGTGAAGCGTTTGAGCGTCTTTTACGACTTTCTCTTAAAGGAAATCAGGAAAGAGAAATAATATATGTTATTGTATTAATGCTACTCAAGGAGAAACGATATAATCCATTTTATCTAACTTTAATATCTAGATTCTGTGAATTTGATAAAAAGTTCAGGGTAAGTTTTTCATTAAAAAAACAGTAAGACGAATTAGTTTTTGCTATTACTGTTGAGAAAAAAATTTAATTTTACAATTTTGTTAAATTTTAGGTCGCATCTATGGTGGTTTGCTTATCAACATGAAATTAACAAAATTCACACAATTCTTGACTTTAAGAACATATTGCGCTTTATGAATGTAAAATTCTTTGTCCTTCCAGATTACCACCCAGTATGCACTATGGGATCGTATTCGCGAAGCATCATCTCTTAAAGTACGTAGTCGTTCTTATTTGGCTACGCTCATTCATGGCCTTATATCTCATGAAGTACTCGGTCTTACAGTCCTCAGGGTTAGTTATCTTTTTTTGACACTTTGCTAGTAATTTATTTAATAGTAGTATTTATTGGACTAATTTAGGTTATTGAATGGGGTTCATTGACGTCTGCAGTATCATCAATCGTACGGCGCATATTTAGTTTGATGTCAGATTGTCCTGATACCAAACTACGACGTATATTTGAACCAGTTCTAGACATTCATAAAAATTCTGTTTTATCTGATGGACTTAGATTATTTCTTCAGATAAATTTCCCTGATAATGAAACATTTAAGAAAATTGAGACTTGGTTCGGAGGTTATACTTAGGAATTTCATTTTACTGTTTTCATACTTCTTTTAGGGATACATTTATTTTTAAGCGTTACCATAGTCATTTCTAGTTCATCTATCGTAGCTATTATGTTTATTGATTTTCAAGCTTGTTGTTGAATCATAATTGTTACATATGTTGCAGAATGAGTAAATTCCTTGTTTTAAAGTTGTAGGAATATAAGTAAATAGGAAAAGGTATTCTACAAGGGGCAATATGTGATAATTTGTAACAAGGAGTATTTCTTAATTTATTAAGAGTGTGCGTACGTTCCACACGATATTATGGGTTAGCATTCAAAGTTGGAAGAGAATTTGCTTCAAGGAGTTGCATTGAGTAAATGTAAGATCACTATATGTTAGTTACTATATTTGGGCTTTCTCAGATCAATCAAGGTGTCAATTTTTTTCAATTAAATGCGGCTATCTCTTTCAAAAGATCATTGTTTAATTATTTTACTCATCAAATAGATTTTGTGATAGTCACAGATTTTGCGCTCTACTGCAATTCTAATTTGAAAACTTGCGCGCTTCATATTCGTAAAAGGAGTAGGCATCTGCCATAACATTGCATGGATAGCCTCAATTTACCTCATGGGTAAGAATTGTATTTTCCTTTACGTATTTGATTTTAGTAGGTAATTAGTAATTAGGCTTGATTTTTGAATAATTATACTGTTTAAGAGTGGAAATAAATCCAACAGCAATAGTATGTCGCGAAGCTGTAATAGAAGGTGATGTTAGAATCGGACCGGGTTCGGTGATCCATCCATTCGCAGTTATTAGGGCTATTGATGGACCAATTATTATTGGAGAAAACAATGTAATTGAAGACAGAAGTTTAATCGAGAACGTGTTAGTATTATATATTTATGTTCTCGGATGGTCATTGAGTTAACCTTGTTTATGCTTTATAATTTAGAGGCAGTGAGAATGCAATGATAATTGGCAATGAAAACGTAATTGAAGTAGGTTCTGGTAAGTTAATTTGTGTTTAATGCTTTTTTATGTGATAAGAACCTTAAAATATTATTCAGTAACATCTATAAGATGTTACTTCGTATTTATTTTTGGTAAGCATTGTTTCAAAATTCTTAGCAATTCGTGTTTCGCACGGACTATAAGTGGGAAGATCCTTTCACTAATGTTAATCACGGACGGTTTTATTCATTCTCATGAAGTAACCATGTACATCTTAACCTAATGTTTTCAGTTGTACGCGCCGAGTCGATTGGTAACAATAATGTTCTTCACGTACAATGTCTTGTGAATAATGGAAGTCAGCTGGGTGATGGTTGTTCTATTGGGGCCCGATGCGAAATTCTCCAAAAAGAATCGCTGCCCAACAGGACAGTCATTTATGGGCAAAAAAATGAACGGCGCATTGCTTCGGATAATCCACCAGTAAGTGATATGGATTGTAAAAGGTTTAAAAATAAGGTATTTTGCGATTATAGCGTTACTACTTCTTTTCCAGACACCAATTGGCCAACTTGAGATATTTCGGAAACTTATGCCATCATATCATTATCTTCGGCGTACTATACCTGAGACTAAGACAAATACTTAAGTTAGTGAGCGGACACTACGCGTCTCTGTATTTAAGCATAATAAATTTATTATGTGGTTTAATCATAACAATGCAATAATAACAAGAACAAAACAATGGGAATGGCTACTTGTCCATCTCGTTCTCATGATTGTTAATTCCTGGAGGATTTGACAACGGTATATTTAGTGTTTTCTTAAGTGCTTTCACTTTCCTATAAACGGAATCATTTGGTAAGAGAATTGTGGGATGGCTTATTCCTCTATTGATTTTGCACTGTTTTTATACTAACCTAGTTTGAATAGAATCAGTATTTTGTTTCCCAACGTGAATTCGAGCTAACTGATTTCCAAAAACGTCTTCCGCCGTGTTTTTACGGCGTTTAGCCTGAAAATATCATTCACAACGTACGAGTTCTAAGCCAGAACAAGAGTTATTTTCTGGTTCAAATAGTTAGAATATTTTAGAAATAAAGTCCTACAATAACAGCTTTTGGTCTCTTGCAGGCGGACTTGAATAGGCTTTCGCTTGCTAGTTTCTGCCTGTCAACTATGAAATCGATGGAGGGTCCCATTTCGATGAGTTCAACGCGAGGCGTCGCTACCGCACTTTTTTTCAGTACTATTCTTAAAAACGATATTTATACCAGACAATCGTATGTTCAAAACATTGTTGTTTACTCAAACCTAAATTCCAGATACAAGGGAAATTAGTAATGCTTGAGAAGTGTGGCTAACTAAATTACCTATAAACTCTCATGTATATATTATTTCCTTTAGCAGTAAACGATACAACCGATTCTAGGCCTTGGAGACGAACCTGCAAACTACTGACTATGTGCACAAGCCTATGTATAAATCATTATGGTAGTTACCGTGTCAATAACGGGTCCACGGAACCAATCAATGAGTAGATTCCCAATTCTCTTTAACGTAGAGTCAGATTCAAACTCCGTACCTTCCAACATTATGCAAGGCTTCGAACCAAGTGTCATTTTGAGTACCTAGAACATGAAAATCATTAAAATCGCTATTTAATATTGGGAAATATAACAGCTTAATTGCAATACCATTATTTGATTTCTTTTTTACCATTCACACCAACCTATACATACACATATAAGCAATTTATGAAAAACGAATACCAACATAAAATTACCTCGAACTGCAACGCAGGAGTATAACTAGTAATCCTCAATTCAATCATGTCTAATAGTTGCCCATCATGCATTCGACCAAAGATCAAGCTATTTGGATGTTTCTTAGAGTTAGAACCGAAGAGAAACAGGGATGTGTCGAATTTGCTTGAGAATTTTTCCAATGGTGTTTCATCTTCAAATGGATGAAACGGGTTGCGTCTCAAATAAATAATAATGAGACGTTAAGAGCAGTGTGGAGAATAAGACACCTGATGGATAACTTGAGCATGAATGTAAAATCAACAGTTCTAAAGAAAGTATAATTCATGTAAACTATGTATAGATTAGTCACAAAATTACCTTCTTAGATGTTGTACGAGAGGTTTCTTCATAAGATATAGATCTTTTAAGGCTTCTGTCACTATTTGATTAGTTTTCCCTCCTTTAACAATAATAGTTCTTTTGTCATTTTCAATGGTTTTTGGAGCCCTATCTTCGAGTATACGTTTACCACGCTTGGTTTTTGTTTTCTCTATCCTATGAGAAACCATCACAGATTACTGAAATCTACAAAGTTTCCGTAAGGAACATATGTAAGCCACAAAGGAAATATAAATAAACAAGTAACCAATACAACTTGTCTATTAGAAACTTGTGCATAACTTTATAATCACCAAAAATGAAAACGTTGAAGATCAATATCCTAGAGATGTTTTAATGTTTCCAGCAGTTACCTACGTAAGTAAATTCATATGGGCTACACATTACTTAGCAAATTTAAATTTGTTATATAAATTGAAACATAAATATGTCGATATCTGAAACACTTTAGAGACGCAATTGCCTTATGGACGAATTAAATGATTTTGTAGTACTGTAGTTATCATTAGGTCAAAATTTTAGAAACAGAGCAGGTTTAAAAAACCGAGCAATTTTGAATTTAGCAACCACCTACTATGGGAAAATATATAATGAAGAGAAAGTACCAGTGACCAATATTGCTCACGCTATTAGATTTACAGTTCCTACATGTAATTTTTTGTTTGGCTTATCAAAATAAACTCTTACATTGCTTTATTATTAAGTATCCAATGGTTTATAAGAAAAATGTGATTCTTCCACAGGCAAAACCAATAATGGTTTCCACCCAAAAGAGTGAATCCTCTTAATCTTTATGAAAAAAAATTGTATGGAAATCAAGCACATGTATTTTCTCTCATATTTTATCTAATCAACTGTTTCTAATCAAACCACCTCGATGCATCTATCATTCACGTTAAAGATAAAACAATTCGATACAAACGTATAAATTCACTGCTCAGAAGCTCTACTCATGTTATTTATGGGCTGCTTGCTAGCATTATTTAAAAATGACTCATTTCAATGGTCTTATGATCATGCGCAGGTAAATATAATGGCAGATAGTAGCAGAGCACAATTAAACTTAGAAATATGAACTATGTCAAGTTATAAAAAATTCTAGATAAATAATGCAACAATTATTTAAGGAACTGCGAATACACTAAATAAATGACATTTTGAACAAGTATCTATATAGATTATGTGTCATGACAGAAGTTTAATTGAGCAACTAGTTCCTTGTTAGAACTGATATGGAGGCAATTCAATGCAGAACAATACTACTACTGTGGATGAAAATTTAGGAATTTAAGTTGAACCACCAAATCCAGATTTTTGGTTCTTAGTATACTTCCAGAATAATAATAATTTACTAGATACAAAGAAAATCATTTGTATCATAGTTTCCTGCTTAAAATCCGTAATGAGAATCGTTATTGTAAAATATACAATAATTATCTACAATCCCACAAGGTAATGGACTGCACTGAATCTACTGCTATAGTGTTAGTTTAATAAAAGGCACAAATTAAAGAGCAAGCTGCGATCGTCAAAGCAGTACGGTACTCTTTTAGTTAGGATATTTAATAAGTAAATAAAATTATTACAAACGGAAATCAAATGCTAATAATTAATCAAACGCTTATTATTCTAAAGGATCCGAATATTTAGTTTCTTATTTCCTAATTTTCTTGAGAAAATCCTATACAGGGTGAATGACATCAATGTGCTCTTCGTGATTACCGTACGATCACAGCTCACTCTCTAGTTGTCACCGAGGTGGCTGTGGAGACATTCCACGGAATGGATGTGGCCTTAGTGCCTTTCCATTCTGTGCGACCCGTCGCTCACGAATCATTGCTCGGAGCCTACGGTGTTTTCTCCACTGATCACAACATACAAAAATAGATACCACCAGAACCAATCCAAAAAAGGCCCCACATGCTGCTGCTATGATTTCACGGGAATAGCCTAAAAAATAAAACTACGCTTTATTTTTTAACTTTAAGAAAGACAAAGATGGAAAGAACGAAAATTAAACTATGAATATCATACGAAATTAAATATCAGCGTAATTATAACGGTGACATACAGTGCTGTTCGTCGCTATAATCTCCTTCCACGCAATTCTGAACTCCATTGCATACTAATGATGAATGGATACATAACTGAGATCGTGTTGCGCATACGCCATGGCCCTGTAAAGATAAATTATTTGAGGTAGTACTATAGTTCCTTCATAAATTGCTAAATCAATTACTAGGCTAATTAGTGAAAACAAGCATTCTGAATAACGTTAAACAGTGTTCTAATTAAAGTGCATAAATCGAGAACAACACTAATGTAATTGTCAAATTGGGTATTATGATTTCACTGACTTCATTATATACCTGCTCAATACAAAGTCCTCCTTTACAAACGAATTGATCACATGTATAATCTGGTTGATGTAGTGCTTCAAATGAGGATAGTGCAGGTGATGGCAAAGTGGATTCACTAAGAAGTCCTTCAACCGCAGTCCAAATTATCTATAAAACAATTTCTATAAATAATAAGCATATCAATCTTAGTTTTCCTTGCACTAAACCTAAGCCTATGCAATACATTGAAATAAAGTGACATAAATAATTAGTAGAATCTTGAGCAGCAAACAAATAATAGTGGACTAAAAAGGATATATTTTTAAAAGTTATGACTTTTTTCAAACCAAACAAAAACGTTTAATACATGAATATCTAACTTTTCGGCTGTTTTAACGTATTAAAGCATTCACGAAATTCGGAGAGTAGATGCTTCTACTATCTATCATCTATAAAAAAAATTGACGACTACCATCTGTGATGAGCGCTATAAATCACATCGAAGTGAATATCCTGTCCAAAGAAAATTGTAAAAATAAAAATAATTCTAGATATCATAAACAATTACCTTGAACCCAACCCGTTGCCCGATTGTTGATGATGGAGGATAATCCCTTGTAGTTAATCTACAAATAAGAATCAACTTCACTTTAATCACGTTAGGTTACTACAACAAAAATATCTCATTCCCTTTAATTAAGCTATGTTCCGTATACCACACCAAGCTTGATTCATTCAACGTACATCTTATCCTGCTAAAGTATTTTTACTAATTTTTGACAAAAACATTTTAAGGGCTTTCTTACACATATTTTAATCCGTAAAATACAGTTAATTACCTAGCCCATATAACAGCATGTCAATAAAACCGTTAATTTGCTCAATTTGGATCCACGAGAAGTACGTCGAATCATTAATATTGGCTTTCGAAGTAATGGACAAACGTAGTATCAGACGCCAAGTTCCGAGCATGGTGGAGACAAATATTATGACAAGTAGAAAATATGACAGAGAAAGTGACACAGATGTTGGGCTAAACAATCTTAGTAAATAGAAGCTCTCTCGGTTTAGCGAGGTTAGTTTCTGTATAAGAATAGCACCATCCAATCGTGATATAATATAGGAGAAATCAATAATATTGATTGGTTGACCTATTTCCAATTCTATTCTGCCTACGGTTCCTGTGTTTCCCTGGTCTAGTGGCAGAGGTCCTGAGGGGTAATCTTCGGTATGAAGGATCGAGTCCCGTCCTCTTCCGCCGAGTTCTCGTTTGTCGGTAAAGCAGTATGGGTAAACTCATGAGTAATTAGGTTTCGTCCCTTGCTAGAGACGTGCTCAGGACATCCAACACTCAGGACTTGATGTTTATAAGTTGCGTGAAGACCATGAAGTGGTTAGACTAAACCACATTGCAATAGCGAGGCCTCATAGNCTCAGCTAAGTCTAAGCACTTTTATTAATAATAAGATTTTATTCGTCGTATGAATAAATGTGCGAGGGTCACTAGAAGTGGTGGGTGTGGCAGAGTGGTATAGTTGGTGGTTTGGGATTGGGCAGACCGGGGTACGAGTCCGCCGTGGTTTTCTCGACTTCAACTGAACTACTATTTATTTCAAAACGTGCCAGTTGAAAACCTGCGTGGGGTACGCCGCCGCAAAACCTGACCCAACAGGCACATTCCCTCAAATCAGTGTAGTCGCCGTCCGCGGTCACGTGTGCGATGGTCGGTGGCGGTGGGTCGCTGTGTTCGTTTCCATGTAAGTCAAATGGCAAGTTTAGTGGTGGGTTTTTCTTCTTTATTCGTTGCTCACTGGAGGGTAGACTCAAGGTCTGCTGGCTATGGCTCCGCCTTCGACAGCCGAGGGCGTTGAGCGGTTTCCGCGTCTCCTCAGAGTGGAGAGACGCGGACTAATTTTTGACGCTCTGGGGGCGTTCGGCACCACTGTGTGCCGGATTGCTTCTGGGCGTAGGCACTCCAGTGCCGACCCCCGTTTGGGGGTTTCGCATATCTGAACCAAGACGAATCTATGCCGAAATTTTTCATTTTTTTGCGGCCCAAAAAATCTTTGGGCGCACTTCATGCGTGTTTCTTTTGCATATTCGCGTCGTGAAAAGATCAATTAGTCGCGAAAGTTCGCAAGTGTTTTGGTGTCAGCTAGAGTGGCTTTACCGACTATTACCTTTCCTTCTATCGATGGAAGGATAGGTAGAGGTCTTCTAAGGAGAACTCTCCTATACCCTTAGACCTCCCATCTGGGAAAGATCCCAGCCCTCAACAACTCCTATTTTTGGAGGCCTTAGCCTTTCCGGGCTAAGGCATTTGCAGATATATATTAAGTTTGGTTTGAATGCCTAGCTAGTTCATGTGGGAAAAAACGACAACATCCCACTACGATCGAGATCCGCTGGCGCATCCACGGATGCCACATCCTCCGCACACCCTCAACCACCACACACGCACCTCCTGCCGCATCTGACCAACCACCCACTGCCGCCGACATCTCGTTGGTGAACCTGGAATCTAGATTGAACCTACACATTACCTCATTTACCACCGGAGAGAACCGAAACCTCGACT
>JAJAVP010000256.1:62618-82941 GCA_020740425.3 Heterorhabditis indica | reverse complement strand
AGAAATGAGATTTGCCTTGAACCTGAAGAATTGCTGTGGCGTTAACTATCAACCATAGATATCTCAGTCAGTTGTATTGGTTGTTGTTACTAGCTGATACTTCAGTGTGTTTTATAAATGCACAAATGACTTATTGGAAATATGGAGGTTTATTTTCATTTGAACCTGCTAAATCGCGACGTTTTACAGAATGGAGACAACAGCTCTCTGGAGTCGTCTAACGTATAGTATATGTTACGACCTTCCATCTTAATCCCACCTTAGAAATCTCTCTACTATCTCGAAATTTATGTACATTCTTATTAATCTATTCCTAATTAGTTAATTGATTATTATACATATTTTTATATGTAATATTAATAGCTGGTAAAGTATTTGTAGGTTTGGGAAAATTACATGTAGTTTTTCAGAACATATTCTATAACTCTAGCAACAATTTGTGCTCACACAGTTCCGTCCCTTACTGCCATGCTGACAGTTGACATTTCTGTGTCAGGTAAGCTCTAGTAGCTAAATTATTCAATTAAGTGCCTGCCTACATGAGATATACATAAATATGTACAGTTATCCCCTGCAACTGCGTAGATTCCGATGTCTCGTAAAACTGACTCATCTCTTCAAGTCCGGAATACTACGTTGAAGGGGTGCGGAAATGTTCATTGTTGTAACTGCCACAGACTGATGCAGATTTATACCAAAAATCCGAGAAACAATTTTACGACAACAATCCTATACTCAGTTGAACATAACTCTTCTACCATTACTCGAACGTCCTGACACTGATCACAACTCATTAACAATTTGTAGTTATAACTAAAGTCCACTTAGCTTTAAATATTAAGTTCCCGTTATTTTGAAATTTACCAGGGATTTCTTAATAAGCACGGGCGTATCAGAATAGAGATGATAGCGCACTGACAAGTGAGGTGGATCGGTTGAGGATGGTCGAGTCGACGTTTTGTGTGGGAGAGATTAGCGTTCGCGCTGTCCATTGCCGTACAACTTCGATGGTAAGTTTAACGGTGGGTTTTTTCAGCTTTATTTCTTGAGCGCAGGCACTGCATTGTGCCTGCTAGCTCTGGCTCCGCTTTCGACAGTCGATTCCTGCGTCTCCTTCGGGAGATGTCGGGTGATTTTTGAAGCTCCCAGAGCATTCGGCACTACTGTATGCCGAACAGCCTCTGGTCGTGGGCACTTTTGTGCCAACCCCCGTTTGGGAGCTTCGCATATCTGGATCAAGACGAATCTATGCCGAAATTTTTCATCTTTTTGCGGCCCAAAAAACCGAACCCGCATGAAGTACAAGAAAAGAAAATGGATAAACGCAACACTTTCAGTTTATCCAATTAAATTAATAAAATCAAATAACTCGTTCATTATTCCAGAGTAATTAACCGTATTAGACATTCTAAGATTTGTTTATGAAGAATACATAGACAATAACTTTTGGTCAGTCTATTTGAAATCACAAACAACCCGCATACTTGTGATTTCTTTCCCTAATTCTCATCTGAGATGAATCATCTAAGACAAACTCCTCATCAGATGATTTCGACCTTCTTCTTTTACTGGAGCCTAAAAGCAGTGCGATTATTACATTTGTAATCTAAGACAAATTACATGCGTTGAGTTTTACTGCTACTCAAGGTAGTCTGAAAAGTTCCCGAGATCAGAATGATATTTTAATAAAACGGTATACCTCACAAAAAATCACGGATGTTTCAAGCAACCTTTTTGCAGAATAGGATAAGAAATATGCATTTAAAGTGACATTAGTGACGAGTCCAGTATTTCAAAACCCTATCCAGTTATACAAACACACCTATGTCTATACATTGTCCGTTTGATTCGTCTCGTTCCTCACTCCTTCGATATATAGAAAAAACCGATTTACGCCTGATGGCCACATCTAAACTAAAAATTAAGAACTTGATCGAAGTACAAAATATCTCACAACACTGCCTCGTAATCAACACCCGTATTTGACGGATACGAAGTCAATTAATGATGGGATATTATCACTCACTTGCACATATTCAACAAAATCTTGAAATAAATACTTACTTCTGGATGGATTCCTGATTCTGTTAGGATCAATGCTACAGCTCCTTTCTCTAGCATGTATTAAGGCTACTAATAGTTCGGTAACTAAACACCCATCAATTCTAGTTAGGTGCTAAATCTATGGCAATTATTGTGCTACCCTAAGTGTCCGGATCAATTCAACCAATGAATACAAGCAAAATTAGATTCCAAAAATACCTGATGGGAAGGCACAACGTAACGCATCTTCCGTCCCTAGAGAGTTGCTTGATGCAAATGAACGTGTAGGACTGCAGTCTTTAAAACATAAAACAAAGTGCAAACACTACCGCTTACGAAAATACTACTTTCGGCCGCAATAACACCAGAAACAACAGTAAATCATCTTACTGGCTTCTCTATGTGCAATGACTCTTTCCTTGTCTAGCAAATCAGGAGGGCTGAATACTTTTGTCCGGAGCAAAACCTCACGGCCCATAAATACTATCATTCAAATTAAATTGTAAATTAACGCAACACACCGTGTCCACTAGTTTTTAAATCTGCAAATAGCATTCACAAACCGATCGATAAATCAATAAGTAGTCCTAACGAACGACCCATACACGTCACTGCACTCCTAGCTTGTTAGACGCAAATATAACTGCATTAGTACAAAACATTCCATTGAATAAGATACGCAAATCCTCACTCAAGTTTAAACCACGTTGTCCACTTTTGCCCAATTCGCAGTATGAATGGTTCATCGCTTCGAACGGCTAAAATAATTTTCCTGATACCATGTAGTTTCTACTAAAATGAATCAAACGATAGAATTGCTACAAATCATGGCAATAGTTAGAATACTTCTACTCACGCCTCTTTCCATTGGATAAAATATCCGGCGATTTTAATTTTAAAATCTACACTAGACTTCGTCCCCAACACACCTTTAAACTACGGGTGCTAAAGTTAATATTAATGAGACAAGTTAAATACATTACAATAACCATGATAATAAATGTAATTAGTTCCGAATTACTCCGTTTCTCGCAACAAATTCATCAAGCTCCTATTAAAAAGCAGTGAAGGAACTCACAGCCGCTCCTCTATGAAGTGAAGAACAAAAATATTTTTCCTAATTTCAAACCAAATGGATTGCTTATCAGTTTTAACATGATTTCCTTACCTACAAGATTAATAATATCATAGTTCATGGCAGCAGCAGTGTTTTTCATAATACATTCCTAAATTGTTATAATTATAGTCACACTTAAGTACTTATTGTAAAACAAAGCCACCGCACATGCCCCTTCATAGTTTAATCACCTTCGCTCTCAGACTTATTCGAACAAAAACAGTTTTCTTCCAGACACTATATTTCGCGACAAATACTTTTGTTCATATTTTATCACCTTGTAAGTCTGGAGTTCGCAGATCATTATTTGTTTCAAATATTCTGTGATACAATGATAAACGCTGAGATTAATTGCATTATTCGGAGATGATTTCATGGGAATTCAAATTAAAGACTTTTGAAAAGAAACTAAATATACAAGAACAGATGAGTAGGTCTTGAGGTACCAGTTCCATACATGCAAAGGCTAGAATTCTAATCAAACCTGTCACTACGTAGCTCACTAACGGGATAGAAAACGGAATCAACATATGAAAAATCCCCAAACTGGGTAGTTAATAAGAAAAAACGAACAACCAAATGTGTATTAGTTACCTAAATTCCGATTAATCACTTATTCATTACATTATCCTTTTGTCTAGCTGTCACTTATATTCGAAAATAATGAGCCTTGATTAACCATCAAATGTTCCAGATTCCTAAACGTGAAAATGTTTAATATCGCATAACTGCTTCAAATAAATAGAGAAGATCTGAAATAAAGAAACACCTCAACAGCTTCTAGATTATCAGGGATATCAGCAACTTCGTATAGTTGCTCATCGTCTTCAAAATCTTCAGGACAGTCTAGCATAGTAAACTCATAATTCTTATAACTATTCAAATACAGGATAGGTGAAACTAGAATCATAGGCTGAAAGTAAAATGGTGTCAATTCCTCGACTTAATATTTAATACACTCTTTGTGGCAAAAGTTCTAATAATATTTCAGTTCTCTTCTAACATGTCTAGAGTTGCAAAATAATTATTATTGCTAACAAGACGTGAAGAAAACCCACTCTTAAATCAATGAAAATATTGCCAATAAAATGCCAACATGGCTATTAATTAACCAAAACAAAAAATAAAGGTTATGTTGTACTCACCAATATACTATTGACAGTCACTGTATAATTAAAGTACGGATACGAACCAAAATCCATCTTCTCGATTATTCCATCTATATGCTCATCACTACGTCCTTCTATAGCTGTGGAACCCTGAAAAACTTGCAGTCATAAAAAACTAATGAAACTAAAATAAACAGAAATAGTATGCACAGTTATTTTGCTTTATTTAAATTAAAATGTTTTCCTTTTTGCTACATTGTCTTCACAAATCACATTAAAATATTGAATAGAAAGGGTAGTATTGAACTCACACTATAAACTTGTGCCCCACATAAATATAATCGTAATACTGAACCGACTACAGCACATTAATTCAAACTCACCTTGGTGCTGATGGAAGTGTGCTTTAGTCTTAGCTGAGGATTATGATTTGGATGCGGTTCCATCTGACCAATTAGCAGTTGGAAAATAAGTTACTGTGAGCTACACTAATTTAGTTAAGCCTGTTAACATTAATAGTGTAAAGTGTGATTAGTAATATTCATCGAATATGCAACATTTATAAAATGGTCCTGACTACAAATATTTCACACCAAAAGACAACTATTTCCTCCTTAGTACATGCATTTCAGTCAAATATTTACGTGTTCTAGATAACCTATTTTTCCATTGAATATTGTGATGTTCAAAAAATCAAAGTCTACTACTGGTATTAAGACATTGAGATAGTTAAAATATTCTTACGTTCAATCACATGTATTCACCTGCATTTATTTCGACACAATTTAGAAAGAACAAAAGTACTATCGAAACAGTAATAGGCGTTATTCGCGAATGTGCACTGCGATCCGTCTTTTACGCATTGCAGATTTGACGGTGTGAATTACCAGTAGGTTGCGTCTACGTCCTTCAAATTACTGTAGCAGAAATTGCTGTACAGGAAGAAATCAATTAATTTAAAAAATGAAGTAATAGAAAGAACATTGTTCTCGCTATAAATATAACAAATTAAAGACAAACCTACACGAGTAAAGTCGGCAAATTTTGCGATTTCAACACAATCTTTGGCATCCACTCCTCCTTTGTTGTCTTACCATGGAAATGGCCAATTCCTAATGTGAGAAGCAAGGTTACTGTCATTCGGGTTGTGCTTAATCCGATTATTGGGAAGCCGTGACAAAATTCATTTTCCACCGTGGACGAAATTAATACGGTATAACTTACAATAATTAACATTTGTACAGGAATACGTTTACGTAAATGTGCTTGACGGGGATGAAATGAAATTAATGTGCTAAGAGTTACGCTTTTTGAAGATATTGGAAATAAGTTTCTGATTTTAACTGTACATAAGCATCAATAAAATGCTGTTCTTTCATTTTAGATCCAAAGTGGCGTGTGGTTGGAAAATTAACATTATGTACCGTTAATCTACAATGCTTACTTACGTTCATTATGACTAAATTTAATCTAAATAACACCTAAAGATATAAAAATAATAATATTATTACTATTCATTCAAAATGGTACAAATGGTGTTCAGGGGGTTAGCTTTATACTTATCCCAGCAAACGTTCCTTTATTGATATTTTGTATGTGAAATTTCCATAACCAGATATACAAACATTCGTGAAATGGAGACATTAATATGATACAATTTGGTATAAAAACTTCTTATAGACCATATATGCGTGATATATTCCATTTAAATGCATTTTGTTAGTGGCACATAAGCAACATCAGAGATGTTACTGCTAAACGGTAGGCTTAGGCACTTTTCTGGCACGTAGTCCAGACTGGTGGCATTGCATGATCTGATCCCACTTAGCTAGACACACTACTAAGTCCTTCCTTAGAGATTTAACTCCCCAGAAACGACGAGGATTTGACTGAAACGAACTTTGTTACCCTTATCTACATATTTTTCACATTGTACGTATAAATCTCCACTTTTCTGAGGTATACATCACTATAATTATTACTCTTCATTAATTGTCTTATTTTATATCTCATATTCTGCACTTTCTGAAAATAGTCAGTACTTCCGACTAATTTTTAGAATCAAAATTAAAACAGACTAAGGTTTAGGGTATAACAGACATCTTACTAAATAATATGTATGACAGTGATTTGGACATTAATAATGCAAAAAATATATAATAGAACACTTTCACATTAACAGAATGTTTATACCTGAGGTTGGCACATCTGAAGACACTGCTCTCCAATTTGAGCAATTCCATTGGCTCGACAGCACTCGGCATTGTCATGTGTTTGTGCTGCACAATGAACTACTGCAGGTAGGTATTTGTAAAGTCGGCAGCGAGACGGCTGGATCGTATGCATCAACTGAAGTATTTCATGCTTCGTATTGTTTAAAAATATTACGATGTTAAAAGTGCTATAAGCATTCATTTCAAAACTTATCACAATAGTAGTGGCACTAAATTATTAATGTATATTATATACTGGCAAAGCCAGAATGTTAATTTGCAGCGCTAAATTAATGCCTAACTTATTTTGTATGAAATTATTACTCGTACTTTTAGAACTAACAATGGTTCTACGATGATGACAAATAAAAGACAGAATTATGTACCATACAAATTAAAAAGAACGGTAATTAATATAATCTAATAAACAAGATCCACAAATTTTACTAAAATGGATTCTCATTTAGAAAGCTTATGAAAAGTGTTTAAACTGACAACAACTCTAGCTTCTATGGCATTCGTCTCATAAATGCAAAGTCCTCGGCATTCCGGAGGCACAAAACGTTCGCAGCAAGAGTTAAAGACTTGGTCAGCTATTTTCCGTTCAATACATGGCTTCCAGTTAGATTCAGAAGTACCACAGTTCTGTAAAATAACAGAAATCTGTTTATACCTATCTAATATCCCCACTTGTAAAATTTAGTAAGAATGTAATATGGATAGGCAGCATTTATTAAAAAATTATTATTGGAAGCAAAAAGCCAAAATTATTTCACACTTACAGTTGTCCATAATTTGTAGTAGAAATCTATTAAATAAAATCTAACCTGACTTTCAACTCCTTTAATTAATACCCAAATATGTGATTCTCATTAATCTTAGGAGGCATTATAAAAAACGAAAGTTTCTCTAGTTTATTGTAAGTAATGAAGTATATGTTTTGCATATGTACCTAAGCAAAGTCGAAATCGTGAACATCAAGACCAATATCGAGTACGACGTCCACATTAAAAACAATAGATAACAACTGCAGTGACTTTCAGTTTTCGGGTCCACGAGCTTTGCGTGACGATAAAAATTCATTTGTTGAAAAACGCAGAACCTACCCCCGGATTATCGAAGTCGATCGCATTTTGGTCCTGTGTATAGCAAAAACAAAAAACTGATAATAAAATGCATAACCTCCTCATATCTGTGTGATACCTAGAAAATGATACGATTAATATGGTACAAACATGAAAATAATACATCAGTTATATTGTGTGGATAAACATTTTCATCTCCCATATGTTTACTTACTACCTCTTAGTATATTTTCTAAATATATATATATATATATATATCTAAAATAAATTAAACTGTTTAAAGCTGTCGAATCAGCAATAATTTAAAATATTACGAGAATACTTTAACCAAAAATATCCTCAAAATAAAAATTGTAAAATCGAATAAGAATATTAGATAGAACTGTAGTAGTGTAGGTGATTATACAAAGAAATGGACTTTCACAGTGATGAATCAGAAAATAAATATCTAATGTTTGTCATATGAGGATTGCAGATAGTTAGATAAATTGGAAAGGATTGAGGGTTTTAGACGGTAAAACGAGCTTGCTTAGCAACACTGGTACAGACGCTTAAACGGAGATGTGATGCGATAAGAAAAGGTGACGCTCGGTGGGCAGAGATTGATGCGAAAGGTGAGAACCGGCCCCCACACTTTACTAGTACAAGAAAACATCTACTGGTCAGTCACGGCACAAATTAAATAAATTTTTAAGGTATTATTTTTCGCACTGACTATCAACGTTTGCTAGGCTGCTTGAGAACTGGTAAGCGTACAGAAATTTCAGTATTTGCGCTCTGTAAGGCATGTCCTAAGACGATTTATAATAAAGGAAAATAAATATTTGGAGTTTTGGGCTCTAATAATTTCTTCAGAAGCATTAAATAGTAATACATAACAATTGTTGCCAAAAGTGTACGGAAAATGTTCTTATACTAATATTTTGTTTATTTTGTCAAATAGATATGGCAGTTTTTCACCAATAATCTTCAGAATTATGAACAACTGACCTTATTAAAACTTAAAATGAGACTGATTATAAAATCACTTAGATATGCTTAATTCTAACTATTCATAATTTATTAATTACTGTTCAACGAAAAATGTCACATCTGGATACGCTAGATAACGAAATTCTATATAAAAACAGCTCAGACCGGAATGGCTGTGAAGCTGATTACACGGACTGTTGATCTGATTAGTACAGTATCCGACAAAATAGCGAACTATAGGTGTAAAACTCAGGAAATCACAAATTTTATTATTTAAAATATATGATTATCATGATGCTATTTTAACGAAACTTTCCAGTTGTCTACTAAAGTCGATAGTGTTAATAGGCGAAACTTAAAGATATCCAAATTATAGAATAGGACTATACTTTCCTAAGAGTTATAATAACCAGTGGAAAATCAAAAATAGTACTAGTATTGGAAATCTTTCCTTACAACGCATTAGATGTTCGCAAGAGGCATAGAATCTGGTTTATAACTGGTTCTCTTTCTTGGAAAATGGAAACAATCAGATGGAAATAATTGAATGAGCAAAACATGAGGCTGAAACAATAGAGACAGTTGAAGCAACAGTATTACAAAATGCGAATGTTTAGACTGATTTGATGAAGTAGAGATGTATTTAGTTGAGAGATAGAATACTGCTGCATATACAATGGAGAAGTATTTAGAACAGTGAAAGTTGAAGATAAACGGAGATCCGATAATCACAATTATCTACATACTGATAGTTGCACGCAGCATAACGGAATGTGCTCAGCAGACTCACGATGCTCACAGCCCTCTTACGTACAAGCTATTCATAAAATATACTTAGCAGATTTCATTCGAATAATTCTAATGCACTTATAATACTTAATCACTTCCAGTAATTAATGTCACATTTTAAGCAGAAGTTAAATTTTCTATTGAAGACCAAGGAAGGCAGAGTGATACCGTACATGCTATTCGTTGGATGACATTACATATAAGACGGAAAAGAAGAGTATGCAGACAATGTTTTTATGCTGTCCAAGTGGGCAAATGTTAGCGAATGGATCTGAATGCGCAAGAAAAATCTACGAGAACCGGTCAGAGGACAAATCAACAGGATGTTCTATGGATTTATATATGATTATATGTCTTCGAATAAATTATTAGGTGTCTATAATTGAAATTCTTCTAGTTGTTCTTCTACTTAGATAAATTATTCTATAACAAGCATTGTCTACTACCATGAAGATCTTCTCATTTTAAATGCAATCAAGAACTCACACCCAAAAATATTTCTGCTTTAGCATAAGTTGGATAATGATTTGCTGTTATGAATTTATCATTTTAATAATGAGTCACGAATATTGTTAAACCACACCATTGGTAGTGAAAGCCAACATTTTAATAACAGATGAGCATAAGTACTTAAGGTTAGATTCAAAGCAATTCAAGATCTCATCCACTTAAAAACAACCACATGTGTGAGAGGTAATTTAGTGAGTTTACACAAGTGGATCTTGCAGTCTTTAATTAAAACAGTATCATCTATCGTACTTAGTAACATATTTAAGAAAATCTTTTCATAGAAGAGAAGGAGTTTTAGAGATTGAAAATCAGATAATAATCATAACTTAAAATGAAAATTACTCAGGAAATCCCTTGAATATTCACTCATAACGTGGCTAAATTTTCAAACACTATATTAAGGACGAGATAAGAATTACGGAATTAATAGAAAGAATTAACTAAAACACACAAATCACGATTAACTTGTAACAAGTGAAATGAAGCGAAAGTTAAAAACAAAGCAGTTTTCTACTCCCCCCGCGGAAGGAAAAAGCCGTTTACAACAATACGGAAGAAAATACAGGAACATGATATTACCGGAGACAACCATAAAACTACAAAGAACGTGAGAGTAATCGTGGCGTTCGATGCGACGTCACTGTAAACTACAGCATAGAATCACAACATCAGACAGGACTCAGTGAAAAACCGAAACAAATGATGCTGAAATAGCTCCAAAATGGATTTTACCTTGGTAAATGCTCTCATTGATATTAGGCATTCATTTCCTTCTTTTTTTTCCAGATATCACCGCCTCTTTCCTAGAACTAAGATTCTTGGTAATTGTATTAGTTTATTTTCAATAAACTTAGAACTAAACACGCAGTTATACGGTTGATAACAAAACAGTTTTTAAAGATCCTAAACTATACCATAGAAGAGCAAACGATTTTCGGTGAGAAGCAGATAAATAAGAGCCAAAACGTGAATACCAGAGTAACTAATTTCGCAAAATCGTTAAGCTCTCCTTTCCCATTGATACTAATAAAATTAAAACAATCTGAAAGTCAAAAATTAAAATGATAGATTCTTAGACAATAATTTTTGTTATTGGAGAATATTGTAATTATCTTAATGTCGGTCTTTTTTGCCTATTTTTCACATGTAACTATATGTTATTCTAGGATATGTGTATATATCAGATCAATAATCACCACGCCTGTGCAGGAGCAAAAGCCGAGATCACATAAACAAACGGGAGTTTGCTAAGAGTTTAAAGAGAATTTGGTAGTAAGATTTATTCGAATAGAATCCTGCTTTCCTAATACTTCGCTAGTCTTTGTACTTAAATCACGTTCTTTCATCACACATCCTCTCCAAAGGGCGGAAGTACAGTAATAGTAGTTATTATTATATCTAATTTTTTTTAACCAAACAAACGCAAAATTCTCTAGTTCATCTATATTATTGAAAAGCCTTCACAACCAATATTGTTGCAAAGATATAAATATTTTAGTATTATCCGAAAAATATAAAGTGAAATCTATATAGCGTCAATTAATACAATTTATTTAGCAAGAATATTAGTGTCCACGTGTCAATTTTTTTTCTGATTCCAAGAATAATGCAGTTCATTAAAATATAGCTGCGTATTTTCCACTGCATCTCTGTCCAAAGTCATTTTATGTTTAGCTGCTGCCTAAAACAGTTCTTAAAGTATAAATAATTATGGAAATAAATAAAGGTTTACCTCTTTTAATACTCTTCGATAACTGTACCAAAGAATTGCCGGTAAAAGAAGAGAATATAGTGGAAGGAGATTAGATCCTGTATTTAAAGCAATTTTACCTTTGAACACAAGTGTCCGTTTACCTCAACGGCTAAATATCTCTATAAGTTCCAAATTGTTAAAAACAACTTAATAAGAATTTTATAAACTAGATAAAGTCCCCTAAACTACAAAATTCGTTATTATAGTATAAATAAATTACTAATGGACTAGAACTTTGTGTAATATAAATATGGTGTTTTAGTTCTAAAAAGTCGTCAATGTACACATTAGGACAGCGTCAGACACGATAGTTTATTTAGATATGCACATGACACTAGATCACACTGTGCTTCATTAAAAGTCCNTTCCCTCCATCTGATGAGGGTCATTCGCGCGTCTCACGTTTTCCCCAATGCGACCCTCCCAGTTAAATGGGTGCGAAGTGATCACCCGGCTTGTTTCCCAAGAATGACCACATTGCAAAGTCTATTTCAAGGCAGATGAATTTGATGGCCAAACTTCTTTGCGTCAAAAAACTATTGCCTACACACTCATAATTTCGGTTTCATAAGCGTTTTCTTAATGCTGTCGTTCTACACTGTGGTAAACAGAACGACATCTAACAACTACAAATTGCCTTCCCAACCCTCTGTTTTCCATGTTGATGCAGTTATATGCTTTGGAATTGTATGAAATGTTGACTATGCAACATTTTCCTCAATAAGGAATGCTTTCAAAATATGGCTTTACTGAGTTAATTAAGATATTCTCTGTCTTTTTGCAACAAAGACAATTATCTGTTTTGGAAACATCTAGGCTCAACAGATCTTAAATGGGTGCAACTACAGTTCAGATGGATGGCGGATGCGAAATTTTTAACATTATATAGTAATTGAGAGGGAGTGATCACGAAGATACCAGACACTATCAAGGGAGACTTTATGCAAGTATTAAACATATTTATTTGTTAGGCTTAGGGCATGAATCCAGTTTTTAATTAATTACCTTCAATTAGAGCGAGATAAATGGGTTCTGATAGTCTCGAATGTATGTATAAGACAACTCCACGAATAAAGATGCATACTGTGGAGAACAGACAACTTGTAATTAGAAACTGATCAAGTGCAAGCATAGATCTGAAAATATCTCATAAATAATTAATATTATTTGTCATTAATTCATTATTCCACGAGATTTTAAATATTTGAAACTAGAAGAAAGCAAAAGATGGACACTACCTAAATTGACTAAGCTAGATAAAAGTAGTGATTATCAGTTTGAAAGTCAAATAAATATTGCGCAATAAATTACTATTTACCTCAGATTCTCTCGAACCTGATAGAGTCTTGACATAAGGCAAATGGAAACTAAATCTGATTTTCTATCCAATAGCGATTCCTTCATTTCCTAAAATATACCAACTTTTAAAAATGTTAATTTAAATCTAATTCTAATCTTATCATATAGGGGATAGAAAATTCAGTTGGACAGCTATTGTTTTCAACCCACCTTATTTACTTTTATTAGAATCTTAAATATAATTATAGCAGCAATCTGAATTCCGACACAGATGCTCATAGGAACTATAGAAAATAGAGGACTCTCTGCTATCGTTATTAAACAGTAATGAAGAATACGACCGGAGAACGAAAAATTGTGGTATATAGAAGTATGAAGAATAGCACAGAAAACGATCTAAAGTAAATATCGAAATAAAACACATTTAATATGGTGGCATAAATGTGGCAACTGATTTCCACATGATCAAAATGAAAAGCTGTTAAAATATGATAAGTTAATAAAATTAATCTCATTATACGATTTAAGCCATCCATTAATTTGGTTTTTATTTATTGAATTTGAATATTATGGAAAATTTCATTTATTTTGTTTGCTACAATCTACTTTTCAAACCTTAAGTGATAAATTATTGTTTAGTAAGTCGGATAATACAGGGTGCGCTAAAAGTTATGATACAAAATTCAAGTGCTGTTAAGTTACTGCTAAATATCTTATGTAAATCCAGTTGAATTTTCATTTTTAACATTAATTTTATTACGAAATTTTACGACTTATCATCCGTTTCAGAACCTTTGGATCATCCTGTATAATTAGATAATTTACCTGGCTTCCAATCAACAAGTGCCCTGCAGTTCTGTTGCTTTCATATGTTGCTAGTCGTGTTGTCGCAATGTACCGTTCAATAGAAGCCACAAAAGTAGAACTGTATGCTAAGTACATAGTGACGGTAATTGGGAGTCTCAGAGAAAAACAGCGGACTTGACTTGGAAGAATATCACATCCAGAATTTCTTACACTCATGTAGTTGACTAAATCAGTGATGTTCATGCTAACCCTAAAATTGTATTGTAAATAATGTTTGTGCTATACTTTGTAGTATTGTAGGTTCACAGCTTAAAATTTTATAATATTTTGTTAGTAAATTGGTTTGGACCCGAGGTAACAGATATATGATATACTTGTTAAAGTCTATCCAATAACATAGTATTAAACTTTAATATCTAAACTTGATTTAGAATTATGAGGTAAATCTTTGCAGTTAGATATATAAAATCAATTAACAAGAGTTTATTAAATAACTGTATTGTGAACGTACCTTGAAATATTGTGTCCTATTAAGCAACAGAGATGGAAAACAAGAATCCATTTCATATTATAGTGCACGAGATTATGTTTGTAAGTGGCCCTTAGAACAGTGAGGTCCAAAGGGATGGCCAGCACCGCGCATCCGATGTTCATTACGATAATCGAGCGAAGCATGAGTGAATTGGCCACAAAATCCATCATCATACAATGTGGCTCCATTATTCACGCAACGAATCTCCCTTCAAAGTCATGATTTGCATATTTAAATAGTAAAATATGCCTTACGACAACATAGTAAAACTGTTTTGTGCAACATCAGAAAAACAGCCCATCTCAGTGCTGTGTACAAACAAATCGCATAAGTTGTCAGTCAATGCGAGTGAATGACGTAAAAAAAACAGATTAGTGACTCAAAACAGAATACAGAGAAAAAGAGAGAGAGAGAGAGAGAGAGAGAGTAAAGGCAAACTCTACTTTGCATTGCATTATTTATGGCATATTTAACAATTTGTATTCTTGGTTGAACGCACTCGTCACAGAAGTGCAATAGTACTTAATTATAAAGTAATATCAATGACCATTATCAATAAGTGGCAACTACAACTAGTTGAATAAAATGTCTTTAAAAATACAATGTAATAAATCAAGTTGAATTACGCATTATGTGTGAAATAACTTGAAAGGGTTTATAGTGTTTTCATTAGTTAACTTATGAGTTAGTCGAGGCAGGTGTATTTCAAATTATAGAGAACTCTACGATTTAATATTACTTACACAGAAAAAACAAAAGACACTTAATAGTAAGTTGAAATGGAGAATATATTGATTGAGCTCATACAGCTTCGGTGCGTGTAGTAATAATATGCTTTGAAAAGTTCTACATCGCTAACTACGAGACTTAATGACTAGAAGCTTGGAAAGGCTTTTGTATCTAACAACCTACTAGTTTCGTGCTTAATAACTAGAAATTTTAGCTTAAATCTATTACTGAAAAAGTTTCCGAATATCCTTAGTTTTAAAAGATAAACCGAAAGTTCTAATCAGCATCACTTCAGGCAAATTAAGCATAGTCATATATGCATAGTCATACCCAGTTAAAAACTTAACTTCTGCAAATGATACGTTAATAGAACTGGGTCCCTTGTGGAATATATTATTTTATAAAACGAAGCAAATGAGTTAGTCACGGATGATCACAAGTAGTACGAAAGCGTCGGTAACAAGCAACATTATTATACGTCATTACCTTTTAAAATGATTATTATATCCAAAAAAGAGTGCCAAACTTTGTCGTTTTTTGTGAATATATTGTCCGAAACTATAATTGAGGTATATGGTTATGCATACACTATTGGTTATTTCTTCCAGTATAGATAGGACAGTAAAAACACGAAATGAGATTATATGCGTAATATCTGTGGTCGATATGGTGGATTTAATTATCATGCAAAATTCTAGCAGCTTTTCAAATGCAGCAACAAACAATTATTTAAAAACGAGAAGTCTAACAATTAGTTACCGTTATTGAAACGTGGTAAATATTTTGTCTAATTTTGTATGGGTATAGAGGTTGTCTCAAAGTACTTTAGGTTCCAACCCCATCCGAATGGGTGAGAAAGGAGATAAATAAAATATCACTTACATCGCTATTCAAAATTTATTTATTAATACTATAAAACTCAAACAATAATAGTTGAATACTCAGAATGTAATGTTTGCTGTAGTACTATGGGATGATCATCGTTATTTTGATGTTGATACCAACGATGTAGTTAATTTAGTGGTAGAAGCAAAAAATATCAATAACAAATTTCCTGATAGAAATGTTTTCCCAATTTGTATTGTAATTTAATGGCTATAAAGTGCGTAAAATGCTGGAACAAATCTGCATTAATCATACCGATACTCATTCTTCTTAATTAGGCTACTTAACGTTTCATCTTTTGATTGTTCTGATGTCATATTTTCTATGTTTTGTCTAGCTTGATATTCTGAACTCAGTGCGTACTTCTTGTGGTAAATGATGTGAGCTGCAATTCGACTTAACCATACGTAATCAGAACTTGTCAAATCTGGTTATTGATATGTGACCTTATGCACCACGAAGCACATTCATTTCATAAGGTAACATGTTATCATTCCTAATTAATGTATTCGAAACTGTAGTGTTCCTGTAGATCAATATTCACAGGGTGATATATGCAGTTGTAGTTGTTATAGAATACTGTATGACGCACGTTCATATTTCCTCAATTTTATGAATGAGGTTCCTAATCTGACTTGTTGTTCCACATGAAACAAGTAATGCATTTGGGAACTACTTTTTATTTAAGCATTGCTGTTGAATAGTGAATTATACATGGGCAAAGCCCCAAGAGTTGCTGTTTATTGTCTCATAATTAGCGATGTAGACTGAAAAATATTCGCAAAATATGACAGCCAGATGAAGCTCAGCCGTAGTCGTCATTACTAGATTTAAAGTGTGCATCGAAAGCTTAATACTAATTTCACATTGCACTACTTACGAAGTTACAATTATTGGTTTGGGAAACACGAAATTTTGTATCAGCATAAGTACAAAATAAGAAAGGCAATATCAATATTAATATAATTATACATTGTCAAAAAAGTATATGGAATTTAAAGAAAAGGAATATTTACTTAATAGTCAAATACTTTCTATCGATTACCATCTCAATTTGCATCTGAATTCACTAAATTTAACTCATTAAGCCTCAAAAATATTAATATAACTATTAAATTTATTTCGTTTTTGAAAAGCATTAGAAATCCGGTTTTATATTTACTTACTCTCACTAATATTAATAACACTAATTACAACAGTGGCAAATAAGTTAGAGCAGCTCCGCGCAATCACTCAGTTTTATGTTCCAGCGATTCAGAGGTACTAAGAAAACTAGTGAATGACATCGCACTTGAAACTTGATCGGAATTAAACATCTTGCATTAGAAACACTGTTATTGTCGACTGCATCACTAACTGAAAAATGGCATTTGTTCTAAACGAAAACCTGAACTTGTGATTAGTCTCCGTTCCACTCACTACAACCATCGCATCAAATCTGAACACACACCTTGGGTCATTAGGATTGTGCTGCAAGTAGACTATGCTCGTGGATGATGTGAGGATTGTAGTGTCATCTGTAGTACCGTAGTTTCGTATGCTCCATGTGCATCGATAAGAACATTGGGCGATAACAAATAATTATAGTAGATTTGTTATTAGTCTTTAGAAATGTATACATTAGAAGAGCTGGTTCCATAAAAAATCAGAATACATTTCAGTAAGATGTGTGGGAAACAGTATGTTGCATGCTATTAAGTCTAAGGTCCAAATAATTTTAGATGAAAAATTAACCGAGTGGAAATGACAAGAAATATCGTCGTTTTCTTTATAAGACAGAAAATCTTTTTATGAGCGCTTAAAATACACATTCTAGATGAATAGTCACTTTAACATGATAAAATAATAAAAATATTGCTCAAATTATAGCTATAGATGCACCTGAAATTGAAGGTCATTATCCTCTATCTCGATTACTCTTCATAACGAAGAAATACGCGTCTATCATCTTATATTAAATAAATAAAAATTAATGAAAATATTTATGTAAAAACAGATAAAACATGCCAACAGTGACTGTATAAGACATTTTCTTATACTTAAAATAATGACATTGAATTACCAAAATACAACATTTAAAGTCATAGTTAATTCTCACATATTTTCATAGGCTTACTAGACACTACGTTTAATTCAATACGACAAAGTAGGAAATAGGGAAATTGTATGATAATGCACTAAATATAGTGGTGAACAATGACTAGTACCCTTTCTGTATCTCATGACTCATGAGCCGACCCTATTTTCAAGAAGAAAGTCTGACATTTCGAAAATATCTCTTAGCTTTAAAATGAGAACTAAAATTATTATTGGTTCCATTACAAACATTTTTTAACATGTCTTTTGAAATTCTGCCTACATTGTCATAGTTTCCAAGGGTGTTAAAAGTGCAGGAAAAAATGCAAATATTTATTCTCTTAAGCACCTGATGGCAATAAAAGAGAAGATGGTTACAGAGTTATGGTTATAAACCCACTATAGAAAATGAAAGAGATCGAATTTCCACATAAAACAATCGATGGTGAGGCTTATATTCTGTCTTCTTACGTAGTATTACTTAAAAAGACCCATATCTAACAACAGTGAATTTAAAGTTTTGACTATGTAAGCACAGAAATATTTTTATGTCACTTCGATTATTTCTACGCTTTCACTATTACTCTGAATGCTGTTGACGGTTTTCAAGGAAATTTCTCATATCTTCTGAGACCAATTTTAACTTTAGCATCTCTGATGAATTCATAGGCCTTAACAACAATTGAATTACACAAATGCAGAATAATGTCTCCCATATGAAAATATTATTTACATCCACCTAAGCCAAAATCTTGAGTGTATGACCAGAAAAAAGAATAAAAATGGTTCGCCGTATATTCTCGTCAGAAATCAATTTCATTTCATTTGAAACAAATTTTAATGTTTAAATATCACCTGCAATTAAAAGTGCGTGCTCTCTAGTTTTTTAAACATTTCTAACATGCAAAGGAGACGTTTTCTTTAGGGACGAACATATGGGTTTTGTCGAAAAGATAATTCAGGCAATAAATATGCATTGTTATTTTTGAAATTTCTTTGCAGCAGACGCAAATGCTGGGAAACGTAGATTAATAAAAATGTATGCATGCAGCTGTTTAAGTTCTAAGCACAAATGTTTGAAATTTGGGCAATGCCCTAGTGGAACTTTAATCATCTCAGTTTTCCTTTTCCTGGTGTTTCTTTGCATCTATCTACGGAGCATTCAACCTAATGAACCTCCATTGCATACAGAAAGTCGTAATAATAAATAAAGTTGAAAGCATTCCATTGCTCTTCATGACACGACTAGGTTTGCACTGTTTGTATTTGCCTTATCATTCATAACGAATGAATTTTCTCCCTTTCCTTATCGATTCGAAAATCTGTTCCTGTATTAAAATATACTATATTGTTAATATTAATGCCTATAATAATATTTACAATGAAAGTGATTTAATAATGCAATTGTTTGAACTTCGCAATTGTTTATTTTTCCATAATATTCATTAGATGACTTTGATATAATTCACTTTATTATTCAATCATAGAATGTACAAGACTTTATTTACGTCTTATGTTTTTTAATATATATGATCGACGACAGTGATTAAAGCATCATAAATCTGTTTTTTTCATTCCATATATCATATTAGTATTTCATTGGTTATTTTATATTGTTGTAACAGCAAAAATTCCTATAATATTACTACTTTTTAAAATTAAGAACTGTTATAAATGATCGTTCCGCGTCACAAGCACAAGAGATCTTCTTCTCAATGGGTGCCACCCTCAGCCCCTCTCCATAATCCTATTTCCATATTTAGGAGTCGAAGTAGCAGACAAAATGGGTAAGGTTTTTAAACCTAAATATCTTGTTACTTATTTGCAAGCTATTTCAGAGCTGATTACTCACATCCCTCTTAATAATATAAAAACTTTCTTAAAATGAAATAGATGAATAAGCTAGTGAAATTAATACTCATCATTAGCAAACGTTCATTTACTTGGATTTTCCATGTGAATTTTTATATTTAGATCACGCATGATTCAGCCCAATCATCTCTTTACTGAGGAAAGATATGATCTCTATAATTATCGACAGTTCACCAATAATGTTATATCAACAACCAAATACAGTCTGTTGACTTTTATTCCATGGAATATATATCACCAGATAACCAATAAGTATGCTAATCTGTACTTCATATTTATTGCAGGTAATATTTTCTTCCCTAAGATCGTTAAGCGTTGAACGTCTATTATAAACTCAACCTAGGTTTGATAACGTTTTTAAAAAATGAAGCTTAATATAAAAAAGTATTATATCTGACGATTACTTCTAAATCTTATAAATAATTAGTTATTATCTCATATAGAAGACAATATCCTCTTTTATACAGTGGTGTCGCGAGGTCAGCGGCAGAGTTGTGCAGGATGGCGGTCGAGAGCAACCAAATGCTATTTC
>JAJAVP010000256.1:0-61548 GCA_020740425.3 Heterorhabditis indica | reverse complement strand
TTACGCGCCACGTTTCGCCAACGTCTGTTTTCAATCACCCAGCCGAATGACCACTTCTAGCTCTTCGACTCAGAACGGGGCGTCGTTGATTGCGGTGGCCGGGTGGCGGCTTTGTATTGGAGGTTCGCTTCCGGTCAGGATTTTTACTGCTTTTAGATTTGCAAAATCGTCGCATTGAGAGAAGTTATGGGCGAGAGAGCAAGAAATAGCATTTGGTTGCTCTCGACCGCCATCCTGCACAACTCTGCCGCTGACCTCGCGACACCACTGTATAAAAGAGGATATTGTCGTTTTTATAGTCGCATGTTCTCTAAATCTAAGACATTTTCAGTTCTTAATTTCATACCCCTTTTTACCGTTTATTCTAAATATTTGAGCCTTATTCCCATCACTTTTGTGCTATCAACCACCCTTATTAAGGTTAGTGGTTCTTAAATTACAATAATTTTAGAAAGATATCTTAAAGTGTTAGTACGGATTATGTTCCCGTCATAATTAAGGATGCTATCGAAGATTTGCGCAGATGGAAGTTTGATAGTCGTATCAATAACAAAACTTGTCATGTTTGGGATAGGTTAGTTTTTTTTAATATTGAAAAATTAGATTGTTGAGAGACGTAGTAGCGCTTTAAAATAATTTTGCAAAATTTATGTATAAAACAATATCATTACCTATAAAATTATTATTTCGAGTAGTAAGAGGATTATCGAAACAACAGAGGAAGAAAATTAGGGAGGTTAAGAAAAAATAACCGAGATTTTAAAGTTTACTCGTTTCATATGGAAGGATTTCTGATGTATCCAAATTTATATCTTTGGCGTTAATGTCATTGCATTAGTTTATTTAGAGAACGACAAATGTTCCGAAGGACTAAGTGGAAATATATTCTTGTTGGAGATTTTGTCCATGTATCTAATGAACAGGAATTACCAGCTGATATTCTTTTCTTAAGGTATTTTATCTTATAAATGTATGCATTTCTTATATTCAAAGTAAAATGTATAACAGAAGATTTTCTCCAAATTTTTAGTACTCAAACATTTTTAATAAACTACTGACGTTTAGATCTTCGGATTCAAATGGGACATGCTTTGTCGAAACAAGTAATCTTGATGGGGAGACTTCGCTAAAGCAAAGAATGGTACCTAAACGATATCTATCGTATTCCCAAGTGAGTTAGAACATTTAGTATAAATAAGTTAAAACGCTACTACTCTATTTAGGAGAACTCAAACTTTGTACCTTCTGACTTCAGCGGCACAGTGTTTTGTGAACCACCTGTGAAGGCTATATATACAGTACGGGCAAAGATAGAATATGAGACAGGTATAATCACATCAGTGACTTTATTTTTGAAACAACACGATTATTCGTACTTAAAAAACTACAAATGTTATTGTAATAATTTGCTTCTAAAAACAAAATTGAACTTCAACTTATCTTATTTCCCTATTTTTCCTAGCATATTGCATTTGAAAAATACAACGAACCTATCATTTATGATTGAAATAACGTTCAGTACTTAGTATTCTAGCCCAATAAGTTCACTGTCAACATACAGGGTTGTCTAGGTTGTTTCGAAGTTATCTGCAAAGAAAATGTGCTATTACGGGGAAGTAGATTACGAAATACAACATTCATAGAAGGACTAGTCCTTTACGCTGGTGAGTTTAAAATTTTGTGCTCACGGTATGGAATTGCTTTAGAATACTAACATATCCAATATAATGATGTACTGCGATTGGTTTTTATGCTACTACTTAGCAACTTTAATATCTGAACCATTTCTAGAAGAATAATAATGATTATATCTTGAATCATACCAAAATATTCTACACATAATCAGCTGAAGTTTGCTACGTATAATATTATTACTGTATCATAACATTAGAAACATTATTCTATTATTTTATTTCTTAATACCAGGACATGACACGAAAGTGATGATGAATAACGGAAGAGCACCATATAAGATATCCAATATTGAAAGACTGACGAATAGGTATATCATATTAATGACAATTAAAGGAAATATGAGAGACATTTCATAATTAATATAGTCTCGAAATCGGGTGGTTTTAATATCATTTATAATCGCGGTGTAGAAATTAAACCAACCACAATATCGCTTCATTAAAATTTTAAGATTTACAGAGCTACTCTCTAGTTTAGATTCACTATGGCCTGCGTTATTATGCTTGTACTCATGTGTATTGGTGGAGGGATAGGATCAGCCATATGGACGAATCAACACATGAATTTGGTTGGTTTTTGAGCAAAATGTCTTAGGTAATTTTTCCAAATAATATAAAATATATAACGTTTATATTTGGTTGAAAGTAGAATTGTTTATCGAACTAGCTATACGTTATGTCGATGCAAAACATCACTGAACTAGATTTAACAGTTGGTCTACAACCCGACACATACAAACCTACCATTGAAAGAAGGACTTCTTAGCATTTGCGTCTTTGTAATCTGTTATCAGGTAATCATATTTGTAATCCTAATTTTGTGTGGTAAGTAAAAAATACGCAGAATTTGAACACTAAGTGTATTATTTTTCTCTGATTCTAAAACATTAAGAAAAACATAAAGCTCATAATCAAGGTGATTAAAGACAATAAGTTTTCAAAGGATTATATCTTGACAAACCAAATTTCAAAGATTATACATTATATAATCTTCAAAATAACGTAGTTATAACAATTTTTAGTCGAATAATACCATGCTTTTATAGACAATTGTGCCCATTTCGCTTTACATTACTGTAGAAATTATTAAAGCAGCACAAATCTATTTCATCAGCCAAGACATCGAGCTTTACGATGAGGAATTGGTATGAGATATTTAGATATCAACATTTTATAACTATTTTCGATTTTCACTTTAATTTCAAACGTGCAATTTGGTAAGATTATACCTCAAATATCCTTGGTAAAGCGGTGTTGTTTTCAAAGCCTCACCCTTTTTGCAAGGTACCTGTTGTATTTTGTAGTTTGTTGGTGAATAAGCATTCGATTTTTAGTGATGGGTTGAATTTTTTTTGAAATACGACATTGTGAAATCGACGGACGTGCTAGCGCTTTGCAAGAGATGTAGAAGAAATAAACTTGATTAGGCGTGTAGGTTTTTGCCTAAAATTTGTTAAGGATCATCGCATCGACTGTAGATCAATGAATATTTCTGAGGAATTGGGACAGATTACGCATGTGCTCTCTGATAAAACTGGTACACTCACTGAGAATGTAATGATATTTAGGAACTGTGCTTTTGATGAAATAGATTATGGAAAATCTGTCAAGGTTAGAAATAATAGTTAATAGAAGTAGATTTTAAAAGTGCACATATTAAAGGTCCATAAGACAATGACATTAAAAATACTTATTAATTATTAGGCAATTGATCCATGGAAACCTGTAGTTTGTCACTCACTCCACAGACGCGTTTTGACTGAATGGAGAACAAATAAAATCCTCAAGAACTTTTTTTTCAACATGATTCTGAACAATTCTGTTGTTGTTAATAAGAAGCCCCACCAGGATGCGATTGAAGTTAGTTTACTCAAAAGATTATTCGACAAGAATAATTTTTGCATTTTATGTAGTTATTCTTTTCCAACTGACTAAGTTTCCAAAATACGAAGGTCATAGACCACATACAAGGATAATGATATATAAAGAATATTTCCAGTGTCTCACATTTTTGGTATATCCATATGATTATTTATTTAATGGTATAGGTTTTTTAATAATTAGGTTGGATTTTACGAAGCTGAAGTATATAATATTGGAAACTCTGCCTTCTTCGATGTAACGTTAGAGCAGTTTAAAGAGAAAGTTGACAGTATGAAAAACTGTCCAACAGAGAAAACATTGCGGTAAATATTTAAACATACGAAATATTCAAGATTTCAATAATATTTCTAATTTTACCTAAACAATCATGCAAATATTAGAAGAGACATTGAGGACATTCATAGTCTAAAATAGCTGCATACATACAGTACTGTCCCTAAGTTTTGCACCTTCCGACCTTCTAGACACTATAGGGCCTGTTTTTAGTAAAGTGCATATAACTTGTTTAAAAGAGAATATTTCTGAAGACAATCTACACTACTTTTTTCTGTATCAAATAGCACTACGAAACCGAGTGTTCCGTTGTTTTTAAAACATTGGAGTTCATAATATTTTTAACAGTTTATTGACAAATTCTTTTGCAAATAAAGCCACGACAAATTTGCGCTTAATTTATCTTGTGTAAGACCCAATATTATAACCATATTTATTCTCTAGTGGCTTTTCCACCTTGGACGAGTCATTTTTCTACAAAACTGTTAAGAAACACATGCACTATTAATTGATTGAATCGTCACAGTCGAAGCAGTAATATCTCCTTGTTTTCCCACCTGGGTTTTGAATTAGTTATTTTCACAGAAAGACCACACTTTCCACGTGATTGCCCAGGTATACCAAAATGAGGAAGTGTGCAATGAATCACATAACTTAAAATGCACACACCTGCTCTCATTATCATTAGAGTCAACTGACTCGGGTAAATGTAATCTTTAATTTATTTGAACTTAAGAACTTATATGAAAAGGAACCTAGACATATAGATCTAACAAACCACGAGGTGATTTGGAAATATGAGGTTGGAGATCTTGAATTATTTCAGTTGTCATATCAAAAGTTTTGGACATCGTTTACTTGATTACATATCATATCTTCGAGATGGACACTTCTTATACATCTGTTTTCGACATTGTTTTCAGAAATATAAAACTATACTTACTTAACTCAAAATTGACAACATAAGCCCTATGTCTAAGAGATTGAAAGTTACAAAAGTTAGAAAAAGACTGGAAGTACTCCATTTCAAATAATATTTTCTAAAGCGTATTTATGTTCAATTATAAATAATACCTCTAATCTTAATTTCTGATTGTAAAGAAACCTTTATTTTGACAGGAGTTCTCCTTCCAACATGATTGAGTATGAAACATTCTCAACAATATCACGCACAGGTAATTAATAGCTAATAGTGTATACTATGGGTGGTATTTTAAACAATGTCTTATATAAAAGAATAGAATACTATGAATTTCAGAGCAATCAACCACACCAATAACTTCAAATGATATACCAGTCTCTTGTGAATGCGATGTTGGTAGTGAAAAGCCGAGCGCTGCTGTATCACGGGTTTCCTCAATTTCAAAAATTGCCAGTGTCGTAAGACGAAATCTCATATCACCTATAGTAACATGGTACATAATAGACCTAGAAACTAATCCTTACTTCTACAATTCATTTACTGATTTAATTTTAGGTTACCACGTGACTCAAAAAATAGTCGAAAGGATACTGTTGCCACACGAGATTTTTGTCCTTTTGAAGCGGAAAGCCCGGATGAACTGGCAATTATATTTGGTTGGTTTTGATTATCTTGTAGTCAAATATTATAGACCATCAGTTTCTCACACTAATATTATATATAAAATTTACGTTTAGATATACCTTACAGGTATTAACTTAAAAGTAGTAGATTTAAATGTATAAAACTAAGTATTATAAAATTAAGGAGCAATATTATATGGATTCAAATTAGAAGGAAAGTCTACGACATACACTACTATATCTCTTCCTGATGGCAAAATGATTAAGTGGGTCTAACAAAATGAACTGAAATATTGTAAGTAGAAAGACTGAGGAAACCTAATTCAAATAATAACTGATATTACGACTAAATCAGGGTTCAAGTACTTTTGGTACTTCCGTTTGATTCCATAAGAAAAAGAATGTCCGTGTTGGTGAGAACATCAGATGGCCCTCTGCTGTATTGTAAAGGAGCTGATTCCGCTATTTTCTCAAGGTAAATGCTTATTTAATAAAAAATTAACTTTTATAGATTTATTGCTTTCTTTTGCTTAACAAATTCAGCAAAAGAATAATATCATACTTCCAAATTAACTTTAAAATCTTCATAGATATGCAGAAGTATAAAAATTACAAACTTTTAAATATTGATTGGTAAAAGTAATACACGATAGTTTTTAGTGTTATGGCGCTATATAATCTGAAGTAGTTTTAAATCAGTGCTTCAGCATTAAATTCTGAGTTAACAAATTGTTGTACTGTTATTAAATAAGGTTTCTTTGGAAATGAAATGGTTTTAATAAACTAATATAATTAGTCAATTTTTTTACTAGTTAATAAAATAATGTATTCGACATTACTATCATTAGCCAATAAATATGTTATGTTTATTTATAATTAGAGGAATATTTTATTGAAGTTATTGTTTATACTATTAATATATAGATTAAAGTCAAATTTTTAAGGCTTGCCTCTGAAAATACGCATTCTACAACGCTCAGAAAACACCTTGACGCATATTCTTGCCGTGGTTTGCGGACGCTCTGCTTTGCAATGCGACAACTTAGTGAGGAGCAATATAATGAATTTGAGAAGAGCTATCGATTTGTAAGTGTAAATTTAACAAAGTACTAATCTCGTAAACAAAGGAAATATAATGTAATTTGGACCTGTTCGTTTAATCTAAATATTCCATAATCAATGAGAAATACTTGATCTTATTATGAGAAATAAAATATATCACCTTATCCTACTTAATATATGGTTAATATATAGCATCTAATTATATGGCATTTTTAATTTTATGACTACTTTTATACCATTAAAATTAAGTATCTAGTTGATGGAAGACCTATCAACTGACAGAGAGCAAATGTTGTCTCAGAAAGCGGATGAAATTGAGAAGGAGATGGAAATACTAGGAGTTACTGGTATAGAAGACCGATTGCAGGTATGGCAATTTATTTTAGTTCATTCGTTATTTTACCTATTGTAATTTTAGGATGGAGTTGAGGATACAATCAAGGCTCTCCGCAGAGCTAGTATACAAGTATGGATTCTTACGGGTGATAAACTAGAAACAGCAGAAAATATCGCGAGATCTAGTGGACTATTTACGAATAACCACAAGATTTTGAGAATTGAAGAAAAAAGTGATGCTGAGCAAAATATTGTAAATGAAGAGTGAGGATATTGATTTAATCCCATCTTTTACTGTTATCATGCATATATGTAGAAATTCAGATATAATGTTGTATTATCTCCACAAGCAGTGGAATTGGTGCGAAGTGGTAATGAAAGAATGATCAATATTCTTAGAAGGTAAACTATGTGTTTTTTACTTAAAATCATCTTAATCGTTGAAATGAAATAGAAAAGTTCATTTTACAGAGCTAGATGTGTATTGTGCTATCGTATGGTACCATCAGAAAAGGCGGAACTCGTAAAGGCAGTTAAATACCATCTAAAGGTAAAACTCACTAATATAGTAAACAGCATATAATTTGCGAATTCGTGGCTTAATATTTTCACCTTATTCATTTTCTGATTTAGATTGTTATATCAGACTTCCTTAAACATTTGTTATTTATTCTAGGGTAATGTCTTAGCTATAGGAGATGGAGCAAATGATGTCTCGATGATTCAAACAGCAAATGTTGGGGTTGGAGTAGCAGGAAAGGAGGGCATGCAGGTCAGAAATTTTTTTACTAATGTGAACAAATGTGCAGTATATTTGAGAATAATTTCAAGCAACTAATGAAGTTAGTAGATAGCTGACTAGTAATTGTCCCTTCTTCCAAAACGTGAAGAGAGGTTAGTTATTCGAACTCACCTTTCGAATAGGTTTAATGGATGAATGGAAGATAAAAAAAGATAAGTTAAACTGCTGTAAATGAAATATATTTGGAATAGACATTATAAACCAAATTTTATTATTTATAGTTTTAATTTCTTATTTTCAGGCTGTCATGGCTTGTGACTTTGCTATTGCTAAATTTCGCTTAATACAACGACTTATTCTCGTTCATGGACATTGGAGCTATTATAGACTATCACACTCATTCCTCTACTTTCTTTATAAAAATATTGTTAGTCTGGCAACCTTTTCTCCCCCATTAAACCGTCAGCATATACAGTCTTTGAATATATTATCAGTTTAAAAAAAATTGTTTCAGACCAGTGTATTTGTTCTCTTCTTTTTCCAAATGTTTGATGGAAACTCTGGTTCATACGTAATTGATTCCACATATTCTATTCTTTACCCAATTATTTTTACGAGGTATGTGGAGTAGTGTTATTCATAATTATGATTCAACTTATTTACCTATAAATTCCATTATTTTTTGAAAAATGATTATATTAATAAAACTAGTTATAATTAATTGGGAGTGTTGTAGTGTACAACCAATCGTTGTTGGTGTATTGGATCAGGACCAACCAGCTACTGCACTTATTGAGAAACCATCACATTATGCTTCTGGGAGAGAAGGAAAACAGTACACCTCAACACTCTTTATTTTTAATGTATTTAATAGTATTTGGCAGGCTGCTGTTGTCTACTTTGTTTGTTATTTAGTAGGTGAAGTAAAATGTCCTTTACCACTTTCAAAATAACTTACAAAATACTTTTGAATATTTTTAGTGTTTCGATGGAATGCAAAATCATTTATGGACGTTTGGTTTCTATCTGGCAACTGGAACAATGATTGTGAATGTAATGCATCTTGCATTAGAAGTTCGTTACTGGGTTAGTGGAATAAAATTTAAATACTTTGATAGAACTATTATACATATTGAGTACATCTCCTTAGGAATATCTATAAAAATTGCACAAGATTAGGCAAATTTAGCACTATGCATTCACTTTTGGCATTATATATCTACAAATATAAATATTGTATTACGGATTTTTCTACCAATATGGTCTCCGAGTTATGGTGTTTGCAATATCACCCACTAACAAATTTATTCATCACATCAAATTATCATTTTCAGACCTGGTCTTTGCTTTTTACTTTCATCTTTTTTATTGTTCTTCATTTTATGTACTTTGAAATATACTCAATTCTAACGCAGGCAGGTGAGGCCATAGTAGAAGAGAGAAAAGGAGATCAGGAATTTGTATTCTAGCAAAATTACCTAAGTTTCAGGCTGGATTTTAGATTCTACAATTGATATGATGCCTTCTGCAATAGGGCGAGCCGATTTCTGGTTATCCATGCCACTTATAATGGTAATTGCGCTAATTCCAAAGTCAGTATTGTTTTTTTATTGATTATTCTTCAAATCTTTGAAATAAACTTATTTTCTCTAGTCGTACAAGTTTAGGGAAGATGGGGTTCTATAGAACTTCAAAAGGGTAAAATCGCAAAAAATGTTTTAACCACGAAACCGCTTTATTCTAAATCCATTGATTACAAAATAATTAATATTAGGTTCTTGTTTATCAATTTATGGGTAAATTTTAGTTTCTTTTGAGTAAAATTTGAGTTGCTTGATATTCTAGGTAAATGTGAGTCCATCATCCTTGATAAGAAGGATTCAGGAGTATAAAATTAAGTATTTCATGACATGCTCCTGTATTTTTTCAAATGTTTAATGTTTAGGTTTGTCCCCGAAACCATCATGAATACCTTAGCGATAAACAATATCAAGAAGAACATTTGATATAATTTCTGTTGGGTGGACAGAGATTTTGTTGATGTATTAATCTATATTTACTTAAGAGATTTAATTTAGGTCACTGGAAGATATGTACATCAAAGCTGTTTTGTTTGTTATACAAATCTATCGTTATAGATTTCGTAATTGTTAAACGTTTATAATGAGAAATCTTTGCCAAATGAAATTCAAAACAATTAAACTTTAAACATGTGAAATTATTAGCCTGATTTCCAGGCATGATATAGGGCAAATTCTTTCGTAATAAAGTAGTGGATTCATTCTTCCTCTTCCTCTTCCTCGTCAATCTCTTCTTCACCTGTAAAATATACTAAGGATTATACTAATTCGATCTTCAGCTTATCATTTCTAAAAATATTCGGTTCTATGTTCTTCACCTCCTTCCTCTTCGTGTGGCTGCTCTGTCGCTATGGGTTGCTCTGGTTCAACAGGTTGTTCTTTCTGTACTGGCTCTTCTTCCTTCGGTTTTTCATCCTTCTTTTTTGTCCATTCGGGCTTCTCATTTTTCTTCTGCATGTGATACATCGTTCTTAACCTTTTCATGTCTCACAATAATATGTATACGAACCTTGTTTGCAATCTGAGTGATTATGTTCTCTTTCTTCACAACCTTCAGATTATTGCGGAAGTTTTGCTTGTCTTCGGGCTAAAATAAGCTTAATTAATTTCTAGAATACTTGGGAATAATTTCATCGATAACTTACTTTCTTTTGTTCTGCCATTTTCTTAAATTTATTGTCATATTTAGAGACTTTTTTCAATGTTGGTTTCACGCTGGAAATATTTAGCCATCATATCTAATATACTGCTTTTATTATTTTGATATTGATATTTGAATATTAAATGATTATGAATACCACTCAGCGGTTAAGTTTCGTTAGAATTGGTGAATGGTGTGAAATTAAGCAGATACGGCTATTTCACTCACAACTTTCCACGAAGATCATTGACCGCAATGTTCAGCTCGCTAATATTAGTCTCTAGACTAACTACGATCTGGAAAGTGCTACTTTAAGAAAAAATTATTTAATTATTCTTTAAGTCTTATTAGGTACAAATGATGATATTCGACTAACTTGATTTATGTCATACTTCTCCTCTTCGAGTTGACAGAGTCGTTGGAACATCTCATTGTAAATCTTTTCAAGCTTTCCTAAGAAACCGATTTTAGCATATATAAGAAGTATTTTTAAAATATAAACCAATTACTTACCCTTGTCTTCAATTTTATCAACGTCAGGCAGAGCGATCGTGCGTTGAGCAAGTATCAAAAATAAATAAATCATTAAAAACTATAGATAAACTGAACAACATTCTGTTTTCAGCCATCTTTAATCATAGTTTTCGAAATTTTACTTTGAGATCAATTATTTATCTCTGACCTTCACTCTTTCTTGTTCTTTGAGAAGCTGTTGTCTCTTAAGATCCTCAGCTGCTTTAATCATCAAAAGTTTCTGAATTTACAATCGACAAAATTATTATTTTAAATCACTTTCATATTAGATCCATAAAAGAACTTTAAGTTACGCTTTTTAAATTAAACCACGAGTATTATCTTAGTTTTATTATTAAGAACAAATAATAAATGTAAGTCTATAGACAGTAAAGCAGATTCTAAAAGTCACAAAATGAATATTACTGAAACTTACTCTCAGCTTCTTTTTCCGTTCAGGAGTAAGAAAACCTTTCTTGGCTTTCTTTTTGCTTCCTGCCTCTTCAAGCCGTTTACGAACCTCAGCTTTTTTTCTCTCTCGCTCCTCAGCTTTGCGAGTAGCTTCCTAAAGCACTATTGGAAAAGGAATAATACTATTCAGTTTAGATTAAATAAAATAGTACTTTGCATCTCTCACCGCGCCTTCTTCATCAGTTTGTGCTCCTCCATAGCGGAGCTTTACTTCAAAGTCACTCATGGTTTACCTAAAGAACTATTTATCAGTGTAACAGATTTTATTAATAATAGTTCTGTAAATGCTGAAATAATGGATGCATTACCAGTGTTCCGATTGATATTATCAAAGTGTAAAACATCGCAAGTGTAGAAAGAACGCATGCATACAACACTGTTAGTCTAATATTTATCCAAAGGTTTTAACCATACTATGGACATTTTATTGTTTTTCTTTTGGTTCTGAATGTTGGTTAAAAATGAGAATCAATGGGATAATTTATTAAAACTATTTAAAAACCCTCTTTGGATGATTAATTGAATCTCTGGTCGGGGACTACGTTGTAAAAACGCGTGGGTGCTGTTTCAAAAAACGGCAACCACCATAAATACTGGTATTAAATATAGATTAATTATTTAATCAATATGTTGGATGTGCAATGCACTGATTAAAATGATAGAAATATGGGATACTGTATGAAATTCTAAAATTAAGAGCAAATCTCTATCAACTTTTAAGTACAGAATGTAGAAAATATAAAACCTTTAACAGTAGGGAAAATTTGGTATATCACTAATTCCGTTTACCATGATTTAAGATTTTTGGTTTACATATTGAACCGAAAGGTAACACGTGACAAATAGGTTCAAAAAGTAATATGATCGGAGGAAAACACGGCAAGAAAAACCAGGATTGTTTTGAAATGTGTATTTTGAGCTATTTTTTGAAAGATGTAATAAAGGAGTTAAACTCATATTGCTATTGTTAGATACATAAATTATGGCAAACTGGAATTTAAAAGATTGTTCTGCCAAATTTTCTTTAATAAAAAAACTGAAATTTTGAAGTCTGTCTAAACGTTTGATGCGGGTAATAGTAATAAATTGAAGTTCATATAGTGTCAATTGTTTGTACAAATTTTAGAAAGAAATATTAGGAACAATTAAATTAATATTGGTTTAGATTAGTACTTGTAATAGCAATGACTTTGATATAATAAATCTAGTCTAGTAATAACTGTTTTTTTTACTCTAGGTACATAGTTCTAAAAATATTCCCTTTAGCTTTTAATTTGTACTGACTTCTGATTATTTTAAATGTGACTTATTATGGTTTTCAACAGATTTTTTTTTTGTTATAAAAGGAAAGAGTACGGTTTATAGAAGTTACGTTCACGACATAAAACGAACAAAAAAATATTAAAGAAGTGGTAAAAACTTATGTAAATAGTTTTAGCTAATAAAGTAATGGCAAATAAAGTTGTGTAGTCACTAGGTGAGATGGCAGTTGTAGGTTAGATAGTAGATAATTTGGGGTAACTCAAATACAAAATACAATTTCGGTTGACTAATAGTCCTGGTAATCTACAGTTATCTAGAAATTTTCAATTGTAACAAAGGTCTATCAAGCGATCAGGCGGCAAGGCGTAGGCGACTGCTTTGGCTGATAGAGGGAAGCGACAGCTGTCTTGGGAATGCATTGCGAGTGTGGGGTTTGGTAGGCAGGCTGATCAGAGGTAGTTACGGCGTTCTTTTGTTGTAAAGAACTCCCACCCGAGGCGATTTGTAGTGAGAAAACATAGCAGTTGGTCAGATATCGTGCCGGTCTAAACTAAAATGGAAAACTGTGGAGATCAGGGGTGAAGAACTTTGAATTACCTCTATATTTTAAAAATCTTTACAAATATCTCCAAACAGATTTTTTTCGCCTTATGGGTTGCCTACTTTAACATTCGCCACCACTTTATCAAATGTCCCTCGTTTTCAATTTATATCATGTTTATCAAATTTATTTCCAACGATATACAATTATTCTAAAATGCCTATATTCCTCACGAATTTTCAGTAACTAATTCGAAGCAACCATAAAATTGTTTGAACATTCAAAAATGATTTATTATTAAAACCAGGTGGCTAAGCTATTGCTCCAACATAGCTTTAATTTTTTTAATTTACGGAAAGTATCGTTAAATAATGAGACAAAATGGACTAGTAATTAAATCAATATATTTTTATGTAGATCGACTAATATTTTTGTGCCAATTCTAAGAAATTATTAAATTAAAGCTAATTGAGAAGACGGTTAACCAGTTAACAATTAAAAACGGTCATAAATTAGCTGGTTAGTCGAATACATTATTTTGGTGAACGCCGGTTTATCCGCGACCAGTTAAACTTCGTTAACGGATGGAAACTAATGTGCATATTATGAGATTACCATTATGGACATCCATTAATAAAAGTCAACCAGCTAAGTACCCAAGTTGCATATTTGTATTTGAGTTACCATTATTCGCGACTGTTGTATTGGGCAAATAAACTCATTTGTGTTATATTTAATTTCTAAATACTCTATTAAATACAATTTTTTTGTAAAGCTTATTACTTTAGCTGTGCAATAATTAAAATACAGAAATGATGTAAAGAAATATGAACGCCTATAAAAACCTATATCATTTAATGCTCCAAGCTCTATTCTACTGATTCTCATTTCCGAAAGTCTATATCATCACCATTCATTATGCTTGTGAATGACTTTCAAGCACCATGTTATCTTTTAATACGAATATTTTTTTCATTACAATCGTTTAACCAGTTCTCGAGATCTGTAAATGACAACTTTCTAGTTGACTTTAGAAATGTCCTGTTATACATAGTGGAGTTATAAAACCTGTAATTCATTTAGTATAAAGTGGCTTTTGAATGTTTCATTTAAATTATTTCACTAAAACTAATTAGGCTTAAATATCCGTTTCCTCTAACATTAACCACAAACAAAGCAATAATGCATCAATATAACTGCATAGTTTTTAAGCTTATTCAAAGTATTTCTTCCACTAGTAGTGACGAAATGCGTAGAAACAAGAATTAACAATTTAAGTAGGCTTATTCACATCGAGCATTTGGCATCTGTACATGTATGCTGTTCTGATTTTAATCGGAAGGTGACGCAATGTAGTATAAACCTGCTCTCATTACGCAATTCATTTGACATTTTGTTTTCAAATTTAGGTTCTATTTACAAAAAAACAGCGATTAAATACAATTATTTTAAACGACATGCCCACTATTTTTATTGTTTATTGACTTATAATAGATAAACTTTATTCTTATTAGAGTGCATTGAATATAATATATTTCTTCTACTAAAAATATCGTTCACGTGGCATAATTGCACCGCATAATTTTGAGTTTTCTTAATAATTTGTGTCGTCATCATAAATGTAGGAATGAAACAACCACATTACTTGTAGCTTGTGCAAATCGAATTCTTCTATTATTCTGTGCGGTACAACTAGATGTGTTTGTTAGCTTTGTATTCAAAATATATAATATTATTTTTAAGTAATATTCAATATGATTATGTAATTAATTTTATGGACGAACATTCTGACTGCTGATAATTCAGCTTTTAGGAAAAACAACTACTTAATTACTATTCATTTCTCGTAAACGCTAGGTGACTTGTAGTTGTGTCTGAGATATTTCTATTATCAAATCCTTATTGATTTACTAGTTAAGAATTGCTGTTCTAATTTATAATTCTATTGATTTTAAACTCCATATGGATTCTGATCTTTTCTAAATACTTAGAATTGCTATGTTTAACATGATTGCAATCTTATAATTTCCCCTATCAAATAAGCCAATTAGTTTTAGCTGAGAAATAATTAATTTTCTTCATGAAACCACGTAATATTCTCTGCGTCAATATATTTTTTGGTCTGTTTCACTAGTATCTATTTATTTCCTTCCTATCAAATGCAAATAAATAGCATTTTTTTTAGAAATAACGATGCTCAATATTCACACCTTGAACTTATGTATGTGTTAGACAAACATCTGCTCTATCTCTTTATTTTTTTCGGTGCTCCATTCGTATCTGTTTCAGTAAGCAATATTTATAAAGTCACCCATGATTTAAATCTCATCATATCGATTTTCTATCATGTCATTTACTATAAATTTCGTTCTTAGGTTTTTGCTGAGAGTACTTGGTGTCAACCACTTAACCGTTGCTAGAAGAAAGTGCATTTGCGCGCAGGAGTACGCTAGTTCTCTTAGACTCGCTAAAATTGGATTATACTAATATTATTGAATAACATGTTACCTCATTATGAATTACTTCATTAAAACACTTTGTTTGCAATTGCCTTCGTTTCTCCATTTAATTTATTGTTGCATATTATATCATGATTCATGTATTGAATATTATCTAAAAAGATATTTTCCTTTCAGTAGAAATTGCGAAGAAACTAAAACATTTCTGCTGTTATCTAGGATGTTGCTACTAAGTAATTGTATATAGCTCGTCAAATTTTTAAAATAAAAACTCACATCAATTACTGATTAGTAGGACCTTTAAAAACCTTGTTGGTATTTGGTGTTTTCCTATTTCTATTTGAATTTTCATATATTATTTTGGTAGTAATGTAATAGCAATATTTCTGTATACTTTTGAAGTCTATTTCACCATCTTTATAGCTATCATTTTAGATGTAGCGTCCCCCACTCTGTTCCCTTTTAGCCCCGCCTCTGTGGGGAAGGTCATATTCTTATATTCGCGCGCAGACCACGCTGTTACCCCATTCTCCCAACCACAAAATCTCTCTAGTGACACCAATATCACCTGTTATCGCCATAAAATTTTCATTTTATTATCTCCGATTGTGATTTTAAGTTTTTACTCGTTTCACTTCGTACTTCAGGTCAAATGTTCCCAACCTGACATGAAAATATTAATATTTGCTGTATTTATACCATCAAAGGCTGTGGAATTTACTCCTTACCGTTCTTCCGAGCAGTACAAATGTGGTGCGTTTCTTCAAGGAAGAGTTGAAGACAAAACCCTCGAGTATTATTATCAAGGAATCAACACTTTGGTGTCTTGGATATCTAACCCGTTTCCCCACCAGGGTGAGTCAATCTGTAATGTTTCACTTCGTTAAGTGGCAAAAGTATATATGTATGAACAATACAAATAAATCAATACCTAAAACATGTCTTTTATATTATTTGATTCTGTCCGTTTTAAATGACAGAATAGTATTTAGTGATTGCGTGGCAAATCCACTGTAATTATAGATGAAAAATGTAACGTGATTTTATATAAAACTAGTAAGTTTTAGTGCATAAGATTACGAAACTATTCGAAATCCACTTGTTTAAGCAAAATGGGCATTTCTCCTATTATCGTGAATCATATTGGCGATAAAATATATGGGTGTCTATTTCCTGCATTTTCATGTTTTGCAATCTTCTAAGACACTTCCCGCGCAATTGACAACAGCATAGGAACCAACAATGCTGTTGAGGCTATTGTCCGTATATTATTGTATTGAGTGACACATCAAATTATATCTACAGTTAAACGCTATATTGCAATTTTGGATGTAATGATTACTGTATGGATTATGGTAGACAAAATTATTTCTGGCAAACGTAATATTTTAATATAAGAAGGTTTTAATCTAATCAAAATGCATATTATCCTATCTTTTTATTAATTCTGTATTTATATGCACATCGTTTATTTCTGTTATTGATTGCTTCCGACATGTCTTTCTTTTTTCGCTTTCCTGACAGTCTTTTCGCATATAATTGAGTGGCGTGTCCCATAGAAAAAATACCTGCTCATGAGGAAGCGCACGAAATTCTTTTATGTACCTACTATTTTGTACATAGGCTAAACGTAATGCTGTAATAGATATAAACGAATAATTCCATATACATTTATGAGAGGTATGCTATATTTAATAGCTTAAGTTTAGAATAAGCCTTTTAAATGCATGTTGAGTTTAGGTTTTCAGGATTTGTCATAGAAAATGGCTCAACTATTATAGTTGCGCTTTCACCCGCAATCAATATTCTAAGACAATGAAATTCAGACATTACGGACAGGCGTCAGTTTGTACTAATGAGATAATCGCCAGTATCGTGGAGCGCGGCCAAACACTCGAAGTCCGCTGGAGAATGACGGTGTCTTAAGAAGACTTTTTGAACTGAATTATAGCTTCAAGTTAATTAGAGAATTTCATGACATGGCAAAACAGGGTCCTTCTTTAAATCAATGCAACAACTAATTTATAGCTAACTTCATAATTACCGCTGTAGATTATCCAATGTCTTAATTGTAGATTTAAATTAGATTGTATTATTACAGATATTTAATACGATTATGCTCAATATCTTTGTTAGTATGTGTGTATACAGAGTTATATTTTTCAGAACTTTTGAATAAAAGGGCACTTACTGGTGATATCAGTGAGCTAAAAGATTCATTGGAGAACAACTATTGGCAGGTACTTCCAATAATTTAGTTTTCCATAATAAACAGTTTTTTTAAACGTATTTTAAAAAAAGTTTTTAAAATTAATTTTATCTCATTAACTATTAGTAGCACAAGAAAAGCATAATAAAATACATTAGAGCTTACCAGCTTCATCACTCTTCAAGCCTTCTAAGATGACTCAGAGGGGCGTAGTTAAATTACAGTTATCTTGCATATATCGCTATAGATAGATAATTGGTTTTAGTTCGGTTTATTTGATTCTGTATAATTCATTTTCACATCAGTGCAATTATTTAGCTATCGCATTTACTTTCTGTGGTTAAACCCGAGAATCAATAGATTATAGGTAGTGACCCGTGACGAGAAGTGTTAGATCTGTACACATTTCCATTAATCTTACTTCTATAGATAGGAAATTTTGGAGTTTTCCAAACGATCTGTCTCTTAATTTATGTGATATCATCATTATATACTCTTTGTCATATCTAATCTAAAGAAATAATATCTTCTTAGAAGATATGATACAGCGAAGCAATTTTGGATTAAAAATTCTGGATTATCCGTATTTAGCTCCGAATGATCTGCCCTAGATACCCCCTGCAACGCATGCCCGCGAATCTCTGAATTCTTCTATGAAGTAATTTCTCGTAAAGGGTGCAGTAGTTTTTGATTACATACTATATAAGGATTCTAAGACAATGCTTTATTAGGGACTAAGCAAATCAACTACATAAACAAGACATTGCTCGAGAACTGACATGAATAAAGTTATATATTTGTAAAGTAGGGATTAAGAGTATATTGTTTTCTTGACCTCCTACGTATTGCTTGTATTATAAGAAGAAATTACTTTAAGTGTGGGCTAACTTTCGTTGCTCACTTTCTACACATGTTTTCGCGCAGTATTGGTCAAGGGATTGTTTGAGGTGCACTGAACAAATGAACGGCTAGCGACATTGGGTGGGGGGAACGCAAGGCGGAAACAATTGGGATTCTCCCCTTTACGGTTAAAAAAGTAGCTTATATTAGAAATTTATATTTTCCGAGCTTTACGCTATTTATTATTTGCTTAGCCTTCTGGTGAACTTATTATATTTTTGTTTTAAGCCCCACTTTGAATTGTAACGTGCTTAAGATTAAATTTCACTCGAATTAGTCATTCTTTACACGGCACTCATCTATGGGTGAAACTTTGATTTCACTATATTCTTGCTGATTGAGACTTAGATGAAAAGTCTAAGCAGATATGTATCTTTTATGGCTCCACAAAGGTTTTCGCAGTCCATTTGCTTTTATCTATAGTATTAAAATGATTTTGTGATGAGCATCATTTGCTCATATAATACCACTTATTTCATTTGATCCTTTCGCCCTAATCTCCATTTGGAACTTATTTGACCTAATGAAGTGAAAATGAGCAGTCATTTTCACAGTCGTCATGGGAATAAATTACTCATAGTCGATTCTACCATGTTTAAATAAATCAAGTTTTATACGCTAATTAAAGTACAACTAGAAGTAATCTTTTATTTTTCTAGATTTTTTTATTCGTTGTGTATTGTAAACTCACCCTCGTCTAAAATTATTTAATTACAGCATTGTGATTTTTATAAGCATCTGCTTGCATGTCATTAAGTTATACTCAATTCGTACAACTGCTTTAAAGAATTCCTATAGGCCTTAAATAACACTTGCAATAGGAATTGTTCAAAACAGCTAGAATATGAAATCGTTGTGGAATCTATAACAATGAAAATTTTCATTCCGCATCAGAGATTTAGCACTAATTAGTATGCGACAGGTGAACCAGAAGTCTCATCGCTCAAGGTTGTAAAATTCCGACAGAGAATGAGTTGAGAGCGTGACGCATTACTGTTAAATGAGGTCGCAAACGTTTGTCAACTATTGGAACACGTTTGATTGAAATGAAATATAAAGAAATAAACCGCAAATATAGATCTATTGTAAATAGTACACAAGCTAGTAAAATTATGAATATCACAACTGTATTTTGTGGAAAAGTAAAAATGAATATTTATTTCATTTATTTTCCTTTTAGTGGATCTCATGGCAACGTGGGTGGCTTATTCTAACAGGAGTGCTTCTTACACTTAGTGTTATTTTCCCCATTTTCTACTTATTCTACAGGTATGATGTAAACTTGCAATAATAACGCATCTATTTCCTTATTTACCAATATTTTTCTCAATTTCTGCTTCTTACTATTCTTAGGTTAATTATAACAACGTTACATAGAAGTAAGAATGTTTTTTCACTTTTATTATTAGATATACTTATTCAAAGCTCGATCTTGGAATTCAAATACAGCTAAAATTAAAGAGAAATCGATTGGAAATTATGCTAACTTAACAGAAAAATCTACAGGTGTTGTATATGTTGTTGTTCTAATTCTTCGAAGAAAAAGACTACCGATTCGCGATATGATGGTTGCAAAAGGAATATTCTAAATATCATTTTGACTGTTTTCGTATTGATAGACGTGTGAGTACGCATTAACTACTATTTATTTATTTATTTCGATGCAGAATACTTGTCAGCATATTTCAGACTTTTATCAAATATTGGGAATTTTATAGTTTTCAGATTTGCTGCGGCTGCTCTTTTGATAACTGGGCAGTATGCCGAATATGGGATGGAAGAACTACCCAATAGATTGAATCATTGTGTCGATGACCTTAATTTATATAAAAGAGATACTGATATGGTAAGATTTGATTCAAATAATATTGATTATGTCAGTGAGTTTACAAGTGGGTATCTATAGCCAGAGTCAAATTATAGAAAATATTTATTTATACCTACTGTTTGATTGATTTTTGGTACATATTTTTGATCAAACTTATGTATTTGAGGAATATTGTATTGCAGAGGATTCGGAAATTGCTTATTGAAGACTACCAGATGTTAAATAAAACTATCTCTCAGCAGCTCGCACAGTCCGGTCATAACGTCGTAGACAGAGTAAAAAAACTTACCGGTGCACATGCCATGGATATTTTTTTAAATATTAGTGAAAGTGAGACTTTTATGTATAGTTAAATATTAATTTTGAAATTAACTTGTTTAAATAGCTAAAAGTATAATGACAAAGAAAGAACGAGTAGAGCAACGAATTTATACATTTATCTTTATTAGGGAAGAGGATAGGCTACTGTGGATATGGCCTAAAATTACAAATACTCTAACCAAAGTCGATAGAAATTGTGGAAAAAAATTATATAGCTATAAATCATAGATATCCATTAATATGTATTCAATAGTTCAAATTATCTAAGGTGCAAAGAATGTCCAGTCTAGTGTTCATGAAGCACGACGTCAGATTAAAGCTCTAAATGAGAATGGAAGTAGATTTGAGGTAAAATTTTATTACATATTGGCTAGAAATTGTTGACAGTATATTTTGCAAATGTAAGTATCAGGAATAAAAAACTTGACCCCATATAATAGGAATTTTTTAAAAATGCAAACAACTACTAAGTTACGTTGAAGGCAAAAGCTACTTTAATTGTAAAACGTTTCCATTATTCTTGCTCAGATACTTAAACAGTGATTTGGATTTTAGAAATAGAACAGTTTATGTTACATTTAGAAACTAGCTTTTATAGGTAACCTACTAGGCTTATTTATCATTTAATAATAATGCTCATTTTCTTAATTCTTGCAACACAAGTGTTGGAGTATCATTAGCCTTGAATTATACAACTTTTCATGGAATATTGTATAAAGCATAATAACCGTATTACTTAGAAGGACTGCTTGTTACAACTCGGTGAATACGTACATTCAGATTGAGTTCGCTAGATTGCGAAAGACTGCCACCGAGGAGTTGCTGCAGTGTGTGGCAAATGAGATTGACCCGCTCAAAGCTATGTGTCACAAAACGGAAAAACTGCTTGAGAGTATGCAAGGGAGACAAATTAGAATGATAAATTCTGTGAGTTGCTTTTAAAATTGTAAATAAGGAAAGTTCAGGTTTTTTATGTGTATGTGGTTATGTTCGGTTATTTTGGTGTTAGCTAATTAAGTTTACACAATGGTTTTTCTATTGTTTTATTGCATAAAGTGCTTTTTATGTCAATTCTTAAGTTATAGTCCATAGCATTCCATCTAGGATTTAATAAGTTCTAGGAACTGCTTCCACTATCGATTGATGAAGCGCTTCAACAGATAATCAGTACCAATATTTCTGAACTTTTGAGTGCTTCGAATTTACATTTTATTATTACTGAGAAGGCATTACAAACTGAGATAGATAAAAAGGTTTACTGTAAGTCTATTCTTTGCTTAAGGATTGTTTTGCGATTAGAAAATTTTATTTTGCAAATTATAGCTGTACAAAACATACTGAAACAAATCGGAGATAATTTATTTGTTGTTGCTGAGACCATTTCTACGCAAATTAGACAGGTATGTATTTAGACCCCTTTTCACTAATTTATTGATAATTCGTATAAAATAAGCAATTGGTTATTAATTAATATAAAAAGATGAAAGTATTCATGCTTGCCACATAACTAAATAATCAAAGGAATAATAGTATTTCTTTGTTTTTGGTGACAGTAGGTGGAGCGATGTTGCACTGAGTGGAATATACCTTCAATAATAGTTTTTGTAACCGTTCAAATAGCGGTAGTAGGTACATCTGATCTTCAAATAAGACACATTAGCTAACCCTACATGAGTTTATAACTTTGGACGTGGTTTTGAATAAACTATCATTTAGTCACTTATTTATGTCGTAAGCTGAACTTATTTTGCATTTTATCTTCAAAATGTACTTCTATGCAATTTACGTTTACGTGGAAACGAACTCATTGCTACATCTATGTTGTAAGGGCATTAGAGCATTATTTTAGATAAACTTCGATGGCTTGTATAATAAAATCAATAGAGTGTCTGATACTAAACAAAGCCCAGTGATGAAATATGTGCACTATAGGTGAGGTTTTTGTGGTTTTTAATACATGTTTGCTTGCTGATTCCCACAAGAGTTATTGACTTAGTGTTTTATTATGTCCAAAAGACTAACATGATATAACGTATTTCAAAGTACCTGTTTTTTGGAGTAGGTACTACTGAATAAGTGTTTAATGATCAATTTTAGCTGGTATGCATCGTTAGCACTAACATCAGTCTTTGTTCTCATTGCATTTTGTTTCCTTATTGGTCTCTTCTATGGCGTCTGTGGTCGTCGGCCTACTTTGTATAATGATGACTGTTGCGTTCGATCGACCGGAGGAAGATTTTATTCTTGGTTTGTTTAGCGCAGCATTGCACTTTCCAGAGATAACCTGTAGTATCATGCATAATCAAGTATAAATTTTGGAAGGACAAGGTTAATTTTGCAGTGGTATATGGTTGACTATAATTATGTTCACTGTGCTATCTATAATAACGGCAGTGATACTCTTCGTTTTTGGCAATTCATCCAATCTCATATGTCAACCTCTGAGAGATCCATTAAGTCGTTCAGATTTGATGTCGGTTAGCGGTATAATGTTTATTTCAGTCTATAATTGATTTTATTTAGAAATACTGATGTTTACTAAATACTTAAATACTTTTGAAGTAAAATTAAGACTATTTCGATATAGTATTACTTCCTCCTTTCTGGTACCCTAAGCTATATTTTGTGCATTATTATGATATTTTCTATTGGAAAATCTTTGAAAACCATTTTCTGGTCCATTATCTAAATTTAAATTAGAATTAGGTGAAATATGGCGTCAAGATTTTAGGACATTGATCGACAATACAATTTTAAGTTACTATATTTGGTCACACTAGTAATATTATATTTATTATACTTATAGCATAATAGGTTCAATTACAACGTAAGCCTATTATTTTTATAGCTTAGGAAAATTTGATGCAATCATTGAAGCATCAGCTAATACTCAGATTTTTTAAGCTACTAGAACGCTATGTGGAGATGTGGCGTAACAATGAGAGAAGACCTAGTGATTTAAACATGCTATTTGACCAAAGAACACCAGCTGATGTGATTCGAGCATGCCAGAGAAATGAAACTTTCTATGAGATGTTCGAGTTGGATAAGAAATACCACCTGAACCAATTGAAAGTAGGCATTCTACTATTGTTTTAAATTGGATTAAAATGATTGCAACTCTTTTCTCTTTAATTTCTTAACCTTTTATGAATGTTTATCTGTTTAGAAATTTTCATAACAAATAAGAGTGAAATATATTTAATTTATTTTGATCAATGCCCTTATAGGAATTCGAGAAGGAATCGTATATTCAATTAGAGAGGTTTCTTCGGCATAGTCTTGATGACCTACCCACTATCAATCCTATCAGTGCTATTATATCTAAACAGGATCTTGACAAGCTAGAAAGTTTGGGATCCATCAATATTTCAGAACTTAGCCAAGAGGGTATTGATAGGGTAAACTATTTGATTTTTAATACAACTTTTCCTTTTTAAGATTGAAAGGCTTACACAATTTTTTTTATTGACAATATACAAAGGTTCTCCAGAAAGTCAAATTATGATAATATGCTCGTTTAAGGTGAGGTCAACTATAACGGAACTAGATCTGCTGCATAAGGCAAAATTGTTTGAAGATAACAGTGATAATTCATCTGGTCGTCCTAAAGCAGTTACATCTGTTGGTTTATTTTACTATTCAACAAGATTTCATTATCAGTATTTTACTCTGAATGATTTATATATCATTTAGGTACTTGAACAAATAGAAGAGATTGATGCTCATTTCGCAAAACCACTTAGGTTACAGCTAGAAATACTTTATACAAATTTAACACAACTAAGCTCTAGGCACGTTTTTTTATTCTGTAAATTGTTATCATTTTTACTAATTATCTAATAAAATACTAAAGCACATTTATTTTTAAAATTTTATATAGGAAATTCTCAGTGGTTATTAACTGAGTGCTGATTTATAGATGATATTTTATATAGGTTGAAAGATATGCAAATACCCGTATCTTCACTGTTGGCTAAGCTACAACATGCTCAAGCACTTCTCTCAGATGATATTAAAGAACATTTTGAACATGCAAGCAGGGACGAACTTGATAGTATTGCTGACAGTGTTAATCAGTATATCTACCATGTGAAATTTCAGGTTAGTTTCGAAATAAAATTATAATTTATTGCAATTATTGATAATAAACCTTCCAGATGACACATGAGGTTTCGTCATGTACACCAGTGGCGGAACTGTCTTCAGCATTTACTTCAGCATTATGTTCTCACACCATTGATCCTCTAGTATGTCTTATTATGCTAAGTTTACGAAGAAATGAGAGTTTATAATTGAATTAAAATATCAGAACGGTGTATGGATGTCAATGTTGGTCTGTCTTCTATGTCTCATTCCAATAGTCATATTCTCCACAACCCTAGTCAGTCTCTATGAAAATATGCACTCCTTCCCAAAGTAGTAAGTCTTTCAGTATCTATTTAATTTAACTTAAATAATATTTACTAGAATAGAGGATTAATAAGTAAGTGAAAAACTCATTTTCTTGCTTTTAGCATCGTAGAACCCCCACAAGAACATCACCAAATGTCTTCATTCATTACTGATACGTATGATACAAGACAAAAACCGTGAGTATATGGTGGTCGTTTCTAAATGTTTTAAAGATTGGCTATATTACACAAACTGCAATATTACTAAATGTGCAATATTGCTTATCGTACCTTTATCATAGTAGCAACTTTTGATGTTAAATAGTTGTGGTTTTCCGCGTTTAAATCATTGAATCGCACAAATTTTATGAACTATTGAGTTTCAACACCTAATTGAAACTCTGTCTCAATAAATAGTCAAAGTTTAATCTAATTGTTTGCTTGTAACTGAGTTGTCAATGCTCTTTAGGCAGCTATCTATGATTACATGTTGGTAAATTTTACCATTTATTCTGCGCTGTTAAGTAAACAGGAAAATTGGGTAAAGTAAGTTTTCGTGATTCTAGAATGGGAGGAACACTAGATTGTAACAAATGGCAAAATTGCTAATCAACTTTTAGTCCAATAGCATCTCTTAAATGATTCCTCGGGAAAAACGGCCAAGATTGATACGATATTTTCAGTTAGGTTGTTTGGTTCCATTGTACATGTATAATTCAGGTACAAACAAAAATCCAGACTCCTAAACTATATTATAAATTCGTTTACAGAATTTACTCCGGCTACTCGTATGCCGATGATTACCATCGTAGTTACCGATAAAACCACCGCTTGCTAATTCTGATTTGTACTTATAATATTTATATCTATACATCTATGATCTGATAATGTATTTATCTTACTTCCGCTATTTATGCATATCTTAAAGGAATGGGGTAAAGCTAAAATTGACAAGGTAATTTGTAATATATAACTTTACGTTTTTATTAAAGCACATTTTGAATTATGAAGATTCACTATAGATGGGAGTTATGACAGCGTAAAATAATTTTTTCATCTACATTCCAGTTATACCTGTTGATTACTTCTATTTAGAGCAATGTCAGACCACACGTTGTGAGTGACGTTTCTTTTTTTGTGTACTTATTGCATGATATTTCTGTGGGTGCAATTTCGTGATTGTTCGACGTTCCTCATGGTTGTGAACAATAAATATTTATTATACTATATTATTAGTAATAATTCTTCTAGTGGTATTATAAACAGATACTGTAGAATTTAATTGGGACTGTCGACCTATAAAACCTTTTTGACGGGTCACAACAAAGAATAGAGGCAGAAAAAAATCGTATTTGCGGTAACGGAGGCATCTACAGAAATATACACAACCATAAGAGTAATAACAATGTTAGTATAATTTAATTTTGAGAATAACACAAGTGTTAAAAATAGTCTAGCTACCATTTAAACAAGATAGATAATACCATGATGTAGTAATACCAACAAAGTGGCTATGGCCACTATTTACAATACGAGTAAAGCTAACTCTTACAATAAAAATATCACCATTAATGAGTAGTAAAAATGTTTACACATCAAATTTGGAAATCTAAAAAGTAGCAATAGCTTATTATTATTGTAGTAATATTAATTTGTAAAGATATTTAATTTCAATCAATATAAAATTAAAAAGTTACTGATTACACCTTTGTTTGTGATTTTCAATCTTGAGCAAAATATCGCTGACGTATGTACCAACTAAATAGTTTAGATTGCTCATAGAATTGTAGTGCTCGTAATAGGGAGTTTTCGTTAAATCAGCAAATGTGGGACGATGATTAAAGTCCTTCGTTACGCTAAAAAAATTTTTTTTTGATGTTACTGTTTTAAATTTAATGGAAGCCTGCACCAAAAATTAGTCAATTTATTACAGGCAATAGTGGGATCAAAAGCGGATCAACTAATCAACGCCTTATATAATAAAAGGAAGGCTTAGGAGGGTAAGTGTTTAAACTACTAAATACCACTGAACAGAAGCGGTAATGTATCGACCTCACCAAGCTAGAAAAAATTCTAAAATGTTAATAATTAGGGAACAAAGGTTGTTTACAAAGGAAAAACGCTAAACCGATTCGTTGGTAATTCTCGAGAACCATAGATATAATTCAAAACAAGTAGGGATTTTATAAATATAGAACAATAGATTACTTTTACTATAGCTTTTCCAACAAGGCAAGTTGCTAAATTTTTGGGATACAATTAAAGAACAAACTAAGAAAATACTCATCATTAATGTAGTTCCAAATTATCATTTGTAGAATTAAGAGGTTCTAGTAATGTCTATCTACGTGAACAGACTTAAATCTAACTTCCCACCATTTACAATAACTACTATTAATAATTAGAATTTATTAGTAGAACTAGACTTTAATTACATACCACCAATGAATGAAATTTTTTGTTCGTGTAGAATACAGAGGATTGGAAACCATAGGAGCATCTCCATGAACGACAAGGTGTAATTGTGCAAATACAGGAGCAGAAGAAAAACCAGGATAAGGGAATGCAAAATTAGCTACCTCGACCTATAACATTTGATTCACTTTCCCAAATTTCCTTAGTGCACAAAAATAACGGAAGAACATGTAATATACTAATGGCCTATGATATTCTTGAATCGATAACTTACCATCGATATTCCAAGTGACCAAACGTCCGACCTTATATCGTATCCTTTACTTGATGCGTTTAAGCGCTCGGGCTAAAAAAAATGTAAGAATGAGTTACAACCTTAACACTTTTGTGATCTAAGAAGCGTTACATTATAGTGAAATGTTATAAGAAACTAAACTAATTCCCATAACGTAATAGTGTTATTAAAGCGATATAAACTAACCGCCATGTAAGGGCGACAACCCGCATCCCTCGTTTGCGCTACGGAATCTTGCAAATATCCACAAATTCCAAAGTCACAGAGTTTGACTTGACCGTTTAAATTTAAGAGAATATTTGATGGTTTCACATCTGAAAACTTGTTTATAATTAAAACCTTTTAGTATAACTAAAAAAGGACATTTTCAGTAGTTTAAGAACATACCTCTATGAATAATATGATGTTGATTTTTCATATGATTCAATGCTTTAATTGTCTGCAACTAAGAGGTTTAAAAGGAGAAAGTGTTTACCGGACTTATAGTGCTTAAAAACTTTAAACTAACTTACACTAATAGCAATGCTTGCTAAAGTGCTCTCATCAAAAGATGGATAACCAAACCGATGAACTGCCAAATAGAGATTTTCTAGTGAAATATCCATTAGTTCCATACAAACAAGACCATCGCCCTAAAATTACTAAATTTTTTAGTGACAAATTTACGTCAAAAATGATCCAACCTCATGAAATGTAATCCCATAGAATTGAACTATCTGCTCGCAGTTGCTGGCTGACTTGATGGCTGCTACTTCTAACTGAAGCCTTTTCAAAGAACGATTGATTCCGAAGTCATCGAGACCATTACTGATGATGCGCACTCGCTGGGAATCGAGAATAATCGGACCATCTAAGAAATGAAGAGTGGCACTCCGCAGCAATTTTACCACCTTTATTTACCCAGACTAGTAACGTAAATAGATGTGCGACTCTACTGCAAAAGGTTAGTGCATGTAGTATAAAAATTAGTAGAAATCTACTTTATGATTTTAATTATTACAAATCAGGATGCGTCATAAAGAGGAACTATTTAAGTTAGACCCGCAATTCTTTTACGGCAGCGTTCCTATTGATTTTGACAACATCTAAAAAACAAAAAGAAAGTTACATATTAATTATAGATTGTTAAAGTGCTAGATACCTGTTCCAATGGGAAGAAAACTAAAAGATTAAAGATGAATAAAGAAATAAAGGAATTAAAATGAATACAAATACTAAAAATTTCAGACAGCAGTGTAAGTTTGAAAACCAGTAACATCAATATACGATATATAAAATAATCAGATCAGGCCAACTAACTGTGATTTTTAGTCGAAATGTAACCAATGTTTTCAAATTATGGCGCACCCATTATGAGCACATCAAGACTAACCTTAACTGCCATCTCCATTCCCGTGCCTATATGTTTCATTTTCTTTACGGTACCAAAACTTCCATTTCCCAACGTTTCAATTTCCTTTAAATCTTCATAACCAAACAAATGCTCCCGATTATCTGGTGGAAATAATAATTTCCCAGATAAGAACATTCGAATATAGTTCCTTAAATAAAAACGAACTGAATATTTTTCATTCTTGTATTTTAAACCACCACTCAATGATATGTTTATACCAAAGCCATTTGCAAAACAATGAATATACTGTTATAGATTCATAATTGTTTAATGAAATAACTATGTAAAATAATTGCCGCTCCAAAAATATAAGTACAACAGCATCTAGAACTCACATTTGTCCAATGACTTCAACATCTTTAGATCCATCGGGTACAAGCTGTTCATTCCCGTCAAGTATGACAAATTCATCATCAGCTTCTATTTCCCGAAGTGGGAACCTTCTACTCATTCCTAAAACGAATGTATAGTGCATCATAACCAATTCCATTACAATTCACTAAACTTTGAAAAATTCCAGTTAGCATTGAATCCTTAATCCAAAATAAGATATTTAATGGCAGGATCCAACTTATTAAAAAAAAGTTTCTAATAAAATTTTATTATGGCATGAATTATTATTAATAATATAAAGCTATACCTACTATTATTTTTTATCAAAAACATACTTAGTTTGTCTGTTTTATGAGCAATATAAATGTGAAAGCGCACCATAAAACTTATTCCATGACTAGAACGTGAAATCCATTATAGAATCAATCATAGAGGTTACAATATATTATGCTATCAACTCAGGGAGATTACTTAAATCATCTGAGAATAAATCGTCATTGATCAGTGTTTTGCCACCATGCAGAGAATTAAAAACGTTAGACCCAGACCCATTCATTGTCTGTTGATAAATGGTAGAATCCGAATTAGTCTTAGCTTTTATGTCTGTAACTTCTTGTTGTATCTCATCACTATCTCCAGTTATGCTGTGTCTCTTATCTTCGAGTAATATTTCCTCGGTTTTATTATGTAAACTTGTTTCTTCTATAGATTCTTTTACTTCGCGAGTTTCCTGTAGATTTAATAACGCTTGATCTAGTAGTACTCTATTCTCGACAGCCATTGTATGGTCAACACCCAGTATGTACACCTAAAAATACAAGAGCCGGTTTGTATATGTTGCATAGACAATAATTTAGCATATCATATTAATTCAAGAGAGCTCACTGATATATGGTTTCTTTAAATCAAAACTCACCATTATTTTTTCCGCCTCCTTGAAGTACTTCACTGCATCTTCAACACGACCAAGATTGTTGAGAAAGATACCAATATTTCTTCAAAAGATACAAAAGGAAATGATATGAAAACTTGAAGTTATATTTTTTTTTTAAATCCATGTAATACATACCTCAAATGAAATGCAACAGCAGGATGGTTCTTAGGGAAACAGTAGCGTACGCATTCCTCTGCTAACATATGCAATTTCAAGAGATCAGCGTGCTTACTTGGTGCGATCATTGGTATAATATTCTGCAGTAAAAATAAGGATATAATTACCTCATTCAAAATTTTCACCTAAAAAGAACAAGGACGAAAGTTCACAACCAAAACTTCCACTACCTGGATGATTTTGCATAAAAATACATTTATCGGTGGTAGGATTTTCTCAAATCTCTCCAAGAGGTCTTCAAGAAATTCTATCTGGCTCTTCTTTGGCATCTAAAAGGTATAATGTATTTATATGCACCAAATACTTTTTTCTTCTTCCAAAAATTTCAAAACTGAATTTTATGCAAAATTTATATCTAAATTCTAGCCCCAAATAATGTTTTTACTAAAACTCGCGTTTTTACCAACCTGCTCAACTTCTTTATCTTCAAATATCCTGTCAATGAATCGCATAGCGTCAACTGCCTCCAGTGTATAGTCCTAAAATTTAGCATACTTACTTTTACTTTGAACAATCCTATAAATCTCTTTAATATTATTAATGCAAAAACCAATTCATAACAGTGCATCGTTTTAGAATTATCTTTAAAAAGTAGTGTTAATATCTTCTAAATATAGTTCTATTGAGATTACAAGATCGATGTTAGGCTATGTTAGTAATAATGGTACCTGAGGAACTTCATTCTTGCATTGAGGGCATACAATGATATGAGATATTTTGTCTTTATAATCGTGATCTCCAAATATACAAAGACGAGCACGATTATCCTGCTAAAAAAGTAACAGTTTAAAAACCATTAGTGTTTTGTTACGGAAGATTTTGCATTAATTTATATTTCTGACAGTTATTATGTATATGTAAGTATATCTCGGATAAATATTAAAAATGGCTTAGAAGGATATTTTGCATACTTCTACAAAATAAAATAAGTATTTTTTAAAAAAACGTACAGGGCAATTAGGACAAAGCATACTAGTGAGCATGTGATCTTCAGGATCAACACATCTTTCGCATTGACAGTCAAAGTACCACGTATCTTTTAGCAGTTTTTTTCTTTGTAGCTGAGAACTAAAACTTCAAAATAAATTCAAAATAAAAATTTGATGATGGGATGGTTGTACACGTATTTCAAAAAATATGATCTTATATTATTAACTCATGTTCCCACCATAACAATTCAATGTATGAGTAAAACGTTGAATTTCGGTTAGAAATATTTACTGAACCATTAAGAGCGATAAGGGTAGCCACAAATCCTTGACAATTGTATATAGTATTTGGACGACATGAGTGATCATAGGCACAAAGATCCAAATATAAGCCTTTCCCAATTTCCTAAATAGTTCTTATAATAGAAAATAGATTAAAACTAGTCTGAGATCAAAATTATAGGTAGTTAAAAGCACCTTAATATATGCTTTGTCACTTATAGCGTGTCGATTGATAAAATCTCTGCAGTGAAGTTCGAAAACCATTTCTTTTGACAGCATGAACTTCTCATCGTAAAATAATTTGAGGTTTTGATAAACATCTGAACGTAATCTTACTAAATCTAGTTACTATTTTTATAGATACTATTATAAAGTAACTCAAAAACAGTTACCTTCAAACTTATTCATTGCATATTTGTCTTGGCGAATTTTATCAGTATGAGCCCAGATCTGTAGTATGGTTCTTTGTGATGTTCGATCTTTGTAGAAATGCGGATCCTTTTTGTCTCTACCGGAACATATATCCTTAATAGAACAAATTTTCAATTAAAAAAATATCAATGAACTAGTATAGAAGTACAAATATACTTTGTGACGAAGCACTATCCTTCCCAATATTCTAGTTTCAATATTAGGCAATGTTGTTGACTTTCGTAACCCTTTGCATTCAGCCTAAATCAAAATGAATTATTCAAAAATATACGCTACCAAAAATTGTATTTTATACCAAACTTAAAACTAGCGAAATAGCATACCCTATGATCTTTCCACCCAAGTGTTTGACAGTTTTTGTTGCAGAATAACGCCATACCACAGCCGAGACAACGTCTGAAACAAATGGCAAGATTAAAAATATAATAAACACATTACATCATGTCAAGGAATTTAAAAAAAATCATACTTGATTGTTTCTACTGGATTTAGGCAGTACCAGCAATAACTGCATAATTCCTCAGTAAACAAGGCGTATGCAAAAGGATAAAAAGTCAAGCGTGGTGACTTTTCTCCCATCCCTAAAAAATCAAGCAATATGAAAAATAATTAAGAACTCTTTTAAATAAAAGCGCGTATATCAAATAATAACTTACTGCAAATTCTATTAACACCATTATAATTATAAGTTTAATTACTATTGTTATAATATCGACTTACTAGTGTGAAGGTTGATGAATCAGCTAGTCGAAAGATTTTCAGTGAAGGGATGATCACTAGGTACACAATGCTAGCAATGTGTAATATTACGACAAGTGAGAGTGAGCACAAATTTCGCTGTTGGTAAAACTCCAAATAATTTCTAATCACTAACTATGGATATAACCCTCCCTTATTTAATCACGAATCCTTTCATGATCACCTAGAAGACTAAAACTACTGCCATTTTTAAAGCCTGAGAATAATAAATAAAACTAATCCAAATAATTTTTAGAATGGATAAAATGTATGTAATTATATTCATACAAAATGGAAAAAAATCATAAATGTTATCTTAATCGTTAAGAACTCTGCATACATACTAGGTGATTTCTAAAACTGGATCTTATCACGGAGTATCGCATTTGGTAATGCGTGCTCTAACGTTGAAATTACTACAGCTGATTTTCCCGCCGAAGATATATTTTAAGTCAGTTGGTATTGTAAAAATTTTGAACTATTTGTATCTACAATAGTTATTTTCAGAGGTTAGTGTTTTATTTAATTTTCCATAATATGTTTATTTTACTCAATATTTAAAATAATCATGCTACGACTTATTTCTGCATAGTATACTACTATATGCTAATTAGATGGTGTACATATTATTTTAAACCCATGAAGATTTTTTAACCATTTATAATGGTTCATAATAATTTTTTCATGAAATTTTGTTTAGCTTAAAAATTTGGCAATCGAAAGACCTAATTGCAAATGGCGTTCATTTAAATACTTGGAATTTGACAATGGCATTGCTTTTTTGACGTCGAAATCTTATCTCAAGCGTTCATGTTCGTACAAGTGTTTTTTCATTTTCAATTTTAAGTTTGTCGTGGGATTAATCTATAATTTTTAAATAATTACTATTTAATACCTATATCTGCGTCAGTGTATATTAGTATGTTATTATCTAACTACCATTAGTATTTGTCACCATATTTATTCAGGATTTCATTCATTAATCTCGTTGCTTACTTATTTAGTACAGTCCAAGTCCATTTTCAATTTTAATATGGACCGTTCAAAATTCGATACAAGCAATATGCCAGGTGCTTAGTTTAGTATTCATATTTAACATTATAATAGTTATTGAGTGTTACTGACACACTTCCATACAATCACATTTTAATGTTCTTAATGTGATTGGCGTTCTCACAGTTTCCACAATATTTGTTAGAAATGTTAACAGTATTTTATTTCCAGAGTCTACTGCAGTACGAAACGTTGCAATGAGGACATCTTTATCATGTAATTCAGGTACACATTGTATATTTAGTCATGTTTTATAGGAGTAATAATTTTCTAATTATTTTCACACTCACTTATTTAGAATCTGAAGGAGATTTTGGAGATGAGAATGTCGGTTTACTAAATAATACAAAAAATAAAGGGAAAAATGTGAGTTCTAAGTAAATTGTTTCCTATGTTGTAAATTAGTATTTTAGAATAAATAGTGCAACAAAAAATGTAACTATATCGAATAATATCAGACAAGAAATTCATTGTACATATACTATGCATTCTTTAGTTCCTTAAAATTGAGTATAATTAAATTATTCCTGGGATATTTTATTTTCTCGAACTACATCCAATTTGTTCATTGGCTTAGTAACTTTTTAAGAATGAATTTTATATAAGGATGACAAGTGCGCTTGTTAATTTAGTTATCAAGGGATTAAATCTTACATTAGGTAAGCATGATATTTCTTTATTTCACTTAAATGTTGGAGGTAATTTCTACTACATTCGCCTATAATATGTGAGAAATAGAAAATTTTAGGTACTCCTGAAAGTTTTAATTAGTTTAATAAATTGAAATAAAACGTAATATACGTACAGTAATATATTTTTCCATGTCTGATCTATTTGTAGGTTTTACAAAATCTTTTGGTGCTCGTGGTTTAAATTACATTTATTATTCTAGAATTAATCTATTTTCTACATTTCTTTAGAAAATTTCTTAAGATGGAGCGTACACCTCTTCTACATCGTCCTATTTCATCTGCTGATCCAGCAACACTTGAATTTGGCCGTCGCCTTGAACGAGATAATGATGAACATAGGTTGTCAAGCGAGGATGAAGCAGTCATGACAGGTTGCACATGCTGTTTTTCATTGTTGTTAAGAATCTCACTATCGATTTTTAAAAAATGGCTATCGATAAGTACTGCGAACGTAAATAGAAAAAATTAACTTAGTTAGGTGGGGAACAATATGGCAGTACAACGGGTGCCGACTTTAAAGCTGTTGTCGATGAGGCTATTCGCGCAATTCACAAAGGAGTCTTTCCTGAGAGAATTGCCCAAGGTTCCAGTGGTTCATATTTTGTTAAAAATATGCAAGGGGTATGACTAATTTTTAATACTATTTTTTTTGTTTGGTATTTTCTTATTATTAGCAAATTATTATGGTAACCAATACTTGTACTTCAGAAAATCATTGGCGTTTTTAAACCAAAGAATGAAGAGCCCTATGGTCATCTGAATCCAAAGTGGCTTAAGTGGTTCCACAAGATTTTTTTACCATGGTGCTTTGGGAGGAGTTGTCTTGTTCCAAATCAGGTCCGTTGATTTTTCTAGAGGGGCCTTTTAAATTATAAATTAGCTAATGATTTTATAAGTTCTTTCTATACTCGGATTTTCTGCATAACTGATTATGACATTGATAATTTAACATCTAGCATCCATTTCAACCCATTCTTTCCTGTAAAATCTTCCCATAACTTTATTTAGTTTTATTTTACTAAACATGAACCGTGTCTGTAATGTGGTAAGTATTCACTTTTTTGCTAAATGTAGTACAGAAATTGAGGCGAATTTTAATGCAGCCAAATTTACTCTGCCTATACAATTAAGATATTAAAGAAAATACTTGAAAAGACATAGTAGTAAACAATTCAGTATACTGAACGAAAGCAAAAGCGATACAGTCAATAGAAATGCATAATAAATGACAGATAATATTTGAAAATTAAGGATGTTCCAAGTTAGTGAGTACTACTTATCAAGGAAATGTTCATGAAGTTGTGTGCTGTTAGTTAATTAGCAGTTTATGGCTTCATGCGTTTACAAATCATCCCTGTTACGTGCTAATGTATCGTATTTTGATCCTTGTAAGGATGAGTTAATTGATGAATGCATGGAGCTATCATCACGGTTTGGTGGGATTTCGACCACCGATGTGTCTTTATCCGTCTGTTCGCGGCCAAGTGCACTCTCATGGCCGCCGTAAGTAATGTCACGACCGCCATAGAGTGAATCACGGTCCCTCACAGATCCCGCATATAACGAACCTGTATTTATTATTTGTGAGAGAAGCCACTAACTACTCTAGAAGCACGTTATTTTTTATAGAATGATTGAATTATTGTAAGTTTAAAGCAGTTAAGAGCTAAGATTTGGTTAACGATTTGTTATGAAAATTTCGGTTTTTTCACTATGTATGTGTTCCTCATCGAATAATTCTTCCTCACTGCCAGCAGGTCTGCTAGTAATTATTACTTCCATACCAGTGTCTTCACCCGTCCGACGTCCATAGGGTATAGCTACATCCCGGTAGTCTGCTATAGTACGTCCATGTGTTGGTGTTGACGTTCCCAATGGCGGTGTAAGTGGGTTGGAGGCAAAAGTAGAACGCGGCATAAACCTACACTTTTATATTTGGGTTTATAGAATTATGAATTTAATATTGCTGTCTTAACTAACCCAACCGAACGACTTCCACCATGAAGAATATTATCTATATTATTATCACCATAGCTTCTAATACCAAGTACGCTACTTCCAAGACGACCAATATCATTTACAAGGGATCGATCGACAATCTCCCTTAAAACTTGTTATAATACCAGTAATATTAGCATTTAATTTTTATCTAACCTACGTCTCCTTCTTTCGCCATCAATTTGATCTCTGAGAATTTGAATTTGATCCTCAAGTTGTTTTATACGATTCCTATGAGTACGCTCGCGGTTTTCAATAACCTTTTCAATCTATAATAATATTTATTTCCACCTTTATGGAGATTAAGTATAACTGGGCGTTATATGGGTTTTTCTTACCTGTACTTTTTCCTGCCTCATTCTTAGTAGCTGTCGTTCTTGCTCTTCACGTTGTTTATTTGTTAGTTCAAGTATTCTATTCCCATTTTCCATCTCTAGTTGGGCTATCTGTGAAATGAAAAATGCAATCACTTATAAGCTCTTTAATTCACATTATTATTGCTACTTAAGTGTTTAACACATCTTGTATACTGAACATGCAAAATTCTTTCTAGTATTTTTCTTTTATATAATCCTACTGCTTTGTAGCATTTTGTATTTGTACCTGTTGTTGGAGTTGAGCGCAGTTCTTATATAACTCCTTGTTTTCACGTTCCATTGCATTCAAGGATTTCTCAATAGCTTCACGTTGTAATGCTGTTTCACGAATTGCTGAGTCAGTTCTACGTTTCTCAGACTCTAACTAAAATATTTGCTTTTTGATAACCTAGATGGCAAGAATTGTATTCTTTTACCAGTTCAATTTTCTTAATCAGATTCTGTTTTTCCTTTTTCCATCCATCTATGATATGTATGTTTGCTCTCTTCTCATTTTCTAACTGCGACATTCTACGTTTAATATCGTCGAGCTCCTAAAAATGAGCTAAGAAACATGATATTGACATGTTGGACATATGATAATTGTAATTATATAAGAGAATATATTAGATAGTTTTTTTCACTTCAAAGTGATATAGGGATTTATTTTGGTGAAATTTAATTAGTTTACCTTAACTGTAGTTCTTTTATCATTTTTTGCCGTATCCAGCTGTTGACGAATATCCGTTTCTGTTGCGCGATACTGATTAATGGACTGAAGAAGCAAATATTTTCATATAATTCTAATGAAAAGTGTATAAACGCTTCCTACCTTCTCCAAGTTAAGAATTCTGTCTTCAAGCCTGTTCTTCTCTGAATTGGCATCTTGTAGATGTCTTTGTAGTTCCGCAACGCGATTGTTCACATCATGTGATCGTTGTTTATAGTCTCGAAGTTCACTACGAACGTTTAGCAATTCAGACTCAAGCTGCGTTTTGCGTGAATTTGCAGCGTTCAAATCATTCTGGACATTAATAAGCTGAAATATGCAAGTATAATATATTTAGTTAATTTTCTATTGAAGGACTTAATTTAAGACGAACTTGGTCTTTTATTAGTTGATATTCATGTGTGGTTTTGTTTTGTAATTCATAATTTTTCCGGAGTTCTGCTTCTAAGCTTTCTGATTTAGCCAAATCTCTCTTGAGTTTATCGGCATCATCACGCATGTCTTGAACTTTACTGTCACTGAGGCGAAGTGCTCCGTCTAGTTCCTTGATTTTCTCAGCCATTGTCTGCAATTTCTTTGTTAATGCGAGCATAAACTTATTTACAACATAAAAAACTAATGTTCAAACATTCCATTGTTCTGTACCTGTCGCTCGCTTTCAAAAGAGACTATCTGCAAGTGTAATTTCTGACTTTCACCATCTTGTTCGCGAAGTTTGTTTTCTAGTTGGAAACGATTTGCTTCCGAAGCTTCTTCTTTATCACGAAGTACTCGAATATCAGAGTGGGCATTGTCAAGATCGATGCGAAGATTCTTTAATTGTTCCTGCAATTAGCATTTTTGGAGTAATACAGTTTTCACTCTGAATTTAATTTGCAAATTTTTTTATTAGAATACAAAATAAGCAACAGGGTAGCTCACGTTCAAATGTCGAAGCTGAGCTTCTTTACCACGTGCTTGTAGTTCAGCAGCCACCATTTTCGATTTCATCTGTCGTTTCTCCTCATCTCGCTGTTTCAATGTTTCCTCTTGAGATCGAAGAAGTTGCGTAGCTGATCCCAATCGAGCTTCTAACACACGCTTATCTAAATTATATTCCTATTTAATAAATTATTTTTATTCGAATGTCTTTTTAGGGTTATGTTTTCATTCATTTTGTTTCTTCCTCCTTTTATATATACATACCTTCCTCGATATCGTTAAGGTTTTCCTCTATTGTTTTATATCTTGTTTCATGCTTATGCATCGTCGTATGCGATTCGCTCGTCTTTTTACGAAGACGATTCAACGCGTCGCGTAGTTCGTTCTATTAAAAATTGTTTTCTTGACTTTAGTATTGCATAAATTTGAGTATTAGTTTAACCTACTCGTTCGAGCTCCAGCTTTTCAATTCTGTTGACAAGTTGTTGGAGCGTGCCCTCTAGTTGCGAAACATTTATATTATCGTTGATATTAACAGTTGTCGTTCCGTCAGTGTTGGTTGTTACGCGTCCACCTGTAAGATTATATAATAGCAAATGTGGCTATTCTACAGATACAAATTTCGTTTCTCTTGTTGTCTTACCAAGGCCAAAGTGAGTTCCTGAATAGTCGATTCCCGCTGGAAACGGTATTGAGTGTGGGTATTGGTGGCTCTCCAAAGGATCACTAGCGTTATGTGGTATTTGTATATCACGACCAGTTCCTCCTGTTCCTCCACCACCGCCACCTGTACCGACTCCTCCACCACCGCCTACACCACCTCCAACACCACCACCGACTCCTCCACCGACTCCTCCACCGACTCCTCCACCGACTCCTCCACCAATCCCCCCACCAACACCTCCTCCTATCTTCGTGTCTTCACGTGGAATATTAATGTCATCCTGAGACAAATTTAAATTAACTTGAATCTTAAAAACCACCATAAGTATTTGCTCACACTGGGTAGGTATGTTGTATCAACTCCATCGATAATATTTTTGCGGAAACGACTTAGATTGATAACTCGATTTGCAGAAGCCTGAAGCCACAGTATTTTTTCATGTTATGAATTGTTAGCATTAATTTCAAATTATGATTTCAATAATAACCTGGAATCTCCTGAGCGCATCAGCAAGTATATCTCTCTCGGAATCAGCAGCTATGAAATCTTGTTGTAGGGATATAAGACGCTGTTCAGTACTCTCCAAGCGTGAAGAAAGATCATTCAGTTCATATTTTTTGGATTCTTAAATTGTATATATACTAAAAGTATTCTTGTTATTCAATGTATTTGAAGAGGTACCTAATTCCTGAAGGGCATTGAGTCTACCATCTTCGGATACTCTATGAGAATGAGCGAGATCATCAAGAGTTGTCTGATATTCATCCGATTTCCTTCTCATCTGTTCAGTACCAAATTTCAGTTCCTGTTGAACTTTAGCCATCTCGCTCCGTAAAGCTGTTCTTTCAGTATTAGATGTGATTAACTGAAATATAACAGGTTATAACATGTTGTCAAGGTTTGCACATAATAATCAACAGTAACCTTATCAGAAGTATCTTGCAGTTCTTGACGCAGCTTCTGTAACTTTATGTCGAACTGCTGAGAGAGCTGTTGAAGATGATCGGCTTGCTTCACTTTGTCTCTATAAGCGTTCTGGAGCCGTTCACGCTAAAAAGATTAATTAATCACATCAGCTAACATGACGTATGACATTTATTAAAACCCAACCTCTGTTTTAATGTGACTCAGACTGTTTTTCATCTCTTTTAATGTGTCTTCAGCTGATTTAAGACGGTTTTTAAGACGATTCAGGTCTGATTCCAGATTAGTGTTCGCACTTTTGATTGCGTCGTTCTCACGCTGTAGTATATCCAGTTCAGTTCTCCACTTGTTGGCATCCTGTTGTACATGGGCATACTGTTCCTCTAGTGAACGTAGTCTGTAACATATTTGAATTAAATAGTCTACATTTACATGGAATATTTATACCTATTTGTGGTACTGTCAAGGTCAGTTTCTTTCTGAGATAAAGATGACTTTGCGTCGCTTAATTCCTCCTCAATACGACGGTTTTGAGATGTAACTGAATGAAAAATTATTCTTATCAATTTTGAATTTCGTAATAAAATAAACTAACGTTCTCGAATCTTGACAATTTGATCGTTCACATTCTTATTCAAATTATCAGTTCTATCGTTTGCTGCTTGAAGTTGGGCTTTTAGGCCAGTATTGGTAGTTTCTAGAGCTTTCGCTTCTGAGCGAATCGTATAGGAGTCTGTCTTCCATTTTTGGATTTCCTTAACATTATTTTTCTACATTTCATGATAATTGCATTATTCATTAAATTGTGATTTATTTTTCTGACCTTATCTGATTCATTTCGCAAATCCTCCATGTCATCTCGCATTTTCTGATTTTGTGTGAAGAGCGAATTTATTTTATCGTCATAATCGCGTTTTTCTCGTTCAAGTTCATTTTCTCTATAGAAAATATTTTATCATAATGACGAAAATGAACACTTCATAGATTCACTTACCTGTTAAGAGCATCTGCGAGTTGTTTTTCAAGACTGAGTATTTTGTCACGCAGTTCATCTTCGACAACTTTAAGGTTTTCCACAGCCTGCAATCTTTTAATGATTAGATGAGATAAGAAATTTACTCTTAGTTAAGTAGTTAATTCATAGTTAGAACTTCCCTGAATATATGGAGACAGTAAAGATAATATTCTTTGATACACGCATTTTCTCGACTTGCTATGATTTAAATCAACTTAAAAATCAAGACAAATTTTTCTAAACGAAGGACATTCTAAAACCAGTATAGTAACTTTAATCCCGTAGAACTTACCTTTCCATATTGCTCTTTTTCATCATCTAGTTCACTAAGGTGCTTGTCATGTAGTAAACTTATATCCGTTTTAAGTTTGTCAATTTCGGATGTGTGTTTCCTTTTGAGCTCAGCTAAATCAGTTTCTTGGCGTTCATTACCGCGTCCAATTTGTGCTAACTCATCTTCTAGCTCACGTACATGGCGTTCGAGGTCATCCTGTTGTTTTATTGTTGTTACATGTTATATTGATTTTTGGATGTATTAATTTGTTTAATACCTTCTCATTCTCAAGCTTTTCCAATTGATACTTCCACTTATCGTTTATTTCTTTCACACGAAGATCGGTTAGAATATCATCGTGGTATCTCTCAATGCGATCACTGCGATCGGATACACCTGAGTTGTTTTTTCTTTACCTGTACAACATTTAAAATTTTGAGTTCTACCTGGTATACTTATCTCTTCACCCTCTTCTGGTTCTACTTTGGTCTCTCCACTGCCAGGAATAACAATTTCAACATTATTTGTAGAAGTGGTAGTGCGAACCTTTGTATCTCCCTGTAATAGTGAGTAAATATATAATCTAAAATTCTTTTAGATATGTATTTACCTTGTCACCACGACCACTACTCTTTATTCGGTCTCGTAAGTCTCGGTTTTCTTGCTCAAGAGCTGTGATTTTCCCTAAATATAGCGTTATTCGAAAAAAATTTGTTTCCTTTAACTAATAGCTTTTAATGTATCACTATAAAAATTCACGTTCTAGATCCTTGATCTCATTTCTAGTCTCTTCTAATTCTTTGGTAAGTAGGTGAGCTCTGTTCATTTGTTGAGTATGAGCTTCTCGAGTGTGTTCTTCCCTTGCCATCAATATTTTATTTTCACTCCGTAGTTTATCAAGTTCTTGCTCTAATTTTCGAATAGTTTCTTTAAGGGCTTGCATGTCAGCTTCGTTCTTATGCTTCTGGCTTAAAACGAATTTTTTCTTTACATTTCACGATAATTTTCTTAAACATACTTAAGTATTTCATGTTTCTCCTTTTGTAGGCGTTGGTTAAGATCGTTGAGTCTTTCCACTTCTCCATTCTTTGAATGTATTTCATTATCCAGTTGAGTTATTTTCGCATCTTTATTCTTAATCGTAGTATCCAATTCATCATTGTGGTGGCGCAGCATTATTACCTAGAATTTTACATCAGTGATTCTATCACATGTAGATTTGTATGATATTAATATTTATAATCATAGTCACCTGTCTATCATTGTCATCGATTATTTGTTTCAATTTTTCGATTTCATCATTGATGCGTGTGCCATTCTTTGCGAGATCTTCACTTGTCTTTTTCTCCGTCTCAAATTTGTGTCTAATGTCAAACAACTGACGAGAAATATCGTCTTTTTGCTTTCTAAATCAGTTATCGTATTTAAATAAGATCGTTGCCGGATTTTTAAAGAAATACCCACTGATAATCATCTCTTTGTCCCTTGAGTTCTTTTAATTGTTGCTCTGCTAAGTGCACATTCTTCAGTGCTGTGTCAAGATCACTACTCAGTTTATCATGTTCTGTTGACAAAAGATCATTTCGCGTTCTCTGATCTTCGAGGTCCTTCTGAATGTTTCTACGGATGTCATCAGTGTATTTGATTTGAGCGTCCTATAAATGGATTAAAATTTTATTGTTAGAAAATTTATTATATGGATTTTAATATGATATAATAAACTACTAAAATATATTCTTCAACTTACTTTTTCTTCAAGTCTCTTAAGTGTAGTGTTGTAATCATTCTCTAGATCACGGAATTTGTCTTTAAGAGGAGTCATCTCGGACTTCAACCTATTGTTTTCGCGTTGTAGAGTCTCTATACGTCGATTTATTTCAGCAATCCTTTTAAAAAGTATCTATTTAATTAATGTTCAAAACGTTCCTTGCTTCCTCTGCTAATATACCTATTTTTATATTCTTCCTCAAGAGAACTAGCATGATCATCTAGCTCGTCTCTAATCTTCTTGGCATCACTTGATGTTGCTTTTTGGTAGGATCTATAATATACCTATCTTTTGATGTTGATGGTGTTTCATTTAACTAATAAGAACTCACGCTTGTAGTTTAGCCAATTCATCCTCAAGGAACTTTCTTGCTTTATCAGCCGCTAGTTTTTCATTTTCTGTCGACCGAAGTTTATCTTCCAAACGCCGCAAATTCCTTTCGAGTTCATCAATTTGTTTTTCTCTGAAGGTTATTGTTCTCTTTACTTTCTAGCGTTGAAATTCTCATAGTTACTTAGAGACGCAATTTTTAAATCCAATTAATTTGAAGCCCACTTGTTACTCATTTCTCTCTTTGAATCAGATAGTTGTTTATCGAGGCGACGTCTCACGTCATCGACTGTTTCAAATTTTCCCATGAACTCTTTGGTCTAAACCGAAAATGTAACCGTATGCTTGCAAATTAAAGACAGTCTACTTACTTGACTCTCAGCGATCTTTAGCTTTCGAATTAGTTGTTGTATCTCATTGTCTTTTATGCGTACTGCATTACGTACGGCCCGAACTGCTTCAGTGGGTGGAAGTGGACTTTTACCTGTCACATTTAAATTTTTATGTATACTGATTATTTTAATCATAATTACTTCGAACAGACCTGGTGATAAAGAACGAGTCCTCTTTTGACTGCTTTCGAGGTTTAAATCTACATCTTGACTCATTTCATAAAGTTTGCGTAGAGCATTAGTGCTATCATTTAATTTTTCTCGAGTTCTGCGTAACTCTGCTTCAAGATCCGCAATTTTTCGTTGAGATTCATCACCTTTTGATTCGAGTTCTATATTACGCTCAATCGATTCTTCATATCTAGAATAATATATATAACTATTATAATGCCCCATTCTCTTGTATAGAAATTATTACTTTTTCATAAGCTCCTTATGCAGTTCAGCATCTGCATCACTGGGACCACTCCCCCTAATTTGTCTTAGTTCTTCAAGAAGTGAACGCTGGGCGTTGGCCTCTCCACTACGGTCTCGATATCTTCTGACTGCTTCTATTAACGTTGATTCATTGTCTGTAGATGTGCTACCACCAGCATTAGTCAATAAATCAGTGAGAAGCGCCGCAATTGACTGTCCAGTACCTCCCGTTGCAATTGATTGAAGACCCTGATTCGTAGAGAAATGTACTGAATATAATTTGTGATTTTATTTATACGTACCATTTTTTGTATAGAATATTAAATTTACCTCGCCTGGAATGACATTAATATTTCTTGTTATGCTATGCACGTTTCTGAAAACTTTATTGAATTCAGTTTTCTGAGCGTCCAAGTCGTGTTCGGTCTGTTCTTTATGCTCCGCAAACTGCTTGCGCATTCTTTGCACCTCTGTCCATAAATCTAGCATCTTCTTTTGCTCATCGCTTAGATACTGTGCTAGGTTCTAAAACTATTTAAATACCTACCAAGTTAGTAAACATTTGGAACAAAAAGCTATCTAATTGGCTTACTCTTTCTCTGTTGATGAATGCCCTTTCCTTTTCTCTACACTCCCTATCATACCGATCAAAATCGCGTCGAAGACGGTCGTTCTCATCCTCTAATCTCTCTCTTGTAGCATGCTCATTTTCCCATTGAGTGCGATATTCTTCTCCTCTATAGAAAGTGAAAGTTGTAAATATGCTGTTTCAAGAGAAATGTTTTTAATATATTATTATAAATAAAAAGATAATCACCGTCGACGCTCTTCATCAAGTCTTGCCATTATTTCATAATTAGCGTTTGTATCTCCGCCTGTAAAAACAATGTTGGTGCCCCCGCCAGTTACTCCACGTGTCCACATGTCCATATCGCGTCTGTAAGTCTTTCACCTTTAGATAATTATAAAAGAAAGAGCGGATTATCGGCATATCAAATAAGCCTACATATAAGTATTTGTATTAGTATCATGATACACATTTGTATCAAGAATAGTAAATGAAGATGGATCATCCAGGTAACGGTTCCTAACTCCGACCATTTTTCCCTCGATTTCAGCTATGTGTTTGCGGTATTCAAGAACCTAAAATTTTATCAATATATCTGCAGTGGAATTCACTAAAGCGCAACTAGAAAATTTTGAAGTTATTACTTTATTCTGCAGGGCAGCCATCATCTCACTGTACTCCTTTTGTTGTTCAACGTTATTATCAATTCGTTGACGAACTTTGTTGAGATCATCTTGAGTACGGTCAAGGCGAGTCAGTGCCGTACCGCGTGTATCAAGATCAAGCAGTAAGTCTTCATCGAAAGACGACGTGTGATGGTAGTTATTTTCTCCCGATGTGTCCCTGGATAACTCATCCCTTAAAGGAAGAGAGGATAGTTAGTTCGTGCATCAACAAATATGCGTGCTCGTCAATGTATTTACCAATTTGCATGCATCCATAATATCTGGAGTTTTAAACTTAAGACTGCTAAGAAGCAAAAGCTGTTGAATAATTGCTTTGGAAGTGTTGTGGTACTTCTTTTTCCATCTGTGAAATTCATTATTGGTAAACACGATAAACAAGCAACGCTGTCTAAATAGTGCATGCATGCCACTAGGCGCAACAATAGCAACTTAGTGTAGTAGAATTTATGTACTTATTTTAAAGAAAGATCCTCTGGAATCAATATAAAGAATGCGGGATCTTCAATTTTAGCATATTTGGAATGTGTACTCATTTTCCATAAATAGTTAATTCTAGCTGCAAAGCCAAATTACGCGGGGAATACACGTAAACAGAATGCAGAGTGAAATCAATGAGGTAATTTGGTAACGCTCAAAATTCAAAGCCACATGACAAAATTTCATGCATTAAATTAAAATAAGAATGAAAGTAGCAAAAAAAATACAGAAGGTATCGGAATATGAACACTTCGTAAAGAGATAACGTCGAGAGTCCTAAATATGGTGCTGGTCTAAAGGCATGCATGCGTGCTAATATGACTCACCAGTAGAATTCACCATAGTTAGAACGAGATCCTGGACTTTCGGGGATAATTTCCTTGCCATCACTGGAAGGGATGTGTATTGAGCCACCTTCTATAGTACTCCTAGTATCATCATGTTCTTCCATTGTAAATCTCTCTAAAATTAATTCTCATAAATCTTCGAGATGTTTATCTTATCCTTGCAACACGATGATATGACAGTTATAAATCATTTAACGTGTTACTTGGGAATTATTAAATCATGATTGCGTTGAATCACTACACAATCATGCAGATCACCTTTTTTTCGCGAACGTTTGTGTCTGTTGCGGCGTTGCCTCTCAAATACAGATTCAGTCTCAGATGTGGTAAGGGGGCGAATTGAGACGCGGCCAGAGATATGTGTCCACTTGCCTGGAGCTATCTGCTCAACGCGAACTGTGGGGGAGCTGGAGCGACTGTTGGACGAGCTTGAGGTTGTAGTGAATGGGGAAATTGGACGAATACTCTGCGACGGAGGATCACGGAGTATATTTTCAGGTAAAGACTCAGATACAACTAGTTTACGGCCTGAGGAACTGCTATTAATCCCGCAGCTGAAGAACATCCAACAACCACATCAGCATACTGTAAGAAGTATCTTCACTGCGGGATATATTTTTTAATTAGTACATGTTTCATCACATAAGCTGAGCAAAATTGCAACGTGATACTAGATTTTTTTATAGTTGTTTGCGTGGATAGTTCTGTTTACGAACTAGTTGTGTAGCCAGCGGCTGCCAACAATAGACAAGGTTCTGCCGCGTACTCCACCTTGTTTTGAAAGACCAGATCTGGCCAACAATTTGTAATGGATTCGATCTACAGTAAATATTAGTTTCAGAAGAATTCAGATTTTTTTTACATCTTATATATAGGTTAATAATAGTCTAATTCCATATATATAGTATTTAAGTATGTCTGAAACTAAACTCGTACATGAAGATATGATTACTTTAATAGAATTTTAAAATTGCTCAAATGACCAGATATAATCGTAAAATAAGAATTTGAGGAATTATTCGAATCATGAAAACTAAATAATAGATTTAATTGGCTGATATATTAGAAATAGGAATATTTATAAGAAAACTGAAATTAGTTTATTGATACTTTTAACAAATGCGAGGTAGGTGGAAAAGTTCGTTACTTAGCAACTAACATTCTGCGGGAGTACACCTTGCAATGTCATTTTTACAAGTGGGGAGAGGGAAAGTCTGTGGTTCCACCAGTTTTTACTTGCACAGACGAATCTGCGCATTAATAGTTTGAAAATTGTGTATATAACCTAAATACACATGTATACATTTTGCTACCCTTAATAAAGTCATTTTTAAAAAGTATGTATGGGAAACGTTCTTATTATTACCATACATCCCTTATTAACATAGTTTTTCGTGGAGATTATGAGGGTTTTTTTTTACCTGTGAAAGGTGGCTAGCACTTGATCCTCTCTGAAAGGAAACGAGGTCAATTCCAACAGGACATTACAGCACTATAAGAGCATCAATATCACTTATTGTGACAATGCCTTCTCTAGTTGCTAGCTTTATTATATATATTTTCTGGATCTTCTATTAGAAGTATTTGCTGCACGTATTTATTATCGAGTTTATGGCAGTTTTTTTAGTTATGCAACTGATAAAGCAAGACATCAACAGGGCGTGCATTTTAATAGAATATCAACTTGAGTATATATGGGATGTTTGAAATTAGGTGCAAAACCGAATATTCCCAAGCATTTTCCAAAATAACACTTTTATAGTGGGAAAACTGATTAAAAACGCGGCGTTGCAGTTACACCCAAGAGGGTTGACAATAGTTGCTTGCGGCATGCGACAACATCGATTCGGGCTGTGCCTCTCTTGATCCCCTAATGATGAGCGATTGTCACTCTTTATCGTGATATTTGGGGAGATAGGATTGATTTGCTTATCAAATTCATTTTGATTGCTAAACGAGCAGGGTTATTGTTTGCATTTTTGTCTTTTGAAAATGTATATTACCTTTTGCCAAAAAATAGCTTCTTAAAATAAGCTCGTTTAACAAAAAGAGTAATTAACGATACACCAAACTGTCAGGAATATATCCAATTTATGTTTTTGGAAATACTAGATAAACGATAATGGATAGATTTACCTGCTTGAAATTTTATAAAATGATATAATATAGTCAGTACAAATAATTGTTATTTGGTATTTGTTGTAGAGGCCTTAGAAACTTGACTGAAGAATTCGAAAAGTAGCTTCAATGTAATTTTAGGGGCAAGAAAAATTTCATACTACACTTTGGGTTGGACCCATTTGGATGGTTAATTTTTAACTCTATTATAATATAAGAGACTTATTAAAATATAAATAAACATCCTTTGGAGCAGGCTAGGGCTTTGTTAAGAAATTGTTAGGACATAATTGCATAAGTATAGACTCCTTGCTGCCTATTTAACGAAAATAAATTCACTTCAAGCTTAACGATGGTTTTGAGTCTGTTGGTAAATATATAGGTTAGTAACGGAATTACCATTTATCCTATTAAATATGTTCCTATAGGCAAGAAATAGAAGGATCCAACGCCAAAGTAATTGCTATTACTTTTTCAAGACTAACGTTTTGGACCATTTTCTTTGTTTAATTCACTTGTTCCTGACCTCATGTGTTTATATCAAAAGCTTTAACGCTGTGCTTAACATGCGAAATCGAGTTTAGTGCATCGATTCTTGTTCTTAAATTTTCAAACTTTACTTATCAATATAGTATTATCATAATTTAATTTTCAAAATGAAATACCAGCACGTAGGATTATGCGCACATATTCATATAAATGTAAAGAATATCAGTAAAAAGTTTTGCAGCAAATAAAAGAAGAGTGGCCCAATCTAAATATAGATTTTGATTCTTAAGCATAATACTTGAACAGCTTCATATGTCAGACATACCATTCATAGTCTTCAATTGATTGACAGTCTTAGTTATCTCGCTTATCAAATGTTACTCACTGCTTAGGAACGAATTTTCGTGACTAAAATAATGGGTTGATGGCAAAATCAATTCAGCACCACCCCGCGAAAAATATACGCAAGCTTTATGAGGAATATTGAAATCTGAATATATTTATTACTAAGTTAGTGATATATATTTACAGACCTATTGAAGTAATATGCTCTATCATAAAACATGTTGAATTAAATAAGATTACAACTAGAAATAAGCAGTACTAGATAGTCCTGCATTAGAAGTATTAGTTGGTAGTCAGCATATTATTCTCACTGTTTCTTTTAAGACTAGGCTATTTGTTTGCTAGTTTAGCACTATCAGGTTATACTCCCATATTTACATAGATAAGAATTATAAATTCTATGAGTACTTATTAAATTTGTATTTGAACAGTAAATCCACATAAAATAATCAGAGGAGCAGTATCATTATTTAGTCCCAGGATAAATGCATGAAAATAAATTTAACCGGTGGTGGGAAAAATGTTTACAAATATGAACTCATAAATGGAAGTGGAACAGCAGTAATCATTCAATAGTATGTACCAAAAATTGTAGTAGAACGGATAAGATAGCTGTTTAGAATGTGTAAATTTCATTAACATTTTTGTGGCATACGTTGAAGACATACATTTGGTCCAAACATTTGGGGGCGGGAAAATCGAATGGTCTGGTATTCGCTTTCTTATTATCAATCTATCGTGGTTGTTGGAAAAACATCATTGTAGCTTTTGGTCACATACCTTGTTTTCAAACGTTAGTAGCATTCACAATTGCAGAACAAATTGCTAGTTTAGGATAACGAAATTTAAGGTAGAACCGGATCTCAACATGATTACAAGAAGTGGAGGACAAAACGAATAATTCCAATTAAATACTAGTTATATTTAAAATAAAATAAAATAAGTAAATAACAAAGTCCGAAGCTAAGCCTCAGTTAATGGTAAGTATTTGAGCCGGCGCTGTTGTGAGTGGCGAACCATACACTTACCGGTTTTATGTGAGGTGGGAGTCATAATAATTGATTTCGAGAAGCAATGTGAGGTTCTTAAAATGAGATCCAGAAAGATAAGGTACGTGGAAAGGCATAATGTGATACATCAAATGAATAGTTTAACTGATTGACAAGGGCTTAATGATAGGCTTAGAGTAATCAAGAATACTTATTACTAAGTTAGAACTATAGATTTTAGACGGCTGTTATCATTACAAGTTCATAGGGTTGTTTTTATGCTGTTTGCGCGCATTGCGAGTGGAAAAGACTAGCATTCCGGGTTCGAGTGAGTTGTTTACAGCGTATCGATTTACCCTGAAAGGCATGCAAAATAAGCTCCTTTCGTCCCTTGGGCTGTTGGCGATCTTTGTTCAAATATCTCACTTTTGTGTATTAGACGTGTAACTCGATGGTTGATACTTTATCTTCATCACTGCAAATCTTTGGAACATCGATTAATGTTATATTTAAAATTATAAATTCGATAAATGGTCCTAATAATATGTTACACGATTAATCGTTTAGGGATATTTATCGGAAGCTGGAGCTTCACTGGTCGACAAGAAGCTTGGACTAAATATTGTTCCAAATACAGCAATCATTGAACTCGCCGCACCCACATTTTTCTATGGGAGACTAGATCGAGCGAAGGCAAGGACCAAGGAACGCATACAATCACGCTATCCTGATCTCGGAAGACGGTTCCATAGGATTGGTCTACCTCCAAAGGTTAGTATTATTGATGTTAGGGCTGGAAAAATATTTGAACAACTAAAATTTACATAACCTTCATAAAATGTTGGTTGAAACACATTTACTTTTAGTAGAATTACGAAGTTATTTGCATACAAATACTGTTAATAGGTTCCTAGTTGCTCTAGATTAATTTATGCACGGTAATTTTACTGTAATTGTTAAGGTTTGTCTTCGTATTATGGTTTTTTAGACGTAAGATGTTCTGTTTATCATGATGAGTGTATTTATTCTACAGGAGTTTTGCAAATTGATAGATTTATGATTGGCGAGAAAATCAGGCTTATTTTCACTCACTGTTTTGATCAGTAAACTCATAAAAAAGGCCATATTACGAAAACGTTTCCTACATCGTTATTCCTTTCTAATGTAAAAGAAATAGATGAAGCGTTATAAAGAAATTTTTCTTTACACGAAGAGTATAGTTCTAAAAGTGCAATAAACTTTAAAAGTTCTAGAACTGTTACTATCATTTGTGAACTAGAAAGAGATGAGTCATAGTAACAAAAAGTATGCTAATTTCGGAATATACTGTATCGGATAAAAGCAGTAATAAAATATATTAACAATGTTGTTTGCTTGCTTCTTGTTTAGCGAAGGTTATAGATAACGTTGGAGTTTAATAATCAAATATATCAAATGGAAAGCAGATCAGTGATCGAAAGACAGTGGCTTGCTATAGTTAATATTATTAGTCGTTCCGCTTTGGTTAACCTATTGAAACAGCTTCTTATTCGTAAATTGATTCTTAGGCAAGGCTTTTAATATTTATATTAATTTAAATTATACATTGGAGAGGCAATATTAGATGCCCATTTTAGAAAGGTAGCTTTCAACTCTTCGTTACCGGCTATCAAGATGCTTCGTACTGGCTTCGTATTTGGGAGAACTATCCTGAGCAAACTCCTCCTCCGGTGACACAAAGAGAATTTCAACTACAGTTCGAGCGAATGGTTATCCTTGATTACATCATTAGAAATACAGGTTAGATTTTCAGTAATTACCTATTAATGTTAGAATTAAATAAATTGCACAAAATGTATTGTGATGTTAATTAACAGGACGATAATATTTGAAAGATATACGAATAATGTAATTATTATTGGTAGGCATTACCACAGTGATAGTTATTAAAATTGTATATCACATAACTTACTACCTTAACAGCGTTTTCTTTGTGGCCACTATTGGATGCTATTAGAACTACTGATTGCAAAGTCATTACTTTTAAAAGTTTGCTTCTCAAACAACAAGTTATAATTTAGTTTGGCTTTAAAAATATATATCTGGAATTTAAAAGTGACTTTCATTAGCTTTATTGATTACAACATAATGGTACATTCTAATGATAGGCAGCCGTATACAAGTGTCAGGTAGTACTTAGGTACTAATGAAACCTATCATTTTAGATCGTGGTAGTGATAACTGGTTAATAAAATACGAACAAGCTAGTGTAGTAGATGGGACTACGTCTCATCCAAATGATCCTATACCCACACCTAATTCTACACAGGTGAGAACTACTACTTTATCATTAGAACTAAGAATTAATAATGGACTATGGAGATGCTAACCTTCTCAACTGAAGTACATAATGACTGATTATGTGAAATATTAACTACCACCGTCAGTAAACACTTACACACTGGTCCTATAACATTTCGGAAAGGATCAGTGCAACTGGTTTTTTTGACACATGTGTTTTATCTTCTATCGAGAAGCTTAGATACAATTTACTGTTATCTAGAAGGTTTAGTGAAAAGTAATACGTTATTTATTGTTGTTTTTTGTAAATTAATTGTAATGCCATCATCCAAAAGGGAATTTTATTTAAATCACTCATACCTATATTCTATGATTTATAGCACTGGTAATAATATTAGAAAAAGTATTTCTAGTAAACTGTAATTTAAGTACTATACTTCAGCCACCTGTAGAAGGCCATTTGATTGATCTTGCAGATGTGAATCGATTAAGTGAAATGGAAGGTGAGTTTTTTTGATGAGTCCTTAAAATTTCATTGTTGGATCGTTTTGAATGTAGACATAGAAGATCAGAATAGTCTGACGTACAGCATTGACGTGCACGCTCAGTATAGCGAACGATGTCCAGTCTGTCACACTGTTGATTGCTAAACCATGGTGGCAGTAAATACGATGTGCATAAATCAGTTTAAACGACATGAATATTTAATGTTAATCTGTACTATATGTTTTAATCAGTTCGAAGGTAAACAGTTTGCCTGTGTTAGAAAATTGAGAAATTTCACCATTCAACTGTTTTAAATGATTTTTAGATGTATCAGAACAACAGTGTTTGGATAAAGTGGCTCCAGCTGAGGTAGAATGGGCTGATGTGACTGTTCCAAAAGTTAAGATCGCTGCTATTGACAACGGACTTGCTTTCCCTTTCAAGCATCCTGATGAGTGGAGAGCTTGTATGTACTCTTGTTTAGCCATACGCATAATAGTTTTTTTTGTATAAAAATACTTGTAATACCATTACGGGTGAAAAGTGGCTGCACTAATCAAAACGACGAATTGGTATATATTTGATGTTTTTGAGATGGCGGAGAATTGGCAAAAGTGTTGTTAGCTTTGTATGAGTTTAGATCCATTTGGATGGGCACTTCTTCCCATGGCTAGATGTCCATTTAGTGACGAGACTATCGAAACGATACTTCCGCTTCTTGATGATACAGATTTTGTCAGACAGCTTGGAGAAGAACTTAGACAAGTTTTTAAAGTAGGCAAACAACTTTTCATATATTTAGGTTTTTCGTATATGCTTATTTCTTCTAAAAGTTTTATGCTATACTCAATGTATAGGGAATTCTTATATGAAGTGTAATATAAGGTCTGAGATGAAGTCCAAGCCATATCGCTATTTCATTTTAGCAGTTTTGCTGTTGATTTTTTCACGATAACTGATCTTTATCTTTTAAAGTGGTCTTTGAATCCGCTTTTATGTATTGTATATCTGAATCGTTTAGTGGTATATAACAGTTTTACGGTTATTCTGAAGTAGGACAGGGATAACACGTAGTGAAATATTGACAACAAAATATGACAACTTGTGTATTAGAAAGAGTAACTCTTCGGAAAAATAATTTATTCCGATAGTTTCATTAACTAGAAAATTTCTTGAACATCTGATTTGACGCAAATCTATGTAGTTCTTTTGAAGCTTTCTTTGAAGGTAATAATTCTCGCATTACTATTAGTTCATAGCATTAACATTGCTTTCTCTAGTGTAGCACAGTTTTAATTTGTATCTGTTCATTTTACTTTTATACCTTTATTTTCAAGTAAATATGATATTCTACGATATCGAGTAATTAAAAATGAAAATAATTAGGGTAAAAGACTTTATTCATTGATTAATGAACATTTTTCATTTAAATATTTTAGAGGGACAAAGGTTTTGACAAAAAGCTATTCGAACGTCAGCTATCAGTTATGCGTGGCCAAATTTTCAATTTAAGAGAGGCTATGAGAACAAAGAAGTCACCATACCAGCTAATTATGGTTCGAGTCTTACTAACTATTCTTTATCTTGTATTTTTGCTATATATAAAGCTTAAGTAGATTCGAAATACTACAAGTTTGAAATATGAATTTAGATGTTAAACTTAACTGCTTTCTAGATGCCTGCACAATATATGGTTGAGGTAAAGCCAAAAAAGAAGCGAAGATATCGGTCTCGAGTAGAATCTGATAATGAAAGGATTGATTATGAATGTTAGTTGCTACTACTACTAATTTTTTCTTCATTTCTCACCACTCATAAAAGCTTCTTTTTCTCAGAATATTTAGTTTTTCCAGTCCCTTCCATACTTTATTTTCACCATTTTTTGTTCCATCAGAATTTTTGTTTACATAATATGAAATCATTTCCAGCGGATATAGCATTTTCAACTGCTCCATCATCTTCCAATACTACGGAGCCTCCAACGCGTCCTCGACGTTCATGGCACGATGCTTACCAGCAAAAAGTTCAAACCAGAAGTCCATTTTTCCGCTGGTGGTAGTTTATTATATGGTTTTCTTCGTTTCAGGAAGCTGCTTTTCTTTTAGATATTTGATTTGATTTTTACTAGAGGAGTTTATGTTACTTCCTTTGTAGATATAAAATTTGCTATTAATGGGTGAACAATAAAAATCAATTATTGGATTCAATGAAGAATTAAAATAACTTTTTTTAACTTGTAAGTGGTCTAGTAAGAATGAAATCCCATATAATCAGGCCTTGATATCCTGATCTTGCGTTGTATTTTTACTCATTCCATATTTTAAATACATTGTTTTGTCGCATCCTTTCATGACTTCAAACTGATTAATTATATATATATATATTATAATAATGCTGAGTTCGTATCCTGCTATTTAATGCTCAATTATCGTCAGTAATTTATAAAATTTATGTATTTATTCCAATTTGGGATGTTGAATAAGATGTGAAACTGACAAAAGGATGCTACTTCTTGGATATATTGTTCTTGCAATGTCGTTTAGGCTTCAGCAACCACTTTTTACATATCATTCTGTTTACATCTAACAGTTGTACGTAAAATGAATGTTGTCAGTTACTTATTTTGTACTCTTCTTACTTTAGATGTTTATTTTTAGCTATTTATATTGTACTAATAGCTGTATTGACACTTGTATTTATATAGTACTTCTTGTAAAATAAAACTGAGCCTGCATTTAGTTGTATTTCTCTAGAAATTTGCAAGTGATTCGTTTCACCTTTGAGTACATCATATTTAATCAAAGTTAAGGTCAAGCCTCTTACCAATAGTACAAAATATAGGATATTTAGATATAGTCCATATTGATACGGCTGCATACCCTTTGATACCCGAGACTTCTCACCAAATGACTACTGGTGCCTGACCTCCAGAGCAGGAGCTATCGATTATCTCGTATTACTAATCCATAACATGGTTTTTAATAAGAGGCTGAAGGTATGGCTTTAGTTAACTTAACTTAAATTTTACTTAGTTTACGATCATTTTTTAAATATTAGGAGCGCATAATGTTTTAAATTAATGATCTCACTACGAAATCGGTTAAATAGGTTATGCATGATTTGATATAGGAGAATCCCGACGCCTTTTGTGGTGTCATTCTGCGAAAGATTCGCTACTATTTGGGTCAGCCTTCAAAGCGCTACGATTAAACTATCGGCTCATTTTATAGGTTCTCGATAATTAATATCTTTAGGTCAGATATTTTTTGTCATAAAATGGTTTAAGCTCAGATATATGGAATGTAGTGAACATTATATTGCACGTACTTATCATTGCTTGCTCTAGTGATTGCATGCCTTCTAACTATCATTTGGTTCATTTTAGCAAAGCTTACATTAAAATTCTTGTTCATCTCACTAAATAATCTACTATTATATATATAAAATTTCTTATCTTTTAGCCATCTTTTTTGTTCTCTTCACTAACATTGATTAGTGATGATTAATATTTCTGCGCCCCTCTAGTTGAGAGAAAGACTGTTCCCTGACCCAGGGAGTTCCGGAGAGTTCCTTGGTACACGTGGCGTCCTTTCTCAGCGCCCTACTCTCTTTGCTTGCTCTCTCTCGCATCTCCTAGTCGTCCGCTCCCTGATCCGCACTATTGTTCTCAGCGCTTCTTTTAAATATGACTGCCGTACCATCTCGGTTTGCTATTTTATGAATATAGCAGAAAATATTGTAAATGAACCAACTTTTAGCTTTTAAAGTAGCTCTACCGCTATCTATTAATCTAATTATAACTGGAATAACATCTAGCTACTGACTGAAACTAGCCCACTTATTTTTTGTCATAAACTCTTTCAAACAAATATCTTTGCTGAAAGTGGCTTCGCTACCTATTTAATATATTGCTCTTGCGTGTATTCAAAAGCTTTAAAAGTTATTTGGGCTTATTTATCTCCTGCTTTTGGGCTACCGCTTATCAGGGCAGTTTGTTTTATACGTAAATGTGTCAATATCTGACTGACAGATCGAGAAATCAGCTCGAAACTCCAACTCACTTCAACAAACTGACAGTAAAACTACTTTGCGAAGCAATACAGATTTTATTCTTTCTAGTGGGTTAACACATCAGCTTTCTTAAAAAATTATCACCCGTAAGTACTTAATTATATGTTCTGCTTATTATTATTTTACAATAATAATAAATTTGAAGCTTTGTTGGGACGACTGGACTGTAAATCGCAGAATATGATCTATATACAGTAGTATATGGCAAAACTCTCCTTAACGTCCTCACCAAACAATGGTTTACCTTTGTCGTTTTTATTTCCTTCATTAAAACTGTATATGTATATGATTTGAAATGGTTATAAATAATATGATCTTTTAAGGGAATATTTAATAGGACTTTGTCATTATAAAGGGCACCACTACTTTCTGCAAATTTTCGAAGATTTATATAAATAGTTCATTAAAAAATTAGATATAGCATAGCATTATATCTATATAAAATCAAAATCCAATGTTTATTGTTTATGTTTTGGCATAGATGCTCGCCTAGATAGGTCACATGAAAAACAGTAGGCAGTGGTCCATCTGTCCTAGACTGTTTGCTATTCAATACTTATAATTTCATTTCATCCATTTTCATTAACCGTCTTTTCTTTTATCTTTACCTTCCACTAAAAATAATTTATTTTTCATATTTTTCGAAATAATTCCTCTATTATATTTCAGTGTTTGTTTCACTAAGATAAGCAACATTTCTGTAAACAACTTTGGCACCTATTGCAAATACTGCACAAGTACTGCCTATTGATATGGCATTTAATATAAAAGATATTGTGTTAACACCCTTCTTTTCTATTAACGCTTTCTAAAATTTGGTCATGAAATCAATGTAGTTAGTCGAGTCTCTTATTTTTTAAATAATGATATACCTGTAATACGTAGCAATTTATAACTGATTTTTTAAATCTAAAGTCTCGAAATTATTGTTCTAACTGAATTCACGATCAGCATGCCATAAAATCTCTTCCAGAAAACGTAGTAGTGGCAATGAAGCGAGTTTTATTGGCGATCCTTGTGGTCAGCACCATTGCTTCGCACCATAGTTCTGATCCCGAAAAAGATATAACTCACCAGAAGGTAAGATGACTTTTCCGTTGTGCATTATCTAAATCGTCCTTCTACACCTAAATATTGTTAGTATAACTCATATAACCGAGGTATTACGCAATTGCTAAATAGTAATGCAACCTATCCAAAATGGTTCATAGTGCATTGTGCTCTTTCAATTATAAAATATAGCCAATTTACAAATTTCAATAAATAGCGAAGAACGACATCGAGTATCAAAAATATTGTTACTTCTTAATAGTCGACATTACGAGAACCGCGTTACACAAGCCGAAAACAAAGGTCGCCAGATGGTGACAGCAGCGAATGCTGGCTGATATTGCAGCTTGACGATCAGGAAGGATGTGTATCAAGTAGCAGGCGATCACTTGCAGTGTCACATACTATATTTTTGTTCTGCATATGTATATAACGTAATAACGGAAAATTTTGAAAAATAGAAACGTAATCTCTATTTGTTCTCATGCCCAATAAGTAAATCTGATCAAACGCTTACAGAAATATGTTTATTATATTGTTTCAATTGCGATGGAGATGTTTATCAAGGTGTGGAAAAAATGGAAGACTTATTGAGATGCTAAAATATTCAATGAGTCGTTATAGGGTAGAGAAGGTAAATGACTGCTTAAACATTAGTGCAGCGAATTTTTTACAGGGTACAGAACATGACGCTAAATATGATCATGAGCAATTTCTGGGCAAGGACACTGCTGCAGAATACGATGAACTTACTCCAGAAAAGTCAAAGGAAAAGTTGGCGTAAGTTTATATAAATATAATTTATTTAAACAGATAATATGACTTAGATAAATTTGTTTCAGAAAATTAGTACCCAAGATGGACTTGAACAGTGATGGATTTGTTGAAGAGAGCGAGTTAAAGGACCATATCAATTTCATGCAAAAAAGGTAAACAAATTTTTCTCACATTTGATTTTAGTTTTTATTCGTGTGAGACCAAAATGTTATGCTTATTTCTCTTCACTCATATAGAATTTTCAGATACGTAAACAATGACGTTGAACGAACATGGAAAAACTATAAGGACGATAAGATTATTGATGGAAGAATCACGTGGGAAAATTATAGGTGTGAAGGATTAAAAATTTAAGCAATTATTAATACTCTTGATGAATCCATCAACCATTACAGAGAAATGGTCTATGGCTCTCCAACAGGTGAGGGTCAAGAATTATCCCCAGAGTATGCCAAAATGATCTCTCGAGATGAGAAGAGGTGAATGTAAAGTCCAGAGTTTATAAAATTTTCTCCTTTTGTCAATCCTTCTTTAATAAATTTTTCTGGAACTCTGGTATTTAAACTGCATACTTTATGCTGCAGTAAGGAATTGAAATTATTTCAAGATGGGCTGTTGCTGACTATGATTCCAATGGTGCTTTGGATAGGACTGAATATGGATGTTTCATGCATCCCGAAGACTGTGAGCACATGAGGGACATTGTTGTAGCTGTTAGTTTAATTAATTATTTATCCTGTGATCTCTTCTCTATCCTATATTTGCTTCTCAGATATAATTTTTTCACCTTTGTTATATTTGTAACTTTGTATAAAGTTCTCATCTTATATTTCCCTTTCTTTGCATATTTCTAATTTAATTGCTGTTTTTATCTAGTTATTATTAATAAATATTACACACATATTATTTACTTATGTTTTTTCATTTGTAATTGGTTTAGGAAACGGTGGAAGACATCGATAAGAATAAGGATGGAGTTGTAGATCTCGAGGAGTATATTGGAGATATGTATCGTCCTGAGGATTATCCAGAGCTTAATGGAAAGGTTGGATTTATGTTAATTTAATGACAGTAGTACTAGGTGTATAAAATTTTTGAAATATGACTAGTACCTTGTTCAAATTTTTATTAAGGAGCCTGACTGGGTGCAATCTGAACGCGAAATGTTTAGCGAGCACCGCGACAAAGATAAAGACGGAAAACTTAATCAGGTGAGGCAACTTTTAAAGCACGTATGTATTCAGTGTTAGAATATTAAAGTTGAACTAATATTATAGATTACCGCTGTACGTAAGAGCTACTTTGTTGAAATTGAGGAATAATTATAAATATTCATATTAAAACAGTACTGTAGCTGATCCTATATACTCTAAGGAACTCGTTTACAGTTGCTCTAAATTAGTGTTTTTGTTTGACGAGTAGTTTATCAATGGAATTAGAAAAGCTTTATTACAACTAGTAAATTTTCTATTAATTAAAATTTTATAACTAACGTGAAATAGGATGAGATGCGTGATTGGATTATGCCCATTGGATTCGACCATGCTGAGGCTGAGGCCCGCCATCTTGTTGGCATTGCAGATGATGATAAGGTTATAATGTTTGCCATTTTTCACACACTTAGAAATTTTGGAACACTTGTTACTAATAGGTGTTTTTGTTAAGAATTTCTTCAATAATTTTCTACTACAAAATATTAAATATAAATGTGTATTTTTAGTTATTTAATGATCTATCATATTTGTTGATTGTTAGATATATTATAGGATGGAAAGCTTTCTATGGAAGAAATCTTAGCTCATTACGACACTTTCGTTGGTTCGCAGGCGACAGATTATGGAGAACAGCTTCAGAAACATGATCCCGCTGAACTATAAACACTATGCCTCTTTGCCACTTTACTATCTTTTATTTATTTATTTTTTCTATTTAATATTGGCATAACTGTGCGGTGCTTCACAGAAAACGTGCCTTTTTTTGCTAAAGACGTGGCAAGATATTTTAAGTTCTTATCCGTCGCTCATTATTATTTCGTTGATTTGTGCAATTTCATTGAGTAATAAATAATAATCATCTGTACAGCACCATCGTAAACAAAACGATGGAACTTTGCCCCATATTAAGGTGAGAATTTGACTACGTGTGTTCATTAAGTTTATATACCGGGTGGGCAAGAAGTTCTGGGACAAATCAAGTCGCATAATTCTATAATAAAGACAGTATTCGACGTGAAGATTTATCTGGACA